>JAOVYU010000056.1:18952051-18972133 GCA_025674565.1 Synodontis membranacea | reverse complement strand
CACTCACACACACACACACACACACACACACACACACACACACACACACACACACACACACACACAGTGAGGTGACATTAATGTGCCTTCTGGACACAGAGCAGGGTACAATACAAGAACAATACAAGAAACATGTACATTTAAATGAAACATACCATAATGTCTAATTAGACAACATGGGTGTTGTCTGATCATACATAGACGCAAATGATCTTGTAGCAGGATATAAATTGTGTTAAAAGATACACAACATCTAAATGGTAAACATCCCATCTTTACTAACAGTCCTGTGTAGTAAAGGATGATAGAGCAAATAGAATTACTGATGCATGGCCTAGTGTTAATTGTGGCAATGCAGCTTGAAGTCTTGTTCTTCTACATATTCCAACTGAGTCACATAAGAATTTATGTCACTTGTGTCAGGTAATGACAGTTTGGTCACTGTCAGCAAATGTTCATGGACGCCTGACCATCACACCCAGCATGCCTTTGTGTGCTGTAGTCTTACAGTTGACCTTAACTGGAATGAAGGGGCATAACCCAGACTAATCAGTGCCCCTGTGCGCAAAGTGAGTTCCCTGGAAGAACAGAAGAACTCGAGCGGCCTGCACAGGACCCAAACCTCAACCCCACTGAATACCTTTAAGATGACCTGGAATGCTAAGCTTCCTAACCCAACATCAGCGCCTAACCTAACTGATGCTGTTTTGGCTGAATGAGCAAATCCCCACAGCCACACTCCAAAATCTAGTGGAAAGAGTTCCCAGAAGATCGGAGATTGCAACAGCAAAGTGGGGAATAAATCTGGAATGGGATGCTGGAAAAAGCATTTATGCGTATAATGAGTCTCCACAAACCTTTGGCCATGTAGTGTATGTTATGAGTTGGTATGGGCAATATGACTGAAATATCATATCAGGATACTTGAAGATTTGATGATCCACAATATGTATGATTACAGTTTGAACAGCAGTGTTGGATTTATTAAAATAAATAAATAACAACTACTTTCATGGGGGGAAAAAATATTAATTGAAGTGGAGACAAGTTACAACTTGGGCAGTTGGGCAGCACTGTTGTGTGCTGACTCACAGCTCAAGGTTCCTGGTTTAAGCCTGAGTTCAGGTTACTGGCCTTGTGCATGTGCAGTTCATGTTCTCTCCATGTTCATTTGGGTTTCATAAAGGATCTCCATTTTCCTTCTGCTTTTTTGAAAAAAAAATAAATAAATAAATAACAAAAATAACAACACATTTTTGTGGGTTTAGCCATGGTAAATCGTTCCTAGATGTGATCATGCTTGTAGATATGTGTGCATGATGTCCCATTTATAATGTTTTCTTACCATGAATCAAGTGTTCCAGGGATGGGCACCAGATCAACCACAACCCTGACCAAGATAAAGCAGTTACTGAAGATGAAAAAATGACAAATTCAGTACAAACCTTTAATATCACAGCTGCTTCCAGTCAGAATCTATAATTGTAATAAATTATATTCAGAAAAGTATATCATTATATAATTCATAACAGAATGTATATTATATTGTCATATTGCCTGGCTTGGATATTGTTCTCAAGCTGATGATAGCCCTGTCTTACTGGAGAGGAATATAGTTGCGTTATTCACACATTCCAACATAAGCAAAAATGTTTGCTTGTTATATTGCACATATATTTTTAATTGGCTATGCTTTGAAGCACTTTAACTTTTTTTTTCTCAGATGAAGAACAGCTGTGTGGGCATGCTGATATAGATGTAAAATGTGGTGCTGAGTTTTTGTTTTATTTTAACTAAATAATACTGTTAAAATAGTATGCTCTCAACGGGAATCCTGGCAGAATTAGAGAGATGAAGAGTTTATATTAAGACATTAGTGTTTACTTCAAATACTCTACTTACTAATTATGTACCAAATGGCTCCCTCTAGTGTGTGTGCATATCTAAGAAAAGTGGCTATTAAGAGTTGTTCTGTTAATGTATGTGCCCTGGGTTTTTATCTTGTCCAGCTTTATGACTTGATGACCATGGCATTCAAATATCAAGTCCTTTTATGCCCTCGTCCTAAAGATATTCTGCTTGTGACTTTCAACCACATGGATGCAATAAAGGACTTTGTGCGAGATACCCCAAGCATTCTTAGCCAAGTGGATGAAACATACAGGCAGCTCATAGAGGTAGGTAATTTATCCTACATCATTGTATATTTGCTGCATTACTTTCTTTTTTATGCCAAATATATTCATCAGGGTTGTGAAGTAAAATATCTTACATATTTGTTCCTTTCAGATATATGCTTCTTTATCTGGTGGGGAATTTCAACTAATTAGACAAACATTGCTCATATTCTTTCAGGATATGCATATAAGAGTAAGCCAACCTTCTAATTTGTATATGCAGGAGGAATCTAAGTGCGTTATTAAGTGTGCATAAATCATTACTAATTATCCATTCTAACATGCAAAGATCACTCTTAAAAATATAAGGTGTATAAGGTTTAATTAATGTCACTGTTTTTATAGGTATCCATATTTCTGAAAGACAAAGTGCAAAACTCCAATGGACGTTTTGTTCTTCCTACATCAGGACCTGTTCCATATGGCACTCACTCCCCAGGACTTATACGGTATCTCTTTTTGTTTAAGGATCCTGCAGTAGCTATGTAGTAAGTTGTTAGTGAGTTATGTAGAATAAAGTGTGTCTAGGTTTGAAAGAGAAAAAAAAACTGCTAGGGGAGAAAAGCAGCAGTTACAGAAAAATCATGAAAGATGTGTTTATTGTGGCTACCCTTTCAATATCAGCTGTAAATTAACCTTCTCAGTGTCATTACAACTGGTAGAACTAATTCTTTTGAATTCATTTTCATTAGAATTTTTAAATTGAGCAAGATGTCATGGGAATTTCTGTGAAAAGGTTTTGAGTGCTTGCAGGATGGTGAGGGGAAAATACCTTTGAGAAGCAAAATAAACACACTGAACAGCTGTTTCATGAAAAATAATATATTTTATTGGCACCTTCTGTGAGATCCCAATATAAAGCCCTCAGCACTGTCTAACGGTTGTAAGAAACCGTCTGCTGATGCTTCCCTTCTGTTATGATTATTAAACACTTTTCCCTGGTTTCCAGAATGTTTAGCTGTAATGGTGAGGAGGTGAAGAAGTTACAGTTCCGTGATGGGGGAAACTACACAGCTGCTCTCCGCGAGGGTTCATTTGAGCTGTTTGGTGACCGAGTTATCAAACTTGGCACAAACATGTGAGTGTCACTGCACCACTGAACTTTAAAGGGAATTGTATTGTTTTTTGGGGGGGTTCCCCATCAAAGTGTAGCCTCATGTTTAAAGCCTTATATTAAAATTTTATAAGTAACCGCTAAAACATGATTGGGAAATCTGTTACAGGAAAATATAGGGCTGCTGAATTGCAGCTTGATGTAAGGTAGAGTTACTGTTACCAGTAACAGCGTTTCCTGTAGTGCTAAATGTGGGTAGTGGTAGCTCACTGGTAAGACACTGGACTATTGACGTGAGTTCGAATCCCAGTACCATCCCAGTACCATCATGCTGCCACTGCTGGGCCCTTGAGCAAGGCCCTTAACCCTCAACTGCTCAGTTGTATAAAATATGATATATGTAAGTCGCTCTGGATAAGGGCATCTGCCAAATAACATAAATGTGAGTGTAGTGTAATGATGGCGTTGGACTGCTGTTGATATTAAATATCTTATATAGCCTTGCCTCTGACTGTTGAAAAAAGGGCTGACACTGGTAACTGCTTCAAAAAATGCTAAAGAAGCATCTTCTCATCTTTACCATATGAACGATTCCACACAATGTTTAAATTAATTTATTTGCATTGTGAACCACACAATTTCCTCTGTAAATTGGTAATATATGAACAGTGTCATATTTGAATGAGCACATTGCAGCTGGAACTACTGTGTGGGCCATGAAATTATAGATAATGAATAAACCAATCAGAATTGAGCTGCAGTGTGAAACATTCTAAACATTTTCCGATCTACTGATTTGTTAGCGTGAAAATCAGCATGTATCTAAAACAGTGAGCATTGCATTTCAGGTACAGCGTAAGTCGTCCTGTGGAGACACACATGTCTGGAACCTCCAAAATTTCTTCACAACATACAAAGGTAAGGGAGTTAGTATTTCAGATTAATATATATATATATACTAAGAGAGAGAGAGAGAGAGAGAGAGAAACAGAACAAAATATACAATCAAAAAAGTGTATACAAACAAAGCCCTTTTTTGTAAAGGGGGGGAGAGGGCATGTGTGTTTTTTCAGCAGTAAGCTACCTTTAATCAATGTAGTAAATATGTTTTTGCATTTAGTGTCCATTAAACCCATGTTTATTAAGGTCAACACAATACCAAACCCATTGGCAAAAGAAGAGCTGAATCTACTTGCCAAACTGATGGGAGGTTTGGAGGTTCGTAAATCAAGCAACACTGACTCTGGTTTCCGTGTCAACCTCTTTGCTACAGATGAAGAAGAAGAGTGAGTTATTATTTGAACGATCCTCTAATTGCTTCAGACAGGAACAGGGCATACATTGTACAAAGGTTGATTCCCTACTATAGCAATGATTCTTTGAATAATTGAAATGCTATTCTCCTGCAGAGAAGCTTTGGTATCAAGACCAGCAGAGCTCTCTTATGGAGTTATAAATATCCAAGCAACCAAGGTAAGCAAGAATTTTCCTAGAATGACAGTCTTCTGTAATGAAAAGGTCAGTGCGTGTTCTGCCATGGGAGAATTTTCTGGACAGGGGTGTTTCTGCTTTCCTTTTTCTCTGTAACATAAGTTTCCTGGGGTTTATTTGTCTTACTAACTTCAAGTGAACAAAAAAAAAAAAAAAAATAGAGGCTATTGATAGAATGACTGCTTATAGCTGCTGTATAAATGGTAAGAAGAACTAACTAAACGTAATTATAAATCTTTGGGAATACACCATATCGTACTTTAATTACAGTATAAATTAAAGATTGAATTGATGGCAATTTGCTGTGTTATAAGAGGAATAAAGCATTTTAGGACAAGCTGTCTGTTTTGCATCGGCCTGCAAATCCTTAATCATTCCTTGAATATTTTCCAGTAAAAGCATGCTCCAAAGTCAGATGCTCCTGGCATGTTCAGACAGAGCTCAGCTTAATAGACTTGTCAGTTTTCTTTTGAAGGATTACACATACACATAATGAGATAGGAGAACATTCTTCATGACCTTCATGATCTTTACTGTTTTTTCAGGACAATCAGGCCACTGCAGAACTGGCAAAGATCATGGGGGAATTCACTGAGTCAGAAGAGCCAGTTCCAAGTTCCAGCAGTAAAGGTGATGACCTTTTGGCCATGATGGATGGCCTCTGATGTGCAGTGAATATGCATTCAACTTCTGTAAAGCAGTCTAGGTTCTGCATTGTGTGCTTCAGTGTCTTACACAGAGAGCTGAGAGAACTGCCATCTCCCGAAACTGCAACAACTAGGAGCTGATGTGTGTTTGTACTGAGTCGATCATTGTCAGACACCGTCCATCTTGTTTGGACCATATGTAGCCTTGCCAGCTACTGGCTGTAAGTGAGAAAACTAGAAAAGGAACTAAAACAATTCTAAGAAAAGCAATGTCTTGTGGGGGTCCTCTGTAAACTGAAGTAGTCTGAGTGAAACCTTTCCCAAAATAATACTGACATTAAGTTTTAATTAAGATTTGCACTGTAGGTGTGTTTTACCAATTTGTATTTCCATGTCAATCTTGCAGAAGATTTTCAATACTCATGTACACTAAGTTTTCTTTGATTTTCTTTCCCACCCCTTTCATAACCTTTTTGCATTATAATGTTACCCTGTTATATGTTTTGCTCAGAGTAGCTTAGGAACACACTACGGGATGTAATGCTAACACAATGTTATCAGTTTTTGTGGTGGTTATTTACTGCATTTTGTAATTAGGCATCAATATATAATCCAGCAGCTTGATAGAAATCAATGAACCTTGTCCAAACTAAGAAGTATAACTCTATGTGAAGTATAGAGCATACAGTATGTGTACTTGAATAAATGTGGATCATGTTGATCATTTTTAGCTTGGCTGAATACTTGGCAGCTTGTTAACCTTAGTTGAAATAATTACGCGAGTATGCCAAATTAAAATATGAATGATTAACATTCCATTTGTATAGGCAAACCAGTTAACTGTCAGAGTTGTCTGTCTTTAAGATAAAAGCAAATAAAGTGAAAGGTCTCTGCTTGTTGTTTTATTCTGTGGTCTTGCCATTTCACACGTTGATCTACCACATGCACATTAGTGACCTTTAGATAAGAAAAATGAATCGTCCCTTTACATGAAATGCACTGGAGTGCTATAAAGCCTCTGTAACTGACATCACTGTTCAGTGAAAATGTGAATTTTTATGTATATTATATTTATTCATTTTACCATCTAGATGTATAGATGTCTACAGGTGTGTAGAGATTGCCTAAAACACACTTCTTCTGAATATGTGTATAATAAATTAACTCTTGTTTTGCATGTATTATACATTTGTGTAGTACTTTTCTTTCTTTTTATTGTGTAGATTTATTTGCTTTTCTGTTGTGTATGTTCATTCTTTCATGATGTTCATTCATACAGAAATCACAAGTTAGTGGTGGTAAGCTAGAATTAAGTTCATGACATTTTGTGTGCTCCATGAAAGAAATATGTGTGGATCATAGGACAGTTATGTTTTAGAAAGTAAGCAGTGTATGCAATTTCATGTTTGAGTAATGCACATTCTGCACATTCTTATCTTCTGTTCTTGGTTTATTTTCATGTGTATCTTTGTTTGTAATTATGTTCAGTTTTACTTTCAGACACACTACTATTCCACTGATGTTAACAAGCCCCCTGTGTTTCTACTACCTGGGCAAGCTTAAATAGTATAAGCAAAGCATTCTTTTGCTTTGGATAACATGCTGAATTGCTTTGTCTCAATAGGCAAAGAACTCAGTAATAAATATGATAACTTTGGTTATGGTGGGTGGTGATCTATGCAGTGGTGTGTTGAAGCAGTAAGCTAAGGGCAGCTGACACCAAAAGGATCAACAAGCTTATGAGGAAGGCAGGATCTATACTGGGTATATAGCTAGACTTACCAGGGGAAGTGGTTGAGAAGAGGATGCTGCAGAAACTCCTCAGCATCATGGACAACACTGATCACCCATTCCATAATGCAGTTCCAATTACTTTCAGAAGAGAATCAGACCAGCAAACAGCAAAACAATGCAACAAGTTATCTTTTCAACCCAGTGGCAATCAGACAATGTCTCCTCTTTCTGCTGTTTACTATTATGTCGGTAGTTTTCACACAAGTAATCTGTATTTCTATTTTTCTATTTATTACTCATTATACATTTATATTATAGGTTTATATTATATTTTCTGACCAAGCCTATTTTATTGTTACTTTTTTATTGTTATGTTTATTGTCTTGGCATGTTGGAACAAAATCTTTGGAATCAATAAAATTTATTTTAAGCAAGGAAAAAGTTCTGATTAAAGTAAAGGGTTTTTTTTTTTTTTTTTTTTTTTTTTTGAAATCCCATTTTGAAAACAACTGGTGTAGGCTGTTAGGGGTCGTCACTGATTTGTGCTTATTGCTGTAAGTGCAGACTGCCCTGATATTCTGATTTTAAGAGCTTTATAATATGGATGTGATAATCTTGCACCTGATGTTACCTATATAACAATATACCCTCTGTTTTTGTGACTCCATCAATTAAGTACAGGGGAAAAACTTACTTTAGTACTAGAACACTCTCTGTACCCGATGGAAACTTTTATTTCTGCACGTGAAAGAGAAAATTTTGCATGGCACACTCTGACACTGTGAAACTGCCTATATCAGTTACAGCAGCAAAAAAAAAAAAAAAAAGTGGGGCTTTTTTTGCCTTCTTATTTTTTTCTCTTGATAATCCTGTCACATCTTGAGTAGACAGTCTGCTCCTGTAGCAGTGCACAAAGATCATTGGCTAAAAATTCAGACTAGTTATCATGTCCTGCTGCCCACCCTGTCTCTCCTTCACCCACACAACCAACACAGTAAGACTTTTTGGTGACATTTTCTAATAAGCAATTCTGAAACTCATCTATTCATTTGTATAGACGTGGGAGAAACATTCTCCTACACATGAATGAATGAATCACAGTCACATTTATTCCCAATGAGAACTCCAATCTGTCTCCCCATTTGTTCTTCTTAAAACATATGCATGTGCTTCGATTTTGAGTCCTCGCTTTAATAGACCCATGACATCAATGAACACTTTTCCATTTCTATGTTTCTGTTTTCCTTATTGTTCAATTCATTTGCATTCACTTTTAATGGCAGCAATTTAAATCCGCATGATAAATGGTTACTAGTGGAATTGCAGGAATTGCAATTCATAATACAAATACAAGTCATAATACAAAACACAACCACAATCACATGCTCTCATTTTCAGCCATGGGAAAATGAAAGGCTGCCAAAACAGGCTGAGGCAATATGACAACTTGCCAAAAATACTAACTGACGTTTTGAATTGTTATCTTTGTAGTCCTGTTGAGTGTCTCATTGTTGTTGGGGATGCCTATTATTCATTCACCTTCAGTAACCGTTTTATTTTGGTCAGGGTCATGGTGAATCCAGAGCCAAATCTGGGGGACACTGCGTACACAACAGGAACACACTCTGAATGGGATGCCAGCCTACAGCAAGGCACCACATTAACTCGTTAACAGATAGAGACAATCTAGACTAGTTAATCCAACTACTGGCATGTTTTGGGGGCATGGGAGTAAACAAGACACATAGAGGATATGCTAAACTCCTCCCAGAAGGCAAACTCACCCTGACAGAATTAGGGAACCTGGAGCTTCGAGTCTACACTGCCTACTCTAACATTTTATTATACAGTTTTTTTTTTTCTGCATTAATTTTTTTAATTTATTTTTTTTTAAATGTGTCTTCCCCTTTCAAGGGTTGCCTACTCAAAAAGCATGATTCACTCAGTTTCCACAGAGAAACCTGTGGGTCGTCCAATTTTAAGCCACTGCCTGATAAGTTTCATACTGCTGAATGCAAAAGCTGCGCTGAGTCAAGGCAGGAAAATGAAACCAGCTATGAAAGTAAGACTTGTATGTTGACAAGCTGCCCACTCTAAACTGAAGCTGTTGGTGTAGGTGGGCATACTAAGGAGACACTAAAATAGCACCTCTCGTGGGTCTTATGCATGAAAGAGTAAGGACAAGGTGTCATCGATGTAAAGCTTGCAGTCTTTCCATCTCTACAACCAGTTAATCTGCTTCCCTAGTTGTTTTAAGGTAACAGACAGCAGTACATACAATTCCACTGGGACGAAATTCATCCTGCTGGAAAATCCAGCTACCAGCTGCAACATCACACTCAGAGCTGATCAACGTGGTAAATCATCTTTGCCAGCTGGTAAGTTATTCTGAACTTCCTAATGACCTGATCAGTAAATGGTTGGGATTTTCTGACTGCCTTACTGTTTACTTTAATTAACTCATTTATTTTATTTTATTTTTTTTTAAACTAAGAGTATCATGTCAATTTAACAGCAATAATAGTTTTCCATTTTCCATTGACCAGCTTGCCCTGTTTTTTTTTTTTTTTTTTTTTTAAACACATAAAACACACAACCTAACATTCACTTGTTTTTGTTTGTTTGTTTGTTTGTTTGTTTATTTGTTTAATATATTAAAGGTGTCACTTCACTATCTAATTTAGTTAACTCCTTCAATGAAACCCCCCACAGGAGACGTGAGAGTCTAAGAAAGATTACGCGAAGACAATGTTTACAAAAAAATTTTCTTAGCTGTTGTATCCTAACTCTAATCCTTAAAAGTTACACAGTTTAAAAATCATTTAACAGCTGCCTTGAGAGGAATGTTTAAATAGACTGTACGAACGAGGCTTCTTTTTTTTCCGCCTGTAAAACACGCCATGTAATTGGCTGCATTAAGAAGGGGGCGGGTCTTCCGCCTTTATTGGCTGAGCTGCACTGTCACTTATCCTACGTGCGTCATTTCCGTTGTCAGGTGGTGCTGCTATGGAAAGATGTGATCAGCAGTCCCAAGAAGGCTTTTCCTGATTACCAGTTTCGGTAATGCTGTGAAAAAAAAAAAAAAAAAAAAAAACGTGCATTTTGAAAGACAGTCTGCTTTGTGGTGTAGAGGAACTGTCAGTGCACCGCTCCTCGGAAGAGATTTGGACAAAGATGTTGGCGGTTCTGTAGACAACCCAGGATATTCCCCCGGCGGTTTTTAGCTAGAGGTGAGTTATTAAATGGCCCGTCAGTCAGTCAGTCAGTATGGACCAAAGCTTATGCTTTAAAGAGCCGAGCTAACACTCGCTGGTTAGCTAGAGAGCTACTCACATTATCTCATTCGTAGTGTCCGGCTAATAGGTAGCTCATTTAGTTTTCAGTAACATTACTGTTTGTAGTAGTATTAGCCAGAACTAACTAGAGATGTTAGCTTTGTCCTCGAGGAAGTTAGCTAAAAATAAAAATTAAAAAAAAGTATCAGCTGGAAGTATTAGCTGTATGTGGCTAGAACACAGCAGAGACAGTTTGTTTGGCTACAGAAATAAATTGCGTTTCCCGGTCACGCGTTCGTCAGTTTTTACAGGTCCACCGCAAGCTAACATTTGACTAGCTGATCTCAAAAAAAAAAAAAAAAACCCGAGTCGAAATCAGCATTATCAGTGCTGTTCCTTTCTTCCTTCACCGACCTGCTCCTAATCTCCAAAGTGAGAATCATAATCTAGTCATGCACGGCAGGGGACTTGATCGAGTGAACTAGAAAATGCTAGCCGACTGTCCTTTTTGTACACTAATTTTACGTTAACGTGAGTCACGGATTCAGCTCCAGTTTGTGTCTGAGGTCTCTGGTTATTGTAGGCAGCTACTGTGTTGCGGTCTTTATATCAGGTGCTGGTGCTTTTGTTGTTGTTTTTTGTTGTTGTTGTTGTTGTTGTTGACGCTTTTTCCAGAAAACTGCGCAACTTTTAAAAGACCGAGGGCAGATCTGTTGGGTGAACTTTCGCCCTGTAATTCCACACATATGGCTGAAACTCTTGTCTTTAAATTTAGCTCCCTGGTTAATGACACTGGCATGTGTGGACAAAGCGGAGCACACATATCAGGGACTTAATTTAACTAAACTAGTGCTTTAGACTATTAAAAAGTTTAGACTGGATAATTGGAAGATATCTAAAGATCTAAGCAAAACGTGCAAAGTAAACATTGACTAACAGTTTCTCCTTGGAGTGGACTGTAAACTGTGTTGTGTGCGGACGTGACTTCTAAAGCCTGCAAGAGAACAGACCCTGCAAGAGAACAGAACAGATATGCATTGCCCTGTGCAGAGGTTTTAGGACAGTACAGATAAAGCGTGGACATGGCGTCATTGTGCAAACCTGTCAAAAAAAAGGGTGATGTCTGTCGCATTGTCAGCAGTCTAGAGCTAGACGAGCATCCATGCGTGATGATGTAACTGAAAATTTATGCACAATAGCAGCCAACGAAACTCCTACTCCCTCTAGACGAGCTGTGTACTGCTGCAGAATAGTTTGTAGGCTTTTATTGATTGATTGATTTTTTTTTTATTTTTTTTTATTCTTGCATGGAGCCCGGATATGAATTGTACCCCAAATACCTAATTATACGATAACTGAATTATTAAGTAAACAGTAAAAACAGGATGTGACGTCTTTGTTATAGGAAAATCCTCTGCGTGCCTTGATATGGCCTGAAATTAACTTCATTATTTTTCTATAACAGTGCGCCTTTAAGCAATTTAAGCAAATTTAAACAATTTGCCGACAATTACAGTTGTTTGATTGCGTGCTTTTTAAACCATTTAATGCTGTTGAATGTATGAGACACATGCCAGTTCCCGTTATCGCTTACGTCCCAGCAGTTCAGAGGTTCACCAAAATCTTTCTTTTTCTCCTTTCTCTTTAAGTTAATAAGACGTTAAAAAAAATAATCCCTCACAAATGGTCGTGTTTCCAAGAACTATAAAGTGCAAAGTCCTCTGTCATAAAGACTCCTCTTTGGTAGAAAACTTACAAGGCACTGATACTCTAGACTCCTTCTATAATGTAAAATAACTATATTAAGTTTCACGTTATCATCTACTGTACTTTTTTTTAGTATCATAACAATGCAGTTTTATCTGTTTATTATTAAATTTTGTAGGTTGTTGGCCATAAGTCGCTGTGAATGAGTTGTTACTGTAGAATTGATGCCGTTAAAATGAGAGCATTTATATAAACATGTGACTTGATTTATAGCCAAGACCACTGCTATTATTGAAAACGAATCAGATTGAAGAACTGAACTATATTTTAAACTGTAACTAAATTTAAAATGGATGGTGAGTTCATGTGACTTATTTTATTTAGGCGAATAGCTTGAGTTTGTGTGTAGTAATGTGTTGCTTATCCTGATTTGAAACGGGTTAATTTGAGATTTGTCTGGAGTGGACAAAGTTCTGAATGCTACTAAATGTTCTCCTTCTTCTATGACATTTGACGTGGCAAGCTTGTATAAGTATCAGAAGATTTTCTTTTTATTTCTGACTCGTCTTTGGTAAGTGGGAACCATGCAGTTGCCTGGTGAATCACACTTTAATATTAGGCATGTACTTCCTTCTTACAGGAACTAGGAGAGAGTTTCAGCAAATTATAGAAACCAGTTTCTCGGCAAGACAAATAGACAAACTTCCCCTGGTATACAGTATATGACCTTTTACAGTATTAGATTTTTTTTTTTTTTTTTTTTTACACTTTGGTCAAGGCAGAGACTGAATCCTAAAGTTGTCGTTTTTGAAATGTTTGTGAAGCTGAAGTTACTTGACCAGTGATTAATTTGTGATCTCGTAGGCATTTTGTTCACAGTTTATTTTAGCAGATATAGTTCACAAATCAAGAATGAGCAGGAATTGGTGTACCCAAACAGCAATTCACCATAAAACCATAGTCTCTTTTTGCAGATATAATGCTTTTTTATTATTATTATTATTTTTTTTAAATACTGCTCTGTGCATGCTGTTGTACAGCTCATTCGTTTGGAATGCAGTCTCGCTGAATTTAAATGTCCACAGTATCACTCATGCATTTATTACCATTGTTTTGCCACAGTCTCCTCAGGAGATTTCACCCCAGCAGCCATTCTCTGTGGATGCAAATGGACTTGTGATGGCCTGCCATTCATACAGGGCCACCGCTGTTGGCAGATCTTGTGATTGCCGTAAAGTGGTGGGGAGGGGTTATCTCTTACTTTAGCCAGCTCCCATCCCCCCACATAAATGCCCCCCCCCCTTCATGCCGGTGACTCACCCTTTGCTGCCAGTCTACTGGAAGCCCTCAGTAGCACTGTACCGAATGTTTTCTTTCTGATTTAGAATGTGGTGAGCCTGGTTCCCTCTGTCAGGGTTCTCCTTACTATAGTATTACTTAGGTGCTTGGTGTTCCTGCTCAGGACCTGTTATTTATTATTTGCTGTGTGGTTTGTTGAGTTTTGAATGTACATTGGCTAGTTTTCAGAAATCTCACCCATTTATGATATTTGAATGCTTTTGTTTCTTATCTGTTGCTTTTTTCTTTACAGATCTGCAGAATGTCTAGACGCCGTGTCGCAGAGAGAGGGGCAGGGGAATCATCCGGCAGGGCAAGCAAGCTCCTTTGTACTGGGATATCTGGCAACAATGCCAAGAGAGCTGGACCCTTTGTCTTGGGTGAGAGCCCTGAGGGTACTGAGTGAAAAGTTTAGTTTCATGCAAGTGTGATCGTGAAGGTCAGATGAATATCTGGACTGAATAATGGCTGAATAGTAATAACTGAATAGTGTTCTTTTGCAGTAGGATTTAAATGCAAGTTAAGGTGTATATTAATGTATATATTAGGAGTAACAGCATTTAAATAAACCTTGTATGAAGTGAAGTGTAAGTTAGATTACATTTAGGCCAGGGGGAATGGCAGACCACTGTACAGGCTGTACCATTTGTCCAACACCAGCTGTTAACCTCGCCACCTCTCTCTCTCTCTCTCTCTGATTAAACAGGGCCTCGACTGGGAAACTCTCCTGTGCAGAGCATAGTGCAGTGTCTGGCCAGGAGAGATGGGACAGATGATTTCTACCAGCTAAAAGTAAGTTTACTAGTAATTTTATCCAATAGCCACCAGTATGTGATGTGTGCGAGTGCAGTAAGATTCCCAAAGACACTAGTGCTTTTGTTTTAGAGGCAGTGTGAAACTTTTGACCTTCTAAATAGACCTTGTTTATGACCTGCAAGAGATTTGCCTCATCTAAATTTGAGATTTGACCATCACTGTCAATTCACTTGCTTTATGGGGTGCTATTAGATAAGGAGTCAAGAATCCTGTAGAGAGACTGCCCTAACTGAACCTTTTAACCCCAAGAACCTAGTGTCTCTTTTCATGTTATCCATGCAGATCTTCTTTGTGAAACATTTTATCAGCTTGTCTTGATCATGATCAAGGAATCACAACTGTGGTAATAAGGTTGTTGAGAGCACAAGGAAGCTTTAGGACCTGATCTTTTGAGGTCATAACCTCTGCTGTGATCTGTCTTTAGATTTTGACCCTAGACGAACATGCAGACTCATCTGGAGAGACACAGGAGGAAAGGCAAGGCAAGATGCTGCTGCACACTGAGTTCTCGCTGCTCTCTCTCCTTCACAATCAGGATGGAGTGGTGCATCACCATGGCCTCTTTCAGGTATACTCAAAACAAATGCAAGGCACATACCTGGTTAAATGGCAGGGCTTTAAAAGGAATCTGTTTCATATCAAAGGTTCCCTTTTGCAGCTGTTGAGATTGGACTTGGTTTGTTCCACAATGTCCTGTTCTGGCTCCTCCTTTGTTATTTGTAATGTAAACATTATTTTGACAGGAACATTTCTCTCCACAGCACTCAATATGACTCATCAGTTAGTTTACTTTCTGTTTGAGCCAGGCATTCTTTTCCCACTCACTCATCAGCTTTGCTGCCATTGCCTCTGATACTCATCTTCCAGCAAAGCAAGGCTTCAGGGATGTACAGCTTAGCTGTGGTTGCCATTCATGCACTATTGATTGATTGAGTGTATATGACTCCTGTCCACTGGGAGTCTAATCGTTGGCTAACCTCTAGGTCTCCAGAAGCACTCATTCATCAGCCCATTCATGATAACAATCAATGTCCAGCCTTATTTCAATGCTTTAGATGACTAGTGCAGCTCATTAACTTTCGTTGGCATGGCAATGTGTGTATATGTAAACGTTTTAGACTTTTTTCCTAATTTAAATAGTTGAACCCTATTCAAGAACACCAAATAGTAGCTATGAAATAGAGCCTTCATTATGTCCTAAACTTTGCTCTTTCACATGTTACTCATCCTGGTGTTTTTCTAAACCCAACAATCATTACACAACCGTACACAAATAAACTCTCAAGCCGAACCTAGCTGTGTGATATTCTGATAGAACTCGGTGGGTTAAATGGCTTCTCAAGCTTGTGCATGAGGTTCTGCTTCTTACTCAGGACTAAAACAGTGGAGTCTGTCTGCTGTGGCTGGAGATTTGAAT
Source organism: Synodontis membranacea (assembly GCA_025674565.1). NCBI lineage: Eukaryota > Metazoa > Chordata > Actinopteri > Siluriformes > Mochokidae > Synodontis > Synodontis membranacea. The sequence goes on along the minus strand of JAOVYU010000056.1, from coordinate 18,956,477 downwards.
GTTATCCAAGTGTTTAACCACAGACATATATTAGACATACTGAATAACCAAGTGACATGAAAACAAAAAGACCATGAAATTGTTGCCTTATTACAGTAGCTGTGCAAAATACAGTCATTTATTGATTCATATTCGTTTTTTGATTCATTCATTATCTTCATTAACCACTTACCTACTGTCAGCAGTTTTTTTCCCATCTCTGCCATGTCTAAAAACCATTTAGATCCTGCACAACACATTGGGAAGCCCTACAACAGCATATGTCATAAATTTCATATGATAAGTTTGATGTAATGAATTTGTGCTGCAGAAAACCAGGAGCCACTTATTGAATTGCCTGTGTCTTGAATACTTAATGTCCGTTATATACAATTGGATCCTGCAGTATGACTCATTGGTTTTATGGACTTCCAATGACTGTGTTTTGTTTAATACAGCAAGAAAGTACATTCATTGTAATTTGGAAATTGTTGCTTCAAATGCATTGTTTTCCTATTGCTTTACTGTTAACTTTTTTTTTTTTTCTCTCTCTTTCTTAGGATCGCTCTTGTGAGATTGTGGAGGATATGGAGGCCAGTAGAGCACACAGGATGAAGAAGCGGATCTGTCTGGTGCTGGACTGCCTGTGCGCTCATGACTTCAGTGACAAAACAGTGGACCTCATCAACCTGCAACACTACGTCATCAAGGAGAAGAGACTCAGTGAGCGTGAGGCCATTGTCATCTTCTGTGACGTAGTGCGAGTGGTTGAGGCTCTGCATAAGGTGAGCAGTAGCTTGTAGCTGTGGTTATCGAATGCCTGGATTTGTACTTTCACTTTTGTGGGGGGGGGGGGGGGGTTAAGCTTTTTAAATATTAGCTATATAAATATCTCATTTGTTTTACTTGTGTTTCTCTCTGCAGAAGAACATTGTGCACAGAGACTTGAAGCTTGGAAACATGGTGCTTAACAAAAGGTAAGACCTGCTGATTTCTTTCTCCTTTAACCTGCTGTGTGGAGGTGAAAGATTTTGGCCTTTGGGCAGACTTAAAGTAGATGCTTATTCAACCGAGAGAAGCCTGGCCATGTCAACCTGCTCTGAGCTCAGGAGAATAAAGGTGTGATTCAGTCCTGTGGTTGGGCTTTGGGAATCTATTCCAGTGAATATGAGGCAGTGCGCAACATGCCCATTATGTGTTCTCTGGAAGAGGGAAACAGTAGTGGGGGAAACCGCAAATGGTGATGTTTCATATCATCTAGTGAAACCTATACACCCTGCAAGATTCAAACTTTCTGATCCTGTAGTCTATGAGGTTATGCTTTTATTTTTCTTCTTTTTTGTCTACTGCATAAGAGCAGGAAATCAGATAGGACGTTTGTTCTCTTCTTTGCCGTTATTGGAAAGGGTTTAAATTAATAAGGTAGCACCCTGAAAATCCTATTTTATGGCTGTTCATGCAAGACTGCATGTGTTGCTTGAGGCCAGTTTGGGACCACATGAAACTCCCACTATTAGTCTAAACTTGGAACACACTCTGCTGTACCATGTGAGTCTGACAAGTGTCTCTCCTCAATGCCAGCTTATAACTTACCAACTGTGACTCACGTGTCTTGAATAGTTTATTTGCAGACTTGCTGTGTGTATAGATGCTGAGTAAGTTTCAAGTGATGAAGTGAATGCTTTTGGACTTATTAAAAAATAAATTTTTAATAAATGCAAATGAAGTTTCCATGAAATTGTTGTACTTTTATTCAACAAAATGCTTAATTGTCAGCAACACTGAATTCATTAGACCACTCAAAAGCAGGACATGGAGCTCCATTCATTTCATTACACACACTCGCATGTCTCCTATAGTGAATAAAATGACTCCCACTGGTTCAGTTTAGCTGGACTGCAGAACACTCTGTCCCAGCTGGAGACAATACAGAATGCTGCCAAAGAATCCATAACTCAGAGCTGAGTCACACACAGGCACACATACACGTCACTCTGGCACATCTCTCCCGTCTGCAGTTTTTCCACATATCCTTTCAACCTGTTCCTTCTGTTGATTGCAAAATCAAACCCAAAAGAAAAAAAAGGATGTAACTTTTTCTGATTTGCACCATGCCATGTAAAGGATTCTTCAAGATTGTTTCAAAATTTAAGGTAAAAGAGACATGAAATCTTTATGATGCACTTGATGAGTTGACCAAGTTGAGTAATTTCCTCATGAAAGAGAGAATCTGATTGAGTGGATTAATTTAAAGTCAATTTAGTCATTTGAAGTCCAAGCCTCAGATTTGCCCTTAAATAGTAGCTGGGGTGGTTTTTGCTTTTTCCCCAAGTCAAGTGTGATGTGCTTCAAGTTGCCATCACATTGTTGAATGCTTATTTCAGTCAGTATGTTATAGAGTTGACCTTTTATGCGCCATGTAATTCCAGCTCCTCTATATTAGAACTGATTGTGGTGGATGAAGATTATATTAAGTGCAAGTCTGTATTTTTGGACATTTAAGCAGCTGTTGTCACTATGGTAGACTATTAGGCAAGAGGTTAACAAGTGGGGTTTGGGGTCACTGTGTGAGGTATGGCTTCCTATTGTGATGCCCATTGACTCTCACAGCTCAACTTGAGCAGCTGCTTTCACCCTCTCATGTCCTGCTGAGCACATACACTTTGCCTGTCACTAGGGGTCCTTAAGGCAATTATTGCAAAGAGACTACAGTGTTGGAGGGAACGTTAGTGTTGGGGGTGGGGGTTGTAAGAACCATGGTCTTCTACATTTTACTGTGTGTCTACACACAGGCTTCATCACTTTGTTTTTGTTGCTAAAAAGGTATGTGTTTAGATTTTCAAATAAGCATGCATTAGATGCGCACACATTATCCTCTGAACAATGAAGCTTCTATGTTTCGTCTGTTTCTTTAAGTAGGAGCATGGCTTGGTATTTCTTCAGTGAAGGCATTTCTTATAGCATGAAAATCCCATGTTGGTTCTTGCCTGGAGGAGAAAATTTTCCTCATATGGGAAAAGCTAAAATATTTATAAGTGCGGCTGTTATTAGTTGCAGGCAGAGGAAAGGGTGCTCATATGCGGGGGGAGGAACATGAAAGGATCCTGAGGGACCTTTACAAGTAGAGCATGCTGACTAGTCTTTCTCACAAAAAATAAACTCAAGAGCTGTCCATCATTCAACTTTGACTTTGTGACTATTTGGTGTGGACATGAAAAAAAGAGAAATAAGAGAAAAATGAGAAGGAAGGATTGGTTGGGGAACTGCAAGCTATATGCTTTTATACTGCATGTTGCCGGAAATCACATGTTTATTTCTGCCATTCCAAACAACTGTTTGTGTACGACATGGCAAATCATTTCTTATAGAATCAATTTTGTTACATTTTGTCCTTGACCTCAATACAAATTAATGGATGACTAACTGGATTCAGGGCCTGCATTTGATTTCATTTTGAACTCTCGTTGACTCTCAGCGATTTTCTTGCTACTAGTTACAAATGGACTCGCATTATAAAATTCATCACCCAGAATTTCAGACGTTCCTCAGAGCCTTGACAACTGCTTGCAGACTGAGAGGAGAAAAATCACCAAGCCCCAAAATTAAACTGTGACAAGGGAAGTCTGGACTAAAATCATAGTGTGCTGTAAACACAGTCGATGACCACAATGAAGACAGAACAAATGTGGCCTAACATACACTATCAGGCTCCACATAAGTGTGGGTTTGTGCTCTACAACCTGACTTTGTCTTTCAGTCAGAAACTCACTCAGGGAAAAGTCAGTGTTTCTGTAAGTGTTCGCAGTGTAACTCTGTGTATGCGAGTCATTGTCAGGGTGTGAAAGTGAGAGGGATTTGGGGAAGCTAAGGAAGAGGATGTGACTGAAGGACAAGGTTCTGAATAAAGCTTAGCCATCATGAGCTACAATGACTGTGCTTTTGGGAAAGCTATACGCAGTTTTGTGTTGGACCAGACATGTCAGCTGAGCAGCTTGTTGCATATGAGTTAACTCTGTATGTGCTGTTTTGTGCATGTGTGTTATATGTATGTGTATTGAAATAGCTCTAATCACAATCACAGCTTGTGCTAAGCCACAGGTTGAGTCACTTGTTTATCAAAGGGCTGCTTATGTGTGTGCTGTCATGTTTAGTTCTGTTCTGTGTAAAGACAGGCTATTACAGTTCTCCCTCACTTGCGCTGTGGATCTCTGCCACCCACGTCAGTTTAGTCGTGATGACATGGACACAAATACCAAACATGTTCATACAGATACATTTAGAACTCCTCTAACACCAGTGGGTAGCATTGCTCCTTGTGCGCATTCACAAGTGTAGATTTTATCCCCTTTTTTTGCCTGATGTTTTGCCAGTAGACCTTTTTAGTATTGGGAATAATACTTTAAAGTTTATGAAAATTGTGACTTTGTAAAAAAAAAAAAAAAAAAAA
>JAOVYU010000056.1:18926175-18943665 GCA_025674565.1 Synodontis membranacea | reverse complement strand
ACTAAATCGTCTGGCTTTATTACTCTTAAATTTTTACAGAAGTTAAGAATTATATCTTTTAATGAATTTAGTATCCACCTAAAATTAAAACCTCACTGTATCCATAATTCTTTAAAGAAAGGCAGTGTAGTGTCCCCCAGCGCGATCATGGAGAGGTGGAGTGGATGTGTAGTCAGTACCTTAACTTGGGCCATAATTGTTGAATGCCTCATATAAGTGTCTTAACAGAACTTCTCCCCTGCATTTTTTTTTTTTTTCCCTTGTAGCGCCCTTGGCATCACAAGGCCAAGCTGTGTATTTGCAGCATGACACATTTATATTGTTGAGCTATATTGTTTTATTCATTAAGTGATGCATGATTTGGACTTGCAGGATGTGCCACATGATTTCTGCATTTAAGTTGTCAGAAAATGTTGGGTGTGGCTGTGGGTGTTTTTTTTTTTTTTTTTTTTTTTTTTTTTTTTTTTTTTTTTTTTAAGTAAATTGCATTTGTAATCCAGTTGAAAATACACTAAAAAAAAAAAGCAGAAGATTCATCTCAGTGGCGATAAATTGGGAGAATTTATTTTAAAGTCAGTAGTTTTGTTTAGAGGTATGATTTTGTTTTTTTTCTTCCTTGTCCTGTCATAAACATGTCCGCTAACTGGAAAATGGTGTAAAATTAGATGATGGTAAAATTAGTAAAAAGCCTAAATGTTTGGTGTTGTAAGCTGCTTGTTTGGATAGATATCAAAGAAGAAACTGGGTAATTGTACAGAGATAAAAAAAAAACAAAAACAAATTTGTATAAATGACATATTTTTGTACTTCATAAAATCTATACATGCATGTCAGCAATAAATTTGATATGGAACATCCTGGTTTACTTGATTTATTCATCAGAATGTGAACATGTATACAGTCAAACACGAATAAAGTGTGTACAGTGCCATCTTTGAATACAGTTAAATTAAAATTTAGTTAAATGCTGGGGGGAGACTGATCCAGCATATTATCAGCAGATAATGTAGGATTCTAAATTGATGTTGCAGATCTCGATGTGAACCAGTGTTAGGTCTTTATGGTGCCCTCTAGTGGAATACTAATGTCACACAGGATGAAGGCTCAGTGCATCTACAGGACGTTTGCTGTTAACGTAAGCAGAATGTCTGTCCTTTGTCATGGTAAAATCATTTTGTTAGTGAATTTAAGAGCTACAAAAGTAAAAAAAAAAAAAAAAAAAGTATTGTCACCAAATTGTAAAGTGCCCTCTATTGGGGCAAATATCAATGTAGATCTTTTTTCATAGAGAAAAGATTCCCTCTGAAGATTATAAAATCAAACAAATTGAGGAGAGAATCTTAAGAATTTAAAGGAGTTCAAATGTCCTTCAGGAGTGGGCCAAGATCTCTTTAAGTCTTCTCCACCCGTGTTGGCTGTTTCAGGGAGAGGTTCGTTGCAGTGGTGCAAGTAAATTAGAAATCAGGGATTTGCAAAAGTCTTTCTAGCTAATTTTTATGAAGTGTGCTAATGTTTCTGTTCTTCATTGTACTTAGCAATGACAAAACTGCTGATGACTGAAAACACATTTAATTAAAAGAAATAATTCGATTGTATTGTAAAGGTGTCACATTATAGCTATGAGAGATTGATTATGAAGAGTGAAGAAAGATGAACTGTAGATAAGGTCCAGCTGTGGACTTCATCATGCTTCAGTGTGTAGTATGTGGGATCAAAAGTGAGCACATGCTTCCTCTGGAAAGACCGAGCAGGCAGTGGGCCTAAGTGAAATGTCCTTTCCTTACTGTTAAGTACCCAACACTCCAACAAGAAGGATTCAGCTTCCCTAGTTCAAGTACATCAAGACCAAATGGCTTATAGTTTCTTCTTTTCCTTCCAATGAGGGAACATGTGAGATTCAGATATGAAATTGGGTTGGCTTGGCTGTAGGTGCTGCTACGATGCTTGCAGACTTATGAATGAAAATGAAACTAGTGTTCTACCCACTTCCCCGCCCTCCATCCTCTGCTGTCCCCTTGTTCTAGATAGCGTTCAGCAATATCTCTCGTTGCCTGATATCCTGTTATTCATTTGAAAACATTTGCAACAAAATGCTTTGTTGTGGCTTGGTAATCTATTGTGAGTTGCTGACATGGGAGTTTCCTGTGCAATGGGCACGCAGTTTGATTTGAGAAAACTCAGCTTGGAGTTGATGAAAATTTCTAAGTAACATGCACTGAAACTTCGACTATCTGTGTTTAGCAATTTCTCACAGTATGGTATTTGATGGGACTTTAAGCTGTTTATATTTCCCTGCCTTTCTTTGTTACTTGGACTCAATAGGCAACAGCCCAGTCTTTGCTTATTGGCATATATGACATTACTGTCATATTTGTACATGTAGTATTTATAAAGGTGAGAAAGAAATTCATAACAGAATGGCCTCTAGGATCATTTGTGACTCACCTCCCATTCTCTGCCAAATCAGAAATATATTTCGCAGTGATTCTTTGCTAAAATGGCCCAAACAAGTTATCAGCCTGTCCCGATTTAATGTGAATTCTATTTTTAACTGAAAATTGGCAGGATGCAAGGAGGCCTGTGTTTTTCTCTAAATATTGCTGCAATAATCCCCTGCATCCTGCCAAGCAAAGTTTGAATTCATTGTTCACATGTTATTTGTTATGCAGTGTGTTTATGAGCAAAAGTCCAAGTCAGATTATATATCACACAATATCTTTTCATTTAGGTAGCAAGTTCTCAAGAACACTAACAGGGTAGTTTTATCAATTAGCTCTGTGATGCATACTGCCTCCAGCCATAGAAAGACTCCAATTTCAATGAACTCAGCTCTCTTGAAGTGAATCATCTCCTGTCTAATTGACAAACATGTCAGGGATAGAACTATAGGCTGTTTATTCCCTGGGTGTTTCTGTAGAGGACTGTCTTTGTATTTGGTTTATCCAGTGTCCCATTCCAGGGCCCCAAAGCTTCACTGATTCTATTATGCAGAGGCCCAGATGCAGAGTCAATTAAATCCTCCTGCTTTTGTAAGGTCCATGCTGTATTGTCCTCTGTGTCCCTGTCTATGAGATCTTTCCGGTTCCAGCAATGTCTATGTATACAATTTGACTGTCCTCAGTTCTCTGAGGAGTTCCATGTGCTAGTTTATTGTGTCTACCACTGGAGGGATGTGGCTGAAATGCCATAATTACAGATACACCATATGCTGTGTGTGTTTTGTGTATTTATCTGTCAGCCGGCATTCTGGGTGCAAGCGATTTGCTTATTTGGTCATAAACTTTAAAAATCCGAACTCATCCTTCGATGATACCTGATCAGTACGGGAAGAATGTAGGCACATGTGACAGACCTTGAGTGTATCCAAAAAAATGCAAAGTATAAATAGCAGGTATTTTTTATTATTATTTATATTTTTTGTTCTAGCCCATAATAGGTAATTCTTAGTCTGTAAAACAATCTTCTTTCCATTGCTAGAGAGAAAGGCAGTTATTGAGAGCAGTCACGTGATTCTTATCTGAGTCATTTGATTCATCCAGTATTTATTTTAATTTAATTTTATTCTTTTATACTTCGTCTTATGCGCATCTCTGTGAAAAGCTAATACACAGCAGAACTGAGCCTGCCCTTATCCAAATGCTTGCTAGCTATGAACATGTGATTTTTGGGGAGCAGCGTGACTTTCTATAGGTGCCCTTGTTTCTACTATCAAAACTAAATTATGCCAACAAAATGGAGGTGGACTTGGATGGAATTCATCCAGGTGGCTGTATATGTATTTTCTAAAGATACTTAGCCAGTATCTTCAGGAAGCTTGTGTAAGGTACCATATGCACCATATAGCCAAAGGTATGTGGACACCTGAGAAATCACATATATATATATCTTCTCCAATATGTTGCCACAAAATTGGAAGCACATAATTATATAGAATGTCTTTGTACACTATAACATTAAGATTTCCCTTCATTGTATCTAATGGGACCGAAAATGTTTTGCAGAACAATGCCCCAAAGCATGCACAAAGCGAGGGTTATGAAGACATGGTTTGCCAAGGTTCAAGTTACCTGCACAAAACCATCAGCTAAACCCCAGTGACTGACCTCACTAATGCTCTTGAAGCTGAATGAATAAATATGTATTTACAGCTACAGTGCAAAATCCAAAATACCCCACAGCTACACTCCAAAATCTAGTGAAAAGCCTTCTCAGAAGAGTGGAGGTTATTGTAACAGCAAAGGGGGATTACATTTTTAATTGGATTATCCAAGAGCATGTATGGGTGTGATGGTCAGGTTTCCACTAATGGTTGACCATTTATTGTATTGAAGATCTTAGAGCAACAGTCCTGTACTTGAAACAGCTTTTCCATATTCATATAACTGTAATCAAGCATACTATGCCACGATTGATGAATCGTGCATCTGGCTAAAACACTGTGTAATGAGGATTCTACCAGATCCTGGAGCAAAGCTTTGACACCTCTCATTAAACACAGATTGCCTAAAGAGGATCGTACTAACAATGAATGTAGGCAAGTAGCACCAGGTGATATAAATTCACATGTATTGTCTTCCTAGCATATTTAGTATTTTGTGCTGTGCCACCAGTTTTCAAATTGATTTAATCAATTTTCAACTGTTTTTGACTTTATCCATATAACTGGTCTTGGAATAATTATACAGAATATTTTTGCATAACAGCCTCTTCCTTGTTTTGTTTCACCCCACCTACTTCCTCCATCAAATACAAAATCACACTGAATCCCAAAGGTTATGAAGAGGCTAAAATCAAAATCAAAGAATGTTAGAAGGATTAAGGTGTGTGTGTGTGTGTGTGTGTGTGTGTGTGTGTGTGTGTGTGTGTGTGTGTGTGCGTGCATGCATGTGTGTAGTGATTCCAGTTGTCCTCCTTCATGCAAGCAGCAATGTGCAATGTGAGCCAGAGGAAACACTATGCTCAGCTTCCAGGAGAGCTGAGAGCCCAGCAGGGAAAAAACGGCAGGAAATGCTCAGCACAGCAGCCCCACTCAGGTCAATTTTTCAGCACTGGGAGTTTAAACAAAATAACACTTTGGCAAACCGAGAAAATAGCATTCCTTCCATATAGGATATGGACAACAGCCTTCTAGTGAAATCCAATAATGTTTTAATCAGTGACACTCCGGAATGTGTTTCAGCAAAGCCAAGTGTCTGCATCCATTTCTCTTCGGCAGCAATGGATAGATTTCAGGAGCCTTAAAGACCTTGGCATTTATGTTTGGTTTCTATGCAGAAAATAGTTTATTGCATGTATGTGAGTATTAAAATTACTAGTAAACTAGTACAGCTGTATGGTCAACTGTATTAACACCAACCATTTCCTCTTGTACTCTGTTGTTCTCACTGTACAAACATACTTTATTCTGGTCATTTGAAGCAATAACCAGTCTTTAAATGGAAAAGCCAAAAGTGCCTTTTAATCTCATTAATCTCCCCACTGTGGGATCCATCAAACTTGTGTGTGTGTGTGTGTGTGTGTGTGTGTGTGCGTGTGTGTGTGTGTGAGAGAGAGAGAGAGATTAATTGAAAAATAAAATGGTATTTTTATTTAACATGCAACCTGTATGTGTGAATAAAACAAAACAGGATGCATTTAGTTATTGACAGCTGAAGGAGGTCTAATCAAATGATTTAACAGATATTAAAACAAAAGGTGATTTAAATTGATTGTAAAACTGACTGTAAACTGATGGAAGATACAGTGAGTTTCTCAGGTTTCCTCCTGAAATAAGTCTCTAGATGGACTAGGTCAATTATACCTACAAGCGATTGAGTGTGTGAATGTGTGTGCATGCCTACATCCCATTCAGAGTACATTTGCATTTACATTTTTTGGCATTTGGCAGATGCTCTTATCCAGAGCGACTTACGTAAGTGCTTTCAAGTCTCCATCAGTCAATACAGTACTACCCGCGCTAAGAATATGAAAGGATTTTTTTAAATTTTTTTTTTAAAAATATGAGTATATTCTTACTAAGTCTAGTGTTCCTGGATAGGCTCAGGATCCACCTTGATCCTGACCAGGATAAAGTGATTACTGAACGTGAGTAAGTGGATGTTGTTAATGTGCCATCACTTGCCTTTTTTTTATGCTGTACCTACTGCTGTGCATTATGTTCTAAATAAATAAATAAATAACAGAATGAATAGAATTTTTAACAAAAAACTGAAAGATTTCTTTGGTTTCCTGATGTTAGAGTCAGGGGTACTTATAGTCATAGCATTATTATAATAAAGAAGTCAATGGAAGTCACTGCAGAAATATAGTAAGACCAGTGTGTTTGTGTGTGTGCATGTCTGTGCGTCAGCGAAATGTGAACTGTAAACTGTAGATGATGGATGTTTTGCTCAAAATAAATAAATAAATAAATGCTTGGATCAATCCATAGGTCTTGTGTTTGTGAAGATGAATCTTAGCTTCCAGTTAGGTAGAAAATAAGTTACTGCAGCTTAGCTAGGAATAACAACTTGTAAAGCACTGTGGCAAAAGCTACTATTTTTATTGGTCCCATTCTGGTGCTGCTGTCTTCCCACAGAGTGAAAAGTACAGCTATGTGCTCATTATGGTCTTCTGTGGGTTACACTAAATGATGACGGGCCCTGTGTGGGTTTCGCTGGATGAGGCAGGGTGATTGACAGCCTCATTTTATGAAATTGTCTCTCTCTTTCTTTCTCCCAGCTTTACCGCAAAGAAGCATGGGTGGAGTGCTGGTGGCCTTATTTGTTGCCACTTTTGTTACACAGTGCTTTGTAGGGAGATGCTAGCACATCCTTAGAAGCCACAAAGGAGACAGATATAGCCTGGGACTGCCATGACAAAATCTACTGTGTGCGTTCCAGTGGCTTGCCACATGAATGCATAACTTGTCTTTAGGAACTGTGGGTCACATCAGCAAGTTCATTGCTAAACTAAGAGGGCCAGTTTGTCAGGTGCAACAGGATCATTGGTTTTTTGTCCTATCCTTGCATTTCATGTGATGTCACACCATTTTGAAAATTGACCTGACCTGACCTGACCGGACGCTTGACTGCATACATCTTCAACGTGTACCAGTGCATCAGATCCTCCTGGTTATGCTGCCTTGAAGTTACATATGCTCAGTCGTAAGGTTTATTTTGACTGGGATATTTTCTTTGTAGCAGATATTGATAACTTTTCAGAAGCATTAGTTACTAGATCTACCTTTCCTCCCTCCCTCTTTATAATGACAGTGTTTCTTTCACACTGGGATCTTTTACCCACACTGACGTGAAGATCCTGCATCCTTCTGTGCTTGTAAATGCTTTGTGGGACTCCAGGGAGAAATAGTTGTGTATATATATTTACAGTGTGTATATATAATTTTAACCATCTTTCATCTCTAGTTAGGTTTGTATTGCGCAGTGAAGCCAGAAATTCAGTCCAAACCAAATTTGGTGACTGCAACAGAAAAATAATGTAATGGAAAAAATCAACTGAAATGCAGGGTTTGCCAACTGGCTCTGATCCAAATCAATCATACTGTACTCGAATATGAGCATTAAATGAATAATGAGTTTGGGGCCTAGATTTGTAGTGCTTATAGGGAAAATGAATGAAAATTATTTGGAGATACTATGACTGTGAGAAATTAATAGCAGAAGCAATATTACTATTCATTCTATTCTCACTGAATTTTAAGAGGAACAGTTCTTCTTCTTGAACTTTCACTATGATTATGATTCAGTTATCTGGTGTTCCATATCTTTATCTTTATATGACATTTGTCCTTTTTGTAATATAGCATACATCCTGTTCAATTATATCACACTGAAGTATTACATAATCACGCAGAACTTAAGAGAAACTGGGTAGAACGTAGAGTCTCAGCAATATTATGGAATGCCTGTAACCATAACAAAAGGATAAGCCTGTCCCCGATCAGCCTGAGAACCCAGTATTTTGTCGTAAAGGCCATGTCTCTAAGGACACTGGAATCACAGTCTGGTGTGACTCATTGAAAACATGCCTTTGAGATGATGCTGAGGGCCCAAAGGCTGCACATTTCTCCAAAAACACACTGATTTTCTCTAAATGCAACTTTGTAATCATATAATTACCCTTTCCCTTTTATAGCCAAACATTATAATGGTATTTTAAAAGTTGACCGTAAAAATTGACTGAAAAGTGTGGATGTTCCCTGGGGGACAGTAGCATTACTGTTACTTAGAAATCTTATCTTTGTCATAATGCACCAATTATATTCCAGCATTTGTATTCTGTAAACTCCCCCTGTCAGGGCAGAGGGCCTGATAGTACAGTGAGAATGAAGAGAGAAATATGAGCTCTTTGATTATGCAATGCATTAGTGTTGAAATTTGGAATGGTTTTTTTTTTTTGTTTTATATATTGTATGCTGTGCGTGCAAGTGTGCTTTATGTACGCACTGTTCAGCATATGCTAATGTATAGAAAGGGATGTGGTTGCTGAATCTGGAAAAAAAATCAAAATTTCAAGAGTTATTGCACATATTTGAATTATGCAGAGGAAATGGTATGGTATCTTAAGAGAACCTCTGAAATTCACAGACGGTTCAAATTAAGAAGCAAAAAATGACAACTGTAAGGGATATGCGGAAGATCTTCTAGAGTAGCTAGATAAAATCTCTTCCTGCCTTAATCAAATCCAGCTACCAACTATGGAGTGTTTAAAGGGTAGCTTGTGACTTGTTGTTTCTGTAATGTTTTATTTGGATAAAACAGACAGATTGTATTAATAGATACAGACTGGAAACTGAATAGTTGTAAATCAGTAACAAATAGAAAGTTTTGAATTATGTATGAAGCTGGAGAGAATGCTCAAACAATTAGTCAGCAGATGAAAAAGAAATACCAGGATTGGACTGTAACACTCCTCTGTAGAAAACATCGAAAGACTTCATCTCATATTGTGTAAGTAAAGCAGCGCCCCCCTGTTGCTAGCCAGAGCAATAATAATTTAACTCTAACATCTGTTGAACTGCTTTCATGTTTTGGTTCCAGCACTGAACTATATTTTTCTGCCTGGGATTTGGAGCTGTAAGAAGGGCCAGATGTAAAATGTGTTTTAAGGGCAGTAAGAGGAGCTCCTGTTCTGGATTATCCAGCACATATAGAGCCTCCATGCCTAGCTAGACTTTCTCTATACTAAAGCAGATTAGCAAATAAGTTTTTATGAACATGAAGAGACAAAAGGAGTGCCTTGCATATTCTTTACACATGCAGTATGTCCTCCTATTAAGTTACAATCAAAGATTATTGGAAAGAGATTTGATTTGTTTTGGTTCAGATTTTCCAAAATGAGCAAGTGAGAAGCATATTTTTTTTAGTCTTACTTGTATAGTCACTTATATAAAGAAGTATTCTCCTTCTGTGTATATATGTCTTGTTATGGTATGTCATAACCTGGGAATATGTATTTTTTGCCTATCACTGAACTCTAACTATCTCTGGAATATCACTTAACTCTGTTGGCTTGAAGAGATGACTTTTTTCTTTGTCTGGAGAAATGCCAGAGTCAATAAACCTCTGGCAGGTGGGAGGAAGTTTTCCTTTTATATTTTCTCGTAGACAAAGTGTCAGCTGTGTTTACACATCTCCTTTTACAGCAGCCACCCACCCAGTTTCTTTTGATTTTTGATTAATTTTAAATCCACCAATTATTGCCTCATATTTCAAAGGTTTTCATCTACCTTTGGGGATTTGTGCGCAGTATTAAAGATACAGTATAAAGGATTGTTTTTTATTGTAAAAAATGAAGACAAGTATGATTATTGCGTCAGGGAGGGGAAAATACTAAAAGATGATGTTTCTGAGCTGCTGTGAAAGTATAGTAAAAATAGTAAATAGTAATTCCCAGTAGGTGCACTATGAAGGGTGCTGGATTGCAATTGGTGGAAGATTTGTACTTGTACATCATACACCAGCTCAGATACACCCAATGTCATCATCCCCAGCTTTAGGCATGGACAATGTCAGAGTACAAAGTGGCAGATTGGACCGGGCATCTAATCAGGAGAAAGAGGGAGGTAAACAAACAAGAGTGAGAGAATGAAAAGTCAATATATACTGTAAAAGGGAAAAGGATTAAGGATGGATGAACTTTTAAAATTTTTTTCTTGCTGGACAGGTTGCATTTATTAGTTGTCTAATTTTGTGAGAAAATTGTAAGCAATAAATGACAGTTAGCTGATTTATCCTCATTGTGGTGTCCTTATTTGTAACACCAGTTGAACAGCTTGAACAGCCGTCTTCAGCTAGCGACCTCTGGCAAATAAGTAAACTGGTGAGTTTTTCAAATATTTATATTCAAATATTTTTGCATTAAAAAAAAATTTGGACTTGGTTCAGCAAGTATCCAATAACTCACCAATATGAAGCATTCATTCTGCAGGATTTACATTATTAATTACAAACCATTGAAAATGCATGTATAAGCAAGATAGGATCAATTTCAACTTTTGAAGCTTACAAAGCACTCAAACATTAATATCTGTTTATGGAGTATGAGAAAATTGTTGTTTATGTTGTTTTTGCATTTGCCTTTACTTAAAGCTTTATATTAATCCTTCCAGAGTAGTTTAGACACACACATTTCCCCATGTGACTCATAACTAATGAGTCATAAACATGTGCTTGTTATGGTTCGGGGGAAAAACGTGGCAGTGGGCAGTGCTGGGCCAGTGAGTTTGGGGATCAGTGATGCATGAGGGAGTTTGTCTGTGTTCCAGCTGGCTCAGTAATCATTTTGTCTCGCTACCAGCATTTGTGCTGCAAGACATTTGAATGTTCTCAGAATTCCTACATGCATTTGCTCTTTATCATATTACCCTTCATTCGCATAAAGCAAGCCTGTTATATGGGAGCTGCAAATTATACTGATAGTATCATTTTGCTAATAGTTGGCACCACCAGCACAAACAATCCACTTATGAATGAGTTCTTTCTCCATACTCATACCAGCATTTTTTCTTTACGCCCGTGCAATAGTGTGTCATGTGTAACAGATGATAAGAGGGGACTTCTCTCGGCAGCGTGTGAGTGGAACCATCTGCAGGGTTCTTTAGTAATAGTGCGTTGGGGGCTCCAAACTCCTGCTTCGTCTGCACTCAAACCACAACTGCATATTTGGAATGCAGAGTGTAAAGAGAGCCTGCTTTGGCTTAGGAGCAAAAAGAGCCTGCACTGACTAGAGGGATGATCAAATTCCACCACTTCTTTTGTTCACACAGCCCTTTTCCAAGTACATTTGGTTGCAGGTCATTGAGTTTAATGAGCCGTCTACAGTCCTGAGTGCTGAATCTGCAAATCCCACCAATTTGGCAGCATGACCTAAAACCCAATCACGGTTCTTGGCTCAGATGAGTGAGGTAACTAATGAAATTCAGGTTGCCTGTGATGATTGTTAAACAATGTGCTTGTAAAAAAGTAGCACATGTGCATTTGTGCAGATGATATTTATTTCAATGATGATAGTAAGCTCTCATACAAATGTCTGAATTCTGTTTAAATGATTGCTGTATCCCTGCCCATAAGCATACACAGCATTGTGTCAAAAGAAATTTCTCAAGAGATCTCAGTGCGCTGGTTATTTATGGCATGTTAGTATTTTGTTCCAAACTCCAAGGAAGCAATGTAAACAGACTGGCACAACAAACGTTGATTCCACACAAAACAGATGATTTTTTTTTTTTTTCCATGGGAGCTGTACTTGTGCATTCCAATGTCACAAGCTTTACAACATTAGCCAGTGGATTTTCTAATCCAATACTTTAAAATGCTGTATGCTTCTAATGTGAATAAAACAGGCCAGCATTTATTTGTTCTGTGTTAGAAAAAAACATTTGTTTATTCAGTATATATGTAATAATGACAAGTAATGCCTTGTACATTCTTCACCTCGATTAACAAGTACTAATAAATTATAAGAATAGTACTAGATATGTACAACAATACTTGGTATGTTTTGTGGTTAATTTATAAATAGTCTAAAATCTGTCAGATTTATTGCTAGTTCACGTGCATAAATTTACTCCTTTTTTTTTAACTATTTCATCTGTTACTTGAATATTACATAATTACATATTGCATTGCTAGTTATTATTGCAAGGTCACATCATATAATGTACAAACATGGTACTTTTCACATGCTAGTCTGTAACCTACTTTAAAATGAATTATAGAAAATACTTCACAGAAATCTCTTAAGATATTCTTGTGCAGCACATACTACATACCTACTGTGCAGAAAAAAAGTGCTTCCATTGGTTATTAGCAATACTGTTTGTCATGTTGTCAAAAAAGTACGAATTCTACAAACTGCCCTATTAATTGATACAATACCTTTCACACAATAATGGAAATAATATTCCAAGAAACTTCAAATCATCAACATATATCTGTTAGTCCATAAATGAGTATTATCTCTTGAACTTCATGAGCTGTGGAAGAACTGGAACAGTGGTAAACATGTTAGCACTTGCTTGGGAAAGTGAAGAGCTGCAGTCTGAATGGAGGGGAACTAATGATTAAGCATTCTTGGTATTGTGGACATACACGTAGTATCCTTACGTACAAGAGAGAGGAGAAAGAGTGCAGTTAGAAACAGAAGGTTTTGGTGCATAAAGCTTACTCTGGTGCTGTGCCAGCACATAACACAACAAAACTCCCTAAAATTCCTCATTCTGAGGTTACTTCTCCTTTAGAATTATAATCATAAGTTAGAACTGTATCCAGGGTGAATGTAATTGCTTATTCCCTACAATTAACTGAATTGCATATCATTTCAACTGCACAGTTCACTCATTCAAAGTTTACTGCAACCTTGCAAAACGTGTCTTTTTAGAAAGCACATGCATGCCAAAGAAACCTACAGTCCATCAAGGCTGAATCTGGGATTGCTGATGTGGCTTTGTTTTTTGCTGAAGTTGTACACAGTTTTTAATAGCAGTTATGTGTCACGGAGCAAGCCGTGTGTCAGTACTTACATGAACATACAGCAGATTTCCAGGCTTGCCCAAAAAGCATTTGCTTGGTCGCTTATCAGCTAGTCCCTGAGCATCTACTCTGAATGCAGAAACATGGCAAGCATTACTAATGAGTCTTTATGTATTAATTAAGGAGAAAGACCCAAGGGACATTAACCACAAATTTATTGATTTGTACAGGGTTAACAACTGGAAGGGCAGAATCCAGTTCCAACAGTGTGTTTGTTTTAATGAAGAGGTAGTCAGCAGGGAGGGGGCAAGGCCAGCAATGCATCTGACAGCGTGATGAGCGAGGTCACTACAACAGCTTGACACAGAGGTGTTCCAGGTGCTCACAGCTGTGTGTGTGTGGGTCTGTGTGTGTGTGTGTGTGTGCACACATGTATGGACTGCTTTTTGTCTGAGTCCTAACTTGCCTTGTTTTCAAGGGGGAAGGGCAGCACTGTGACGCACTGAAGTTGCTTGCCTTGCTCCTCTCATTCTCCCCATCATCCTCCAGTTGGCGTGTCCCTGTTATTACTATGATCACAGATCTGACAGCCACAGCTCTCACCACTGCTTCAAAGATAAGCTACACACCTGAATAGCAGCTCCTCTAATGCATTAGATCTAGAAGAAGGAACCTTCTAAAAACACATTGTGGTACGTTGTGTTAGGAAATAGAACTTATTCTCTGATGATTCAGTCCTTTCATTAATGCAAATATTGTATGTCTGACGGATCCAATCTGTCACAGGAGGGATTTAAAAAGGCTTTGAAACCAAGTTTACCTGTGACATTTAATGTTAAAATACACTCTAAAACTTTGTGCCAAAAGTTTGTGGACACCTGACCATCACACCCATATGTGGTTCTTCCTCAAACTGTTGCCACAAAGGTGGAAGCAAACAATTGTCTAGGATGACTTTGCATGCGGTAGCATTACAATGCTGTAATCTGCAATCATCTCCCAGTATCACAAAGCCCTGTGCACAAAGTGAGCTCCATGAAGACATGGTTTGCCAGGGTTGGAGTGAAAGAACTCAAGTGAGCTGAACAGAGCCTTGACCTCAGCCCCACTGAAGACCTTTGGGATAAACTAGAATGCTATCTGTATCCCAGGCCTCCTCACCCAAGCTCAGCACCCAGTGCCCGATCTCACTAATGCTCTTGAGGCTGAATGAACACAAATTTCCACAGCCATGCTCCAAAATATATTGGAAAGTTTTCCCAAAAGTGTGATTAGTTTTTTTTTTTTTTTTTTTTTTTACAGAAAAGGGGGAACTACCAACCAGGGAGAGTGGGGCTAGCAAATGTTCCATATCTTTTCAAACTTCATCTTTTCAAACTAATCATGCAGCATCACAGAGTAGTGTAGCACATTCAGAGGAAAGCACTCTGCCCTATGCATATATGAACTTACAGATACCCACAACTGACTAGTGTCACTGTCATAGATAGGGGAGACAGTACTGTATGTTGTGTCTCCCACCCACCAAGCATGGCTAATTTTGCTCTCTCATGGAGAATGTCAATTTTGCAATCTCCTGACAATAGAGTGAATACTTATCAGCAGCCAGAGTAAACCCAGTTTTTAAACAAAAAAACAAAAAGCCAGATACAACACTCTATACACTAAAATAAGAAGAAACAAATCTCTTAATAATCAAGACAAAGCATTGTGAAACTTTAGACTCTATAGAAAAGTTCAGCATATGAAATAATACAGCTAGTAAGTTTATCTCTTCATTTGACAATGTACACTGTATATTGGGAAAAGATTGTGTGTTTTTTAAAGAAACAAAGGCCCAACATTCTTCAAGTCATTCGGATATGTGTTCATTTAAAAGTTCACGTCTCACATTGTCCTCTGTCCATCATAGCAGAGACAGCCCATTCAAAGACACATTTAAGCTGTTGTGTTGCGGGACAAATGTAGAAAATTAATCAGACAAGCTAGTAAATAAGCCTTTAGCTGACAAATATGGTTGTGACCTAAACAAAAGCTGAAAAACCAATGAAAACTCAATTCTTAATGAGTTCTTAAAGTCCCTTTTCCATTGTTTTCAACAAACAGGAATGCTTGGGAAGTTTTAAAGCATACATGGATGAATTTCCTGTTGGCATACCACCATGTTTACATGTCGACCAAATCATTATGCTACAAAACAGTATGGTTGGGATTTCCATTTGGACGAGACAGAATGACTCCCAGTTGCGGTTAAATTGCAGGAGGTGGTGAATCAGAGTCTCTTTTTCTGTGGCCTAGAGCATGGATCAAACTCACAAGACTCCAACTCACTGTAGCACCACTGTCTGCTCAGAAACACGATCATTTATGGATAACCGTGTGACTGTTCTGAAATGTTATATCTTTACCACTCTTTTCTCTTTACCCTGTGGAATTGGGACCCTCCATTTCTTTATGTGAGGGTATATATATTTTTCACTTTACAGTAATAATTATGTTTGCTTTTTTTCCTTTAAGATCTAAAAATAGTTTGCAACCAACTGTTCAAATGTTGCCTCTAACCACAAAGCTGTAATACATTTATAAGTAACGCATTTGCCAGTCCCTATCGTATTAACATATGACCTTGAGTTAAGAGGTCAAGATTGGTATGTAAGGTGCAGGCCACCATGGAGACCAAATACATATTATGTATCTTAGAGAATTCTCTAATAACATTCATATTATCTAAAGAGAAACAATAGTCACTGGTTTAAGCAGTTTATGCTTCCTATCATTGGAGACATGGCTCACTAAGCTATATTACTAAAAAAAATAATAATAATATTGAGGTAGATATTGCAGTAATTCATTCTGAAATAAGGGAATGTTTGAGTCTTATTTGTTAAATAATATAAACCTGAATATGTTATCAGCTTCAGCATTGCTCAAGAATCTTTTTTGGATGCTGGACTGGAAAAAAAAACAGTACATGGTCAATAAACAATTTCTTTAATTTCAGGAACATTAGACTATTGTGTCAAGCCAAACTATTGTATCATTATCTACTGATGAAAGGTAAACCAACGTGAAGGTTTCTATAAGATCTTAAACATTTCTTTCAATAATAGAGTATCTAAGCAAACATTTCTATGAGGATATTCATGGTGTATTAAATAGGCAAGGCAGAAAGCCTAGGCAAATTTATCTGTTCCATACAGTTCATACATTGAGGCAAATCAAAGTGCTTCACAAAGTGAAAAGACAAAATTATAATAGAATAAAACAAACACAACACAGTAAACAAAATAAAACAGATAAAAAAGCAACATACAATAAGGTTGAAAGAAAAATGAAAAGAAAAGCATGCAGTGCAAAGTAAAGTAGATAATAAAATCTGAGAGTAAGTGGAACCTAATGCTAGCTGAGTGCTCGTTTAACACACTCTGGGATGGATCTTAGGTCATCTGAAAGTTGGTTCCGGCTGTGGATCACAATAGCTAAGCCATTAGTAGACCTGCTTTCAATAAAAAAAAATGGGGGCCTGCTTGATTAAATTCTTCAAAAATTGTTATTTTGAGTTTTTTTAGTATGATTTATTTTTGATTTTTGATTTTTTTTTTTTAATTTGCAAAGATAACTAAGTTTAATTTAAGCCTGTGGCTCTGGACAACACTGGACATAGAAGCCACTGTTTTAGACTGTTGTCTGCAATTATCCTACACAAGAAACCAGACCATCTCTTTTTGTTCATCTATAATTACTGTTTTAGCCTTGTGAATTTTTGGCACCAGCTTCCGGTAAAATCCATTAATGATTCAGCTGTAAACTCAAGACCTACCAGCAAAAAGGTTTTTGAACAGCAGCGTAACATTTATATCACTTTATACATTTATACAGTTTAATTAGCTAAATAACCCTATTTTTTGCTTGTTTGCTTGTTTATTGATTATGACATTAAGTTTCCAAGGATCCTAACATGCACTTTCTTTTTGTTAACCGCCAAATCCTTTTCTTTTTGCATGCACTGCTAGTCAGTGTGTATTTTTCTTTTTCAGATACTTTTTAAGATTATTACAGTGCAATGCATAGGAGGAGCATGCCTGAAAAGTTGATGAACATTTTAAGTAATCCCACTGCCACTTGCCCCTCCCAGTCCTTCATCACAGCCACTCAAATTTATACTTTACCCCCTTTTCCTCTCCTCTCCTCTAGCAGTTAAGGAAAGAACACTGAAGCCTTTTATTGATCCAGTCTTGGTGCTCTGGGAGCATTGCCGAACATGGACAGACCACATTGGTCCCCCCAAGAGATTTCCTGTCTTAGCCCTCCCATCTAATACCAAACAGACCTCTCCTTCTGCATTCACTTTCCTAGCAGTCAAGCCAAAACTCTTTCCACATTCACCAAATACAGCACTAGAGAGGAGATCAGCATGGAACTCTTGACTAGCAATCACTCTTTCTACAATAACAAGGGATCAATGCAAGTGGAAAACGTATTTATGTGTTCTTATGAACACTGGGCAATAAATTCT
>JAOVYU010000056.1:18910208-18923769 GCA_025674565.1 Synodontis membranacea | reverse complement strand
TCTTCAAACTGATTGCTCATTACAAGCAACATATTTGTTGCTTGAAGCAAATGGAGAAAAAAATGCTTACAGCCCTTGTTGAAAACAACAGCGAAAGCTTGCATTTTTACATTTGAACATGATCACACCCCTTTTGGTCAATGCTTTAGTCATTCCCTTCTACTGTCAAGTTTTATTCATTGTGGAAAATCTTAGTTAATTGGTTTCTGGTTTTCTTTTTCTGTTTCCTTAACAACACAGAAAGTCTCCCCTTCCATACTTTCCTCCCCCTCTTCCCAAACCCTGCCCATTTTAGACTGTTCCTCCTTTTTCCCCTTTTCTCCCGTTTGCTGTCTCACTGGCTGTGTG
The DNA here is from genome assembly GCA_025674565.1 of Synodontis membranacea. Lineage (NCBI taxonomy): Eukaryota > Metazoa > Chordata > Actinopteri > Siluriformes > Mochokidae > Synodontis > Synodontis membranacea. The sequence goes on along the minus strand of JAOVYU010000056.1, from coordinate 18,923,421 downwards.
ACACTCTTCCTGCTGTTTGTAAGGCACCATTTGGAAGGAGAGAAATCTGTCATTACAGCCTAGCTGCTAGAGGAAATCACTAGCTCTGGGCTCTTGGACAGCAAAATTAAACTTTTCAAGTATACTTACCTAGTTCTGGGAAGACCATGGATTGGCTGTTCCACTAGGAGTGTATTCAACAATGCTGGATGGTTGCAATTAGGAGTGTGTTTGGATGGAGTGCTGAATGTGTGGAATCAGGTCTGGATTTCAAAAACTTAATGGAAAAAAATATTTGCTGAATATTTATCAGAAGGTTATTCCACGGTGAGTGAAATCTTTTATCTTAAAGTATAGTACTGGCTTTTGTGGCATGTAACAGTTTGATGTTGTTGGTAATTCTGTATGTATCCAGTGGTAGTTCAGCATGAATGTAACATTGTTTCCCTAATCTTTTTTTTTTTTTTTTTTTTTTTTTTTTTGCTGCTCTGGATGGATGAACATCATGCCATGGAGACATATAACTTCTGTTCATTAAAACATGCTATAATGTAAATCCACAGATCTTAAAGTACAGCTGATGTACAAGAGGTGAACTTATATGCTGTGTTCACAACATGTCTCTTAGTTCAATACACAGAACATACTGTAAGTTGTGTACAAGTTATTTTCAGCATTTGATATGAACTGGTAGAAACTAGTGTAGTAGTAGTAGTAGAAAAATGTTAGTTGTGTCTGTGGGCTCAGCATCTAGCTACTTTGTGCTGTTGCCTGTCCAGAATTTATTTTGACTAATAATATGGTAATATGAACAGAAGATCAGAAGGTGGAATGATGTAAATGTGCATTAAGGGTTTTTTTATGTTTATGTTTTTAATTTGAATGTGATAAAGAGGCCACATTTGGTTCGACATTTTTTTTAATTAATTGAATAAAAAAAAAGTCAAGATGTACATCTGCACAACCTGTACATCTGCTTTTTGTATTGGAATGGGTGACTTATACCAAAACTATCTCTCTAAAGGCACCCATATTCTAAATATCCTGTGTGATTCATTCTGCCTGCCAAATCTGTTGCTAGAGGTTAACATCCTTTTCAGATTTAGGTAAGCCATAGATCAGTTCATATTTTTAAATTGCTGGTCTAAATTCTTTCCAGTAGCACCATTCTTGCCAGTGAACTCGCACATTTCAACACACAGTGAGTGAGATTTCAATGATGTGATAAACCAATGTTGGCAGAAGCAAAAATTTTTACATCTGTACAGCCTTGTCTGACACGTGCCATCATATGTGCTGGCCTAAAGAGAAATAGAACCAGAAGATTGTTCCTTGAATCAATAGTTTATAGATTTAAAATAATCTTGAGCCCTAACCATCCTTGTTCACTGGAAATATGTTCTGAGCCTGAAGCTGGCTTTTTATTATATCCCAAATTTTTATTTTCTTAAAAAAAATTGCGAATATACAGTAAATTAATCATTATGGTGCAGTTATGCTGCTGCATTCAGCTCAAAGATATCTGCTTCAACTCTGAGCTTGAATTACCGTTTAAGTGGAGTTTTGCATGTATTCACTTTGTGCACACCAGTTTCTACCAGGTTCTCCAGTTTCCTCACACCTCCCAAAAACTGTCATCATCAACCTGCTTAAGCAATCTAGTCAGTCAACTTTTGGGGGCAGTAGTGTAATATGTGTGCATTCTCTAAAGACAGAGTCAAGTTAGCAATTCCCCTGTACCCATGAGAAAGGCAAACCACATGTTTTGCATTCTACATTATTAATATGAAGGTTTGAATAATACAGCTAGTATGCTATTGTGGCTCTGCTGTGGCCCCTGTAGAATGAATGATCTGCAGATCAAATCATGCTCTATTTTTGAAATTTGCAGGTTACTTTTCTCTTCTATTCACTCTGCAAATCATTCTACAAGACCATGTACAGCTTTTCAAAGACATCTTCTTTATAATATTTGTTGTCCTGTTTTTATATGTGTAATAGATGGGAAAATTCTAATATTTATGTGGTTTATGGAAAATATTTGGTTTACAAGTCTCCATAGGGATATTAAAACTGAGGAATGCAAAGCCTATCCAAGATTTACTGATGTCCTTAGCTATCCCCTTGGAGAGAAAAGGGAGTAATGTGTTAATGTGTAATAAGTAATGAGTAATGTGTTTTGATGTTATCATAAGTTCTCATTAGAAGTGTAAAAGAACTGATAATAGGATGTCAGAGTACAAGGTCTACTATTGAAAGAGCCACTCATTAACCAAAATATGTTAGATGTAAGATTCACAATAATTATTTAAAACAGAAAAAATTGTACCACTATTGGGTGGCATAGTGGTGCAGTGGATTGCTGCCTCACAGCTCCCTGGTTCCCAGTTCAATCCTGAGCTCAGATTATAGTCGGTGTTCTCCTCATTCTCCACAATGGTTTCCTCTGAGTTCTCCAGTTTTCTTCCCAAAGCATGGTAATAGGAGGACTGGCTATGCTAAATTGCTTCTAGATGTGAATTCTGAGCTCAGATTATGGTCTGTGTTCTCCTCGTTCATCACAATGGTTTCCTGTGTTCTCCAGTTTTCTTCCGCCTCCCAAAACATGGTAATAGAAGGACTGGCTATTCTAAATTACCTCTAGATTGCCAGCGTGAATTCATGTGTGGGTGCATGTTGTATCCACGGTGTATTCCTGCCTCACTCCCTAATGCTCCTGAGAGAAGCTCTGGATCTAATGTGACCCTAAACCAAGATAAAGACAGTTACTGGAGAGGGACAAATGAATGTATCACAATCCATGTAATCAGTTGCATTTTAGGGTCTTTGCACATTAGAATGTAAGGCAACTGTTTAACCTTTTATATAAAATTGACATATTTATATACATATTTATTCATCTAGACTTATAGAAGTAGTTTAATATTTCATCTTCAAATAAAGGGAGCTTATTACCCAGAATTATATGTAAGCAAACCCACACTGTCTATTCATTTGTAGAGAAGTGTCTTAAAGAACATGGTTGTCTTGTAGTGTTATTTTGGTGCCTGTTCACCCAGCTGGCATGTAACTTCATGGTCAGCTCCATCTTGTGTGTAAGGGTCAAGGAGCTGATGGCAACCACATGTCTGACTTGATTCCAAGTGAAATATCACTCAAAAGAGTCACTGGCAGAGCTCAGACTATGGGAACCACAACTATATATATATATATATATATATTCTCTATAGTGTGGTTGTAAAAGAATTCAAATGAAAACTGTGCAGCTTCTGCCAGGAGCCTCCACTGAATGTTTTTGCAGGTAAAACAGTCTGTCCTTGTGTTTCAGAAATGTGTCCAGGTTTATTGAGTGGAAAGTCACCCTCAGCACCATTGCGGTTTCAGGCAAAGGCTTGAACTTCCATTATGCTCTTTCTTATATGTTTAGTGCTTCTGGACTCGGTTGGTGGTCAGATCTTCCTGAATGGCTTATGTAAGTCATTGGAGACTACATGCTGACATAGTAACAAATAGTATCATGCTTGACAATTCATAGCAATTGATACACTATTTGTACGTTTTTCTTACTACTTTATTCCAGTGAGACTGAGTGAAATGCCAGCCACAGTGGATTTGCATGTTCAAATTCATTAAATTTGTGGTTCTGATAAGCATGCAGTATTTTTAGCCAGTTAAAAACTGTTAAAAGGAATAAAGGGTAAGCATAGAAAAGGCATGGTAGAATGGTAGATTAATACAGTTTCCCAGGTCATAGTCCTATGAGCTCAAACTCATAAAACCATTGAAACATAATGTACCATTGAAATAGATAGAATAGATGTAGAGATACAGTTTAACCTCGGGTTATGACCGTGATCCATTAAAGAACTCTGGTCGTGACCTGAACGTAATTTCCCTATAGGATTGTATGTAAATATGGTTAATCCGTTCCAGGCTGTACGGACTATATGTGATTTAATGTTTTGGGTTTTTTTTAAGATTTTTAAGCACAAAAATAGTTAATTATACCATAGAATGCACATTGTAATAGTAAATAAATGTAAAAACATTGAATAACACTGAGAAAACCTTGAACAACAGAGAAAACTAACACTGCACGAGCTCATGATAGAGCAACTTCGTACTAAACCCTTACGAACCACTTGCTGAAAACTATTTATTAATGAGTTTTAAGCACAGGTAAAAAAAAATAATAATGTTTGCAAAATCCCTAATTTATATGGAAAATAACCCTAAACAACCAAGAAAACTAAACTTGCATGAGTGGAGTTCTGGCATGAAGGAAGTGAGGAGGAAGCTGGGTTTAGAGAAGCTTACAGTTTTGATGGAGAGTCCGGCTCCGTGACAGAGGGATGTTAAAGTGTTTTCTCTCTTGTAATTTCTTCTATTTCAGGGGCTTCTGGTGTTTTTAGCCTCTTAGCTGGTGGACCAGACTTCACCAAATAGTGGTCTAATGTGACTTACCTTTTCCTGCGCATTAAAACTTTTCGGAAATGCGAGACTTTTTCCGAAAAGCATTTTTGTTCACCACCCGAGCGTGTGGTCGTAAACAGATGCAAAATTTTGGCCAACTTTTTTGTCGTAACCCGATTTGTACGTGTTCAGACGCGTTCGTAACCCGAGGTTCCGCTGTATGGCTCAATTGTTGTAGTATTAAAGTAAAGAAATTCATTGTGATTGCAAGAATTGAGAAATACCATGAATTATAAAACACAAGTTATCTCTATAATTCTTAATTCAATTACCATTTTGATTCACTGAGTAAATTCTACATTTATTATGCTTAGCAAAGCTTTGTGAGGGAGTCGTGTGGTCAGATCATTTCTGAATAATTTATACCTTATTTTTAAGCTTCTGTAAAAGGGGAACTTCTGTTCTGTGGTTTATTTTAGGAAATCTTCATCTTTAGATTCTGGCCACAAACAAATGTCTGGCCAAATATTATCTACTTGGCTTTTTACTTATATGGACAACTTAATAATCTACACCAAATCCAAAAGTGTAGTTAGTGAATAAAAGAAAAATGCAGTTTAATTACTTTACCTTTGTATAGAGCTCACCTAAATAAAGTCACAGCACTGTGCTGCATGAAGACCTGGATGTAAAAAGGGGAAGGAAATGCTATTGTGGTCTTCTTATTGTGGGAAGCAGCAAAAATATCACCTGATATGACAGTCCCAGGACTTCCCCTGCTGCTCCTCCATTCACACACAAAGCAAACAAATCAGTATCCAAAATAGAGACTGGCCTTTTCCCCATACTTCAGTGTTTGCCTTGGAACTGATTTGAATAGTGATAGTATCTTGATCTCAGCTGTTTTTCAAATTGATTTTTAAATACATTACTGTTATGAACAAGACTCATTTTGTCAAGACAATCTTAGTAAATACAGTAGCCTGCATTTAACAGGTTTCATTAATTAATGAATTGACAGTGGCACTATTTGTTACTTTAGATCAAGCAAAGTATTTCATTTCTCTCTCTCTTTTTCAATATCAGCAATCAGAATAGGAGTATTCCATGACTTCTACCAAACTTTGTAGAAACATCTGCACTGGATAAGCAAATTAGGTCAAACCAAAACAAATGCATGATTATACCTCAGTTATTGCAGCTAAAAGCTGACAGCAGGGGGTTCGTTAATAATTTCCTTCCCATGGGAAAAACAAAACACAAGTAAAACAACAGGGCAGGTTAATGAGTGTTTTGATAGGCTTTAAACAATGCTCTGACTGCTATTATCATTCACTTACAGATGCCAGAGTGCCACCCAGGATTAAGGTACTCATAGCTAAGGTTTCCTGCCAATACAATATGGCGAGATTAATAGACCTGTTGGATAGCAACCTCATTCCCTCATTATTTTTGTCTGTAAAATCATTGCCTAGGAAGGCTTGATAAAAAGATAGCCAGGTATATAAACTGGGATATATGCAAGTTTGGTAAATGATACAATGCCACTATATTTGATTTCACAGTAGAAAAAGACATGTAGGAAAACAAGCAGTCAAACTGAAATAAACGAATACATAAATATGTCATTTTTATGACTTCTTCTTCTTCTTCTTCTTCTTCTTTTACATTTTTATTCCCACTTGTATGTGGGGTCAATGTGGACAGGTTGGGCTAGGTAAGATATACCTTGGACAGGTCACCTGTTTATCATGGAGCTTACACAGAGAGACAGAGAACACACTCATATTCACATGTATGGGCTATTTAGAGTAACCAGTTATCTTAATCTTTATGTCTTCGGACCGTGGGAGGAAACTTGAACACCTGGAGGAAGCCCATGCACGTTGGATCCCAGAACCCGCTTGCTGTGAGGCAACAGTGCAAACCACTGCAAAACTGTGCTACTCATGTCATTTTTATCACTATTGTTGGTTAAACTATAGTTAGCTTATTTGCAAAAGTTTATAAGTTGGTATGGTGGTGCAGCAGGTTGCATTGCCACCTTACAATACCAGGGTTGCCTGTTTGATCCTGAGCTTGGGTTATTGTCTGTGTCTAGGATTTTTTTCATGTTTTTGTCCAAAAATATACCGGTAGGACAATTGGCAATGTAAAATTGCCCCTAAGTGTGAACAAGCCTCTGAATGTGTATGCATGGTGCCCTGCAATATACTGATGTCCCATCCTGGGTGAATTCCCCTGCCTTGTGTTCCCAAGATGCAATGTGACTCTGCCCAGGATAAAGAGGTTACTGAAGATGAATGAATGAAAGAATAAATGAACAGCAATTGGTTAAAACACTACAACCACTAATACAGCTTGTGCTATAAGGCTTAAGCAAGGGCCCTAAGTACCCTTTTACCTAATAAAGTCCAGATGGAACAATGTCTAATCAGGTAACCTTTAAAAGGCCATTAATTCAAATTATAGCTCACTGGGAAAAAAATGACTTTTGTAGTTTTCTGTGCATTCTGTAATGCCCCAAATGTCACAGTTGTTGGCATACATTTGTGCCGGCACAGCAGCACGGACTTGACCACAATCTGGCCACACTCTTCTGATGTTATCTATGAAGTTCATACTCATTACAACCCCACAGATTACCTCAGAAGACAGGAGACATCAGTATGAGGAGACAACATTACAGTGCCTGACAATGAATAGAACTTTTATACAAATGGGAGAACATGTCTTGACTGCAGATTTAGAGGCTTAAGTGGTTCTCTGTGCCAGAGGTATCAAACAGGTGTGGCTGCAAGAAGCACTTACACAGGAAGCACTCATCACAAGGTGCTTTTGAAAGCCTGTAAAATGTTCACATTTGGTATTGAATTCTGGTTCATGCCTTACCTCTAATTTTAATTGGAATTTCTAATTTTAATTAGAATGGACACAAACTGGTGGTGTGTTTTATTTTTGCTTCAGTGTATTTGTTAGCCTTCCTAATTAAGACAGTGTACCAATTCATGATGGTAGGATGTACTTGACTCCTCCTGGAATTTCCTCTTCTCTTGCTGCAATGGTGACCTCTCATTCCTTTCAGTGAACACAGTAAACTGGAACAAAGGGATTTTCAAGAGTCAGCAGGATACAAATGAATCTTACAGCCAAAGGGCTCAGTTAAACCAACTTGTGCTGGCAGCTCCCATCAACTCCCCTCCAGACCATCAAACAGCACTCAGATTCTCTGCTATATGAAATACTTAGCTGCAATATGAAATACTGATCAGTTCTTTAACCCGTTTTAGGGCAAGAAACCATATTTGGTAACTTCAATGAACATACAAAATGACTTTGTAGAACCACATGGATTTGAATTGATTATTTTATGAAAAAAAAAAAAAAAGTTCCTTTAAGTTTAAGTATTTTTCTTGCATTTTTTTTATATATATATACACTTGTTTTTTTCCCCCTAGACCAGTGAGGAATCATATATTGTAACGATATTGTAACTTTATTGAACTTGATTTCCAAAATTAAAATGAAAATGTTAAAATAAATATAAAATATATCCTACAATAACACTCTAGTGTTTAAAAATTTGAATTTTCAAGTATTTCAATTAGCTCCCTATAAAGGGGTAAACTGTATATTTTATATTCATATGCCTAAGTTATCATATAGGGCCAGGGTTAGACTTATCCTGACTTCCTGTGCCCACAGGTCCAGCACTGAGCCTGTCATTTGTTTGCTTTGCAGTTGCCTCACTGGGTGTGTATGTGGTATGGGCTGACATCTGTTTGCTCATTTTTATATTTTTTCTGTGTCCAGCCAAAGGACCTAACCAATCAGAGGCCAGAGGAACAGATCCAGACTGGGTGAAAGGCCAAGTTTAAACCAAACCAAACCAAACAGTATATCATGAATTTACTCTGAGGGCATCTTTTCTGGTAAGACTCTATACCTGCTTATTGGCTTATAATGAGATTTTAGTGTTTTCTTTGATAATTATAATATTTGGAAAATGTGTCTAACATTTTGTGTCTAACTGGGCTCATTAACACTGAGCCCAGTTTTACAGTAAAATATCCTGTAACCATTATTTTTATTAAAAACATGTTGAAAATTCTTCATGCTGTTATCAGTGCAATAGTGAATGTTTGCTGTCCTGACAGTATTTCATTACATTTTATTTTGACTAATAATGTAGCCCCTGACTCTGACTCTGTGCATGCACTGCAACACGGTGCTTTGAAAACAATAGTCAGTAGGGTTAGAAAGGTCAAAGTCAAGTAGGAAATCCTATGTGACGCTGATAGATGAGGAAAATGTGTGTGAGGGTTGCACAGGAAGTCTGGTAAGGCCCAGCAAGCTGAGTCCTTGATAACCCCCTATTAAAAGCTCTGCCAGTAAGACCACATGACCTAAAGCTGCATATCCTGTGACGCAGTCTCCCTAGGAGTGTGTTTGGACTGGAGCCAAATTTCCCATCATAGAACTGGGAAAGGAATGGAGATGTTGACTCAATTAAACTGAAACCTCTACAAGTATTAAGACATTCATAGAGTACAAGAGGGTGCGGTTATTGGAGGTTTTTTTTTTTTTTTTTTTTTTAGGAAATTTGATACTTTTGAACATGTTTGCAATACGGAAATTGATTCATTGCCTGGACAGGATTAAAACAAAATGGACCCAAACAATCGAGGATTGAGGATGAGTCAGTGGATTGTATCCAAAAATAAAAATGCAACCGGCAAACTAGCATTCATCTGGCTTATAAACACAGGTTACGATTCATGGACGTTTGAAGGGGAAATTATTTTTCTTGGCTACTGCCAAAAGTGACCATAACTGCAATAAAAATGTTCTGTATGTGTCCTCTGGTCTGTAGAACTGTATGTTGGAAAAATCAGAATCAACAAAGTCCCGTTTGTCTGTAGGTCACTAATCCTCAAATTCCACACCCATATGCTCTATATGAGACAGTCACAGATAAGTGTCTGGGGCACAACAGAACACTCTGTTTGTAACTTTCAACCATCATTTAGATCAGTTAAATGCAGTTAGCAATATAGGACCTTTGCATTTGTATGTTCTTGTATGTACATGTCATGAATCGTGCACATGCAATGAATTAAAAATTAAAGTAAAACATATATTCGAACTTTGTCGATGAAATCAAATAAGCAGACATTCTCCCTGTGCATGTGTGGGTTTTCTCCGGGTTCTCCAGTTTCCTCCCAACCCAATTCAATTTTAAACGAAATTAAAATTAAATTCATTCATTTATAAATTCCTGCAGGTGGTAATGTATGTTCATGGTGCCTGGTGATTAATTGACATCTTGTATTGTATTAACTGACATCTTGTGGTGTACTCCCTCTGCCCATGATAAAGCCTTTCCTGAAGATGATTGAATGAGTAAAGTTGTGCAGGATTTTCTCTTGGCCAAAATGTCAGCATATATTCCAGTATTATATTAAAAAAATGTAATTAATGTGTTTATGTATTAACTGATCAGTTGTGAAAGCTCAAGACAAACCAAGTATGGATGCCAAAAGGAAAGAGATGGACCTTTTGAGCAACAGTATTGCTGCCTATGCACACATAAAAGGTTTTTTACAATTATTATTCATTATTAATAATAAATAATTATTATACATTATTTATTGCACTATATCAACTGGTATACTGTATGTTACAAGCTCAGTTATATGTATGTGTTTTCACCTTTTAGATAACCCTGAGAAGTTTGGCCTCTACTTTGTCATTGGGGTGTGTTTTGGCCTGGTGCTTACCCTCTGTCTGTTAGTAATACGAATTTCCTGCAAGCCTCGGACTGCAACTGCACCACCCACTCCAGAGAGAAAACAGCTGAAGGACTTTTGTGAAGATGATGAAGATGAAGATAGTGATGATGAGGAGGAGGATGAGAATGAGGACAAATTAGGAGATGTGGAGGCCACTATTACCCGCTGCAGTGCAGAGATCCCTATTGGCAACCACCACGGCACTTTGGATGGAAATGTGAATGTGTTTACCTCGGCAGAGGAGCTGGAACGAGCCCAGCGCCTGGAGGAGCGAGAGAGGATCATCAGGGAGATCTGGAGAAATGGACAACCAGACATCCTGGGCACAGGAACCAGCACCATTGGAAGGGTGCATTACTATTAACACTCATTAGAACTGAATGTGGTCCCATCACAAGACTTTTAAAGAAAATGTCATGATGTATTTAGCGTATTCAAGCCCACATGTAGAACAGTGGCAAGCACATTTACTGCACAAGAGCATATTTTGGTGCTATGTGGTACAATGATACTGCAGAGGCAATGAGGAAAATATCCTATCAGAGAAGATAGCTGTTTTTAAATGCACTCATAAGAGTCATGTTACCTGCAAAAGTTTTTTTTTTTCAGGGTTAAGAATCAGGTTTGATAACATGATTATCATGATAACGAATCATGATACAAAGATTTCTAGTAGCCATTTGCACCACTTTATTAGGCAGTTTGATATGACTTTTATAATTTTACACTTTCTGCCTTTCTTTCTGTGTAAATAGTGTTGTTAGTTTTATGCAAAGTTTTATATTACATCACTAAGTTCTTATATCACATCAGTACATATATAGTGACATCAGAGCCCTATCATTAGCATTACCTTTTGTTGTTCAACATATAGTTTTATATATATATTTTTTCTGTCAATTAGTCTAATCAGATAACAAATGTTCTATCGCCAGTGCTTTATTACTTTTTTTTTTTTTTCCATCAAAAGAACATACATTGCTTAAGTTAACATTTTAAATGGGCCAAAATCATGGAGTCCTCATTGTGAACAGACCAATAAACATTCTTTAATTACTGTTCAGTCTGTAAGTTATCAGTTTCCTTCTGACCTATTGATATAGCAGCAACTATATAGTTTAAATGTGCTCTTTTCTGCATGAAGCAGATAAGATAACATCAAATCCAATTACTTATAGTTCAAGAAAATAAAGGGAATTTGCATACAAAGGTCTGTAATTCACATTTTGCACTCCCACTATGTGCATAAAAGCAGTAAAGCATACCAGCACCTCATAGTCCAGTACATGAGTAACTCTTGAGTTACTGTACAGAGAGTGCTTCCCAGCTTATACTGGGAACATTGGGAGCAAGATAGAAATATGCCCTTTTGAGTTATTCTTCAAAAGAGGCCATTTTATAACATATCCAAATACAAATGTGTTATGTAGGTCTTGCTTGTCAACTATCTGTGTAGTACAATTGATGATATTTTTCTGTAATACTGCACTAAAATATAAAATAATATTACTATCTATATAACTTCAGTCAAACTAGAAAAATTAGCACTGTGTTTAACAAGGTGAACAAAGGAATTTTTAGATATTTTAGGAATAAAATCTGAAATTGAAGTTGCCTGTCATGGCTGAGACTAAGAAGCCATTTGATTTTATTTATTATTTAGTAATGTTCATCCACCTGTTTATCCATTCATCATCAGGAACTGTTTTATTCTAATCTGAATTTAGGTGGAGCCATCTTGGGAATGTCAGGAAAGGAAGCAAGAGGCGGAAGTAACTGCAGGAGTTTATTTAAAACCCACAGACAAACACAGTCCAAATCACTTAGGTAGAATCAGAGTCAAAAACAGGCATAGGTCAAAACACCAAGCAAATGTTTGTTTAAAAGTACAGACAAAGATCAAATACGTGGCAATCAGTACATCACAGTCTCAGACTAAGGCAAGGTAAAAAAATAAATAAATAAAAAATAAAAATAAATAAATCCAGAAACAGATCAAACAGAGGGAACAAAGAGTCCTAAACACAGATGTAATCAGTAATCAGGAGTATGACACCTCGGAAGTGCAGAGGTATGCTGGGAGCCGCAGACCTGGTCCAGGGAGTGCTGGGACTGAGGCAGAGGCGATGTGATGGAACAGTGAGTGTGAGGAACATACTCTCTTACCTGCTGTGCCACCATGTTCCCCTATTCATATAAATAATAAAATAAATACAGTGGTAAAGTGAAAGAGAAATTTAATATGCTGGATTTAGTCTAAACATGTGATAACATGGTTTAGGCAATTGTTAGCAATTACTTACCCTAAGAATGTTTGAAAATTTGTGCTGTACCTCAACTGACTTTTCCACAAAGGCTCCATTCAGAACTGGTATTAAGTGTGTTATCTGTCTCAGACAGGTCTGAGCGGGATCATATGCATCTTGTGATCTTGCAGAAGTGGTCTGGGATGTGTGCTGTTTGTTACATTTGTCATTACCTTTGTAGTGTGAGATGTATGTTACTTTTTGTCAAAATGCAGTTGGAAATGATGCAGTGTAAAAGGTTTTTTTAAGGGGAAGATGTGAAAGGGACTTTGCTATTGGGTAGTGGTTTTGAAGAGATAATGAGTTACTTTTGGGAAATCGTTTGGTCAGGAAATGTAATCATAATTCTCAAGACACTGAAGACACATTCAAGATATATTAAAATGCCAGATATGAATGTCTATCTGGCTCAGGTGTGATCAGATCAGAACAAGGCCTAAGTCAACTACACAACAAAAAATACCTGATCAATGCCACCCCCTAGATGTGAACTGGGAGTATTACAACTGGGCAAAAAAGTGAGCACATTGCAGTATCAGCTGCATGGAAAAGATGCCTACCATAAAAAGAAGGTAAGTCAGTAAGCAAAGATGTGTATACAGTAATACCTCGTGCATTTGGGTTTCCGTATTCGTGGCTTCGCAGATTCTGTGGAACCTAACTAATTTACATTCGTGGTTTTTTCACACATCTGCGAAATCCTCAAAAAGCCTGGCATTAAAC
>JAOVYU010000056.1:18871153-18890298 GCA_025674565.1 Synodontis membranacea | reverse complement strand
CCCATTCTTCATTGCAAAATAGCTCAAGCTCAGCCAGATTGGATGGAGAGTGTCTGTGAACAGCAATTTTCAAGTCTCAATCTCTCAATAAAAAACAACATTTAAGTTTGTGGTTGTAAGGTGACAAAATGTATAAAAGCTCAAGGGGTATGAATACTTTCGCAAGGCACTGTATACAATTATTTGAATTGAGAATAATAAATTTTTTCTTTGGAAGTGAAAATGTATTTCATTTAAGCCCATTAGAGCATTTACACAATTTCAGACACTAATATAGGGTTTTATTCAAAACATATAAGATTTACACTTGCTAGTTAATACTAGCATTATTAGCAAGCAATTATTTGCACTGACATGTATTTTAAATAGATTGCAATCTGCAAATCCCACCCTTATCCATCTATCCATCCATTATCTATTAAGGGTCATGGAGAAGCTGGAGCCAATCCCAGCTGAATTTGAACAAAGAGGGGTACACTCTGGGCAGGTTGCCAGTCTATCACAGGGCTAACACAGAGACAAGCAAACATTTACACCATTGAGCAATTTATAGTAGCCAGTTGAGCTAATCTTTATGTCTTTAGACTGCGGGAGGAAACCAAAGTGCCCAGAGGAAACCCACAATGGCTCAGAGAGAACATTCAAACTCTACACAGAAAGGCCCCAGTCAGCCAACACTTTCCAAGCCTGAACCTTCTTGCAGAAAGGTGAGAGTGCTAACCACTGCACTACCGTGCAGCCATCCCACACTCCTATTAATAGTAATTAGGTTGACTATACAGTCATCCCTTGGCACTTCACGCTTCGAATTTCGCGGCTTCACTCTATTGCAGTTTTTTCAATACAGTATATCCATTAAAAAGTTGATCGAGACAGTGAAAATGATACAGCACGCACACGGTTGTCTGAGTCAATTGACTATAAATATACAGTCAATTTAATTTTTATGTATTAAAATTAAAATTACTGTACGTATGGACTGTAGGCATATGTGTAAATGATGCATGCACTCCGGTTCCGGAATGCACTTGATGGCGCGATGGAACCCTATAAAGCCTCCTAACGCATATGAAAAGACAGCGCTAGCAACTGCTTATCACGATGTTCTTCAGCCGCACATCATCATCGCAAAGTTGCACTATTTGCATAGGTTGGTCGTTGTGTGTAAGAACTGTGTGTGTAATGAAATGTACAATAATAATAATAATAATATATAACGTCTAATATGTCTTTTTTTCTAATATATCTAATATATTGGGTAATACGAGTGTAATGGTGACCTAAGGGTGTTATTTCATGTCTAGAGGGCTCTAATAATGTTAAAAACCGTATTTACCGGTAAGGTCGTAAACAGGTTTTTTATGCTCTATACACAAAAATATTCGATATATAAATAAAGAATGCTACTTCGCGGAAATTCACTTATCACAGTAGAGTCTGGAACGGATTAACCGTGATAAACGAGGGTCGTCTGTACCTTTGTTTAGCCACATAGTAGATTTAACTGTTGAATTTGTTTATTAGTGTGATTGAAACAAAGCTCTTCTTTGACAAACCCCTCCACTTTTTCTGTTTACTCACTGTACCAAGTTAGGCCATCATCGCGAATTCTCATTCAGGAAACATGTCTCTTTACAGTATTATATATTTGTATGCTTTCTAGATACAGTTTTATAGTTTCTTAGAAACTATAAATTTTTTTATGGATGTATATTCTTTGGCCTTCATAACTTTCATAACGGCCAGAGCAAGAAAGGACCCTGCAGAAATTATGATCTCTGAAAGATTCAAGATAGGGAAAAGTAAGTGTTTTACAGAAGTTACCAAAGAGATCATAACATACCAGGTAGTATTTCTTGCTTTTGGCCATTTGCTCTAAATCCCAGTCCATGTTGGTGGAATGGCCTGGCATATGAACATTGCTATTGCACTTGTTATTGTTTCCAAGGCAATTCACTCTGTTCCAGCCCCTGCCTCGTATTCGGAACTGCTGCAAAATACACAGCAGTGTCAATAAATACAGAGATACGTGTGCATAGCAAGTAGTTCATTTTCAAAACTGCAGATATAAAATTTAACTTTGAACTTACTGCAATTTTTATTTGTAGTTTTCTTACATATATATATTACTCTGTGCAATTACTGTGTGTTTTTATCTTGTAGTTTTAACAGTTTTGAGAGTTATGGTGTTTTCATAGTTGTAGTGCCTTTTGGCACATGGAAGAAATTGATGAACAAATCTTTGTTCTGATAATTTTGCATGTAATTGTGTCAAAAACAGAGGTGTGTTTCAGTTACTTGTTACTTGGATTTGGTGTTAAGATTTTGAACTTTTTAGATTTTGACAGCTGAAAGTCCTTCAGTTGAATTTTACCAGAAGCAGCTCAATAAGAATATACAAATCAATGTGAGCTTACATGCAATGAAGTGAGTACAGCTTCTTCAGGATCTATTTTCACTAGCGAGCAAAAATAAGCAGAACATTTGGCCATTTTTGTGTATGAAATGTCACTTACTCTATATTACCTTCTTGTTTATGGAACTGCTGTATAACAGCAATATAATACTTGCAATCATACAGTTATACTAATAGATTGGCACGGCTTAGAATTGATCGCTCATGCAATATTGTTTAAATACAATATATGGAGAAAATTCTGTGGACACCTTATCATCACACCCATATGTCAGCCTTCGCCAAATTATTGCCACAAAAGACTGGAAGCACATAATTGTACAGTCATGGGGAAAAGAAAGTACACCCTCTTTCAATTCTAGGGTTTTACGTATCAGGAAATAATAAAAATAATATGGTCCTTACCAGGTTCTAAAATTATTTAAATCTAACCTCAAGTGTAAACAAACACACAAAATTTTAATTGTCACTGCCCATCAATCTGGGAAGGGCCATAAGGCCATTTCCAAACAATTTGAAATCCATTATTTCCATCCATCAATCCATCCAATTGAGAAAGATTATTCACAATTGGAAAACATTCAAGATAGTTGAGAATCTTCCTAATAGTGAACATCCCAGCAAATTCACCCCAAGGTCAGACCATGCAATGCTCAGAGAAATTGCAAAAAACCCAAGAGCTTCATTCCAGACTCCACAGGCCTCAGTTAAAATGTTAAATGACGTACCAAACCAAAACACAGCATGTCAGCACAAACACCTCATACCAACTGTCAAGCACGGTGGTGAAGGGGTGATGATTTGGGCTTGTTTTGCAGCCACAGGAAATGGGCACCTCGCAGTCACTGAGGCGACCTTGAACTTTTATTATGTCCTTATACATAAAACCCTAGAATTGAAAGAGGGTGTACTTTCTTTTTTCCCATGAGTGTCTTTGTATGCTGTAGCATTCAGAATTTCCTTTACTGGAATAAAGAGGCCCAAACCTGTTCCAGCATGACAGTGTCCCTGTGCATAAATTGAGGTCCATAATGACATGGATAGCCAAGATTGGTGTGGAAGAATTTAAGTGGTCTGCTTCTGACCCACTGAACACTTTTGGGATGAACTGGAATGCTGACTGTGCTCCAGGCCTTGTCATACGTCATCAGTGGCTGAAATAGGTAAATCTCCACAGTCATGTTCCAAAATCTAGTGGAAAGGCTTCCTAGGACACTGGAGGTTATTATAACAGCACAAGCCGGGAATCTAAATCTGGAATGGGATGTTCAGGGAATGAGTGATCAGATGTCCACATACTTTTGGTCCTATAATGTATTTATATAGCCAATTTAGTTTACCAAATAGTATAAATACATTACACTGTGCTCATAGAGAAAGCTAGTATGTAAGCTTACGAATCCTCCATGTGCCTGTCCTGTCTCTGTGGATCCGACACATTCTCTGACCTGCAGCTGGGCTGAGCTTTTCTCTGAAGACACTGTCTCCTCCTCATGAGCAAAGGAAGTGGAGGAGGAGGAGGAGGAATGGGAACGTTCTCTGTTTTTCTTACTTTTTCTGGAAGATAAAATAGGAGCATTTGGCTGAAACAGTTGGTCTCTGCACAATGTAACTAGCAACAAGAACAAGTGCGAAAAATCTTCTGGAAAAAAAGCAGAAACGTCTTTCTAGAGGGGATATAAGTTTGATGAATATTTAAAAACAAGGTGTATATCATTTTAATTAGTATAAACATATGGCTAATATTTAATTAGGTAGTAATTTGATATTCTTAATGATTATGCTGGGGCAATATACATCAGTGTCATAGTACTATAGAACTTACTTTGATTTTTTGTGGCGTTTGGATGATTTCTCAGTTGAGCTTTCCATGCTTGATTCAGGAGATTGTCCTAATCTCTCTTCCTGTTTCTCATTTGTCTTTCTGCTTAAATATGTTTTGCGCTGATCAACATTTATTGGAAGATCCACTGAATCTTTTTTAAACTGTTTAGCTTCACTCTGTGTTGAGGAGACAAAAAGACGTTGTGGCCAGACAAAAGTTTAGTGCTGTATTCTAGTGGCGTTCTTCAAAATTATATGGGAAGGAACCGAGACACAAGACTCCTCAAATGATTTAATCATGCAAATGGACCTAACAAATTAAATTTTTCTCAGGTTCTTTTTCAAGTTCTTTTTCTCACAAAGAACTTTCATTCATCTTTAGAAAAAAGTTCTTCATTCATCTTAAAAAAAGATAACTAAAGACATAAGGACCTTAAAGACTTCATCTTCAATTCAGGAGTCCTTCCACAGCTTAAACAGTTTTGAAACATTGTAGAGAACAAGCACTTGGCAGATTAATTACCACATCACAGTACTTCCACTGGACATGAAAGTATTCAGCTTTTTTGTTTTCATTTTTGGCTTGTTTTGCTCTGGTCAGGCTTTGAAGAAGAATACTTACTATGATGTTTGATAAGAGTCCCTTGAATGGCTTTGCCATGGGAGCAACTGGTCACTTCCATTTATGATTGCTCATTTCTTGACTCAACTGCCTTAGGAAGGCTTGTACCCACAGTAAAGCATAACCATCAATTGTTGTGGGGAAATTTACAACACAATTAATTGAATGTGCCCGTTTTCACATCTCACTTTCACTTAGCAGTGAGCTTATGTCTCTCTTGCAAGAGAAAAGCAGGGGCTTAGAAAGAGGGGGGGGGGGCGGGTTCTAAAGATGCTCTGGCTGGCTCACTCTTGTAGCATTCTTTTCCAAAATATGGTATATTTCAAAATTTTCTGTCACCTTGGAACTGCTCTCCCCGGAGCCTTTCAACTCATCAAACAGGAAAGAGTGCCTCATAAAAGCACTGGGAGAAACATCAATTCTCCTGTGGAAAAAAGATAAAAGAAGAAGAAATTGAAAGAAAGAAGTTTGGGAACTTATAGGAACAGCTAGACTCCTTGCAAGTTTTCATGGGGATAAAGATCCTAAAGTTCAAGCTACTGCAATTTCTCAGTATACTGATCAGTCAATTAACCAAAGTCAGAATGATTGTCAGAATGATAGTAAACCAATACCTGTGTATCTCTGGACTCTTTCTTGGCTTCATAATTTCTTTCTCAGCTGCTAGTCTTTGGTACATGGTAAACCGATCGCTTAGAGTCATTCCAGAAGAAGAGAAATGTTGCTCTATGTGCGAAAGATATATTTAGTTACTACTGTATTTGATCACCAACATGTGATCAAATACATATAATTACAGACACAGCTAAAACACATAATAATTGATATTCTATTAAACCATACCACTTACAGATGATTCCTTATGAGTTTCGAGATAACATGATATATCAACTCACAGTATACTGTAACAGTATTCTGGGGCAACTGACCACCATGGATTCTTCTATAATCTGCACATTTTTATTAAACTATTTGGTCACATCTGTTTGAATATCAGTGCACTTTAAACAACTGACCTTTGGCTGTGGATATACTGATAAGTATAGTTTAAATAATGCAGTTGAAATAATGTATATTTTGCTGAAACATTTTTTGCATCATCCATCAACTCCACCAAAGAGTTTTTTGAGCTATATAATCAATGCACTGTTAAAGATGAAATGTGAGAACCATAGCCATAGTGTTCATTATATCGTAAAGATTTTAATCACCTGTGACATAATGGACAATAGAAATCACATGCTGAGCAAACAGCTCTGTAGGGGTCCTGCATAAATTATTACACCAGCGGTGATGATGTCCTTTTTTATCACAATGCAATGCAAGATCCATAGTATTCCTCCTGTCATTAGGTAAAACAGATGATCTGCAAGACATAACAAACAACTATTAGTGGCTAGTGCATAATTTCTTTTCAGAAGTACAACAGACAAAAATAACTGACAAAAAAAATAGACAAAAACAACATATGCAGTAAGACTAAACATGCTGTACAAACCAAATGTGACAGCAGAATTTCACCATTTATTTTATCCAGAAGATCATTGTTGTGCTTTGGATTTTGGAAAAGTGTAAGTATTGGAACACACTGTAGTGTCTCTTCATGATGAAAGAAAAGGTGAAAACAAGATGATTCTCTCAACAGAATTGTTTTTTGTTTGTTTCTTTGATAATTGATTTATTCGCACAAGTCTTCTCTGTTCTGCAAAATGTTTTAGGAGTGAGCAAACATTATTGCATGTCAGGTTTGTCTTGCCTATTAATTTTATGAATATCTGTTAAAATCTATCTGATAATATTGCTGGTGAAAAGTGCTCTGATGCCAATCTGGTATCAGCAATCTGGACATGAATCATATTGACAATCAAAGGAAAACATAGCCTAGTAGCCATAACACATTTTTCATGACCACTAATTAGAGTGGGGAAGCATAAACAGAGCTAAATTAAATGGTCTAGGACACCCTAATTAATTAATCCTTCTGCAGCAATACTGATATCAGTACTGTATGTACTTGTACTTGATCTGGAAAAAAATTGTTTTCATGCATGCCTACTATAGCATTCAGCACACAATCTGGAATCTTGACAGTGCTGTTGCTGACAACATTTTTGTCAGCAGGGAATGATTAGGATAACCTGTGGGGGTGACTAAGGACAAGACACAAGTCTCTTTTTCTCAAATGGCATCCCAATGGTCACTGTATGCTAGATAGAGGGTCCAGTGCCATCCCATGTCTTTTTTTTTTTTCACTTAGTCTGTAATTCAGATTTAACATAAATATACTTGCCATTTAGTCATCACTATTCATTATTCCATTCTATCCCCCTCTATTTATTTTCCACAATATTACACCCAAAAGCAAAAAAAAAAATCAGGAACAATGCACAGACAAAACTAAAAATGGGAATCATCACAGAATTGCAAATTAGATACAACAGGTATAGGATGATATTTCATTGCATGATAATAAGATATTATATAACGGCATTGAGACATAAACGAACAGAAGAATAGAAGTATTAGTTCAAGGTATCGTAAGAAAGGGGGACCACGTTTCCTCAAAGGAGCTAATATTGTTTCTACATTTTACTGCTAGTTTAAATGATCTCCTTGGAAGTTAGCTCAGGGTTATATGAATATTTTGGTTCTTACTTTCCAGCTACAGTACGAAAGTGGTTCACTTTGGCAATAGTTAGTGATATTAATGTAAAAGGTTTAAGATGTTTAAGTATAGGTAATGTGGAGATGTCACCAAGTAGAGCTATAATGGGATGTTTACCCTATGATTTATTTAGGATTGGCTTTATTTGAAGATTGAATAATAAATCAAGCTGAATATCAGAGATGAGGAAACGTAATGCAAGTAAAAAACTAATAACTACGGAGCTTAAAATTCTATGATAAAATTGTGAAACCACATTCCAAATATGGAAAAAAAAAACAGAAACTTGAGAAAAGAAAAAAATCCAAGTAAGTATACTACTAAAGATAAATGTGCAGAGACATTTATCATTATTCAATGCAGAGACATTAATCAGAACAATTCCATGACCATTACATTTACTCAATTAATGGTCTTAATTTACTTACTTACTGATTTAAGTTCCACCCGCATATCATTGTTTGGAATACTTGGTAGTAAATGTAACCAAATGCAAAATGGTATCTATTTATTGCATTGGTTGACTTAGTAATGAAAGTAACAGCAATGTGGGATCATGGATAATTTACTGGGCCTGCTGTATTATGCATCCAATAGAAAAGCACTATAAAAAATAGGAAATTATTTACCTTGCCAGATCTTCACTAAGTGAATCCATCCTCATACTAAACTCTCTTTCTCTTTTCCCTGGAGCCTTGGGTGAAGATTCATCACCCATATTCATAAATATCTCTTGTTCTTGGGTCTCAGAGCTCCTTCGTGAAAGAGCTGCGTATGTCGGAGAGGGACTCAATGTCATTTTGTCCTTTCGTTTCACCTTTGAGGGTCTTTCAGGGGAAAGATCCTCAATCTTACGTGCAAACTTCTCCCTCTTAGACAGTGCAGATAGAATGCTTGCAGCCCTCTCCTTCTCTCGCTTTATTAGAAAGGCTTCAAGCTCATCATCCCATGTTCTGTCGTCCAACCTCCTGAAATGTTCCTCAAACAGTTCGCGAGCCGACATTGCGACTTTGCTTTTGCGGTTAGGAACTTCATTCTCCACAGGCCTCGTCTGTAAATGAGATTCAGTGTCCTCACCCTCTTGATCCTCCCCATCTTCAGAGAGGATTGTTGGCCTGAAACTACTGGATGATGTGTTCCCCTTGAAATTGTCTATGTACTTGTACTTTTCACTGTCCTTATTGTTTTGTTCTGCAGACCTGGATAGTCGTGGACCAGATGACCAATCAAAAGTGGCTTCACATTTGCTATTTCTATTTTCAGGAAATGCATTTCCATTGTCTGCCACATTCTCCATGCTTTTATCTGCAAGAGCCTGCTTTTTATTCTTCTGCTCGTCTAAGAATCTGAGAAGCAAAAGAAAGAGACTTTGGCAGTTAATAATATCTGTTCATAGTCACAAAACAGAAACTGAAAATGAAAAACTCCACACAGGAAGTCGCTGGAATTCTATATTTGTAGTGTACGTTGAAAATAATTATGCCTAATTACTACATCAAACTTGTCAAGTATGAGGCTGTACAGGTGGAAAACAAATACCTTACTGTGATTAACTATGTTAACAATGTTGTATGAGCTTCCCTGACTGTTTGTTTTAGGGATTTTGCAAATTTCAAAGACTTTCTCATTCTTCTCCTAAAATCCTTATCCAACAGTAGCCACTACTTTTCCTCTGTCTCACAAACCCAGAAAGGGTTTGTAATGGGTTCTTTCAGTTTATACTCTGAATCAAATAACAGGTTCAAGAATTCTTCAGATCAGTGTAGCAGTTTGGTAGTAAAAGTACCTGCACCTGCCGTATATTGCTGAATCAGTGACTGACTCATTCTTACAAGCATAAGCAGAATAAGATTGAGTTATGCATTATTGAGTAAGTAACTAGCTTACTTTTTAAAAGCTATAGAGATAGCAACCGTATCCTCTTCCTCGTCAACATTTGAAAAAAGCCCAAAGCCTGAGAAAACTGTTGTGGGACTTTTCTTTTGAGGGCTGCTGTTAGAGGGATTAGAGGTGGCACCATTGCTAGTTGCTCCTGAATTTCCAGGCACTCGACATGATTCACTGGTGGCTAGATCATTCTGGACAGCAGTGACAGCAGAGTGAATATGTGGACTGGCCCTCTTTGGGCTGCTGTCATGATTTATTGGAAACAGACATGTTTTAGGGACCTTCTCTCCACTTGAACTTGCGTCTACCTCCTGTTGGTGCACTCCTGATCCTGACAGTATTGCATCACCTCCTCCGGCTTTCGGGCTTTCCTTGGGTGCAGACAGAACCTCGATTCCAGCCTTACAATTCTGCTTAACAGAAGCAGTTTTTTGTTGGGATGAGCTGGAGGAAGAGGAGTTGTGTGAATGTTGTGATGAAGATCTGTCAGAGCGGTGTGAAATATTTAGGGACTGCGGGCTGCTTGAACGTTTCTTAGGGGTGCGAGAGCGACCCCTTTTGGGACTATGAGTATGCTGCTTTTGCTGTTGCTGTGCCTGCTGCTGCCTCTGCTGTTTCTGCTGCTTTTGCGGTGGATACTGGTCAAAGTTTTGCCAGTTGTTTGGTCTATAGTTATTGTATCCACCCCCACCACGCTGAAAGCGGCCACGGAAGAAGCCTCGTCCTCTGCCCCGGAAGTAGTAAGGCCTCCGGAAGCCTCTGTGGTAACCTCTGAACTCCCGATGGTTCTGATATTCCCGTGGATGTTTCCGTCCCCGGTGATGGAATGGGGAATGGGATCTGGACCGTGAGCGAGATCTAGAGCTTGAAAATAACAAGAACAAAGCTTGACTAAGTACAGAGTATATACCGAGTATGTGACTGGGCTAAATTTGCATGCAACAATTGATGCATACAGAGAACAATTTAGGTCATCAAAAGCTAATTATTCCAGGTTTGACTTACATCTAGCATTACATGTCTTCTATAAAGTCAAGTAATGTATTGTAATAGAAATGAACACAGTTTTACATGACTTAATTTCAGCAGCAGTTTGACTGTGGAGTTGTAGCTGCAGGAAGTATTTTGTTCACAAGGTGGCCCTAGAGCACCACATAATGCAAGATGCAAACATTATTCAACGTTTCCCCTGTTGTTGTATTTTCTCTCACACACTAATTCATAATGATAAACAGCTGCTAAACTACAACTAAGGTACCCTCAGAATTCGCATGCATACAAAATTTTGCCCAGTATAATCTGCATATTCATATATGAAATCAACCTAGCATGGAGTATACACAGAATATTTTACAATCATTCAAAGTACGGAAATGCCAGAAACATTTAAATTCATTCCCATAGTTTACTTTTCCAGCAGCCCTTGTAAAAAGTTAAACAGTTAAAAAAAAGTTAAAAAGTTAAGTAAAACACATTAGGCCAAATATATATATTGTGATGTTTTGCTTCTTATTTTTCCCCAAAATGAATCTGAATGGTCATATATCCCTGTGATTTACTCATGTGCCACGTATCTAATGTTTGCAGCTGTGTAATAAAACTGAAATTAATTTTCATTCTTATTTAATTTGTTATAAATTACTTTAGCTTTCTAAACAAATGTATGCAACACAATAACCATTCTTTAGCTGCAAGCTAAACTGATTCATTAACCGTTAGCCTGTAATTATTCTTCTTAATTATTTTATTGCACAATTGTACTCACCCAGTGAGCTTTTTCATTGGAATAAAGAGAAAAGAGATACTTAGAGCAGCACTGCACTCTTATAGAGAGTGAGAGAGGTTCTGCATCTCTTGTGCTGAGTGTGTATGGAAAGAGTCAGTCACATGGGTCATCTGGGAAAGATTTCCACTCTTATACTGCCAAGCAGGAGGAGGTTTTACGACTGCCAGTTACGCCACACTATTCTTACCCAGATTTAAGGGTATACATGTATGAAGTCCTTTTTATATATTTTTTTTTTAAAAATGAATTTGATTCATTTCTTGAGTGAATTTAGCAGATTGATACAATTCATATTAGTACCTACTGTGTACTTTAGACTCTGGAGTTTTGTTAGAGAATGAAAGGTTTTAGAGTTTGGCTTTACTAAAGCCAATAAATATATCTAAGTAAAGTATATCTCAAAGTTTTGCCTTTGCATACTTCAGTTATTTATGAACAACACAACATGTGATTCTGCAAAGAATTATGCATCAGATGAGACAAGATGAAAAGACGAGACAGATCTGTTTATATTCACAGTATAATGAAGAAGCTGGAGAGAAAGCTGGAAATTATCCTATTCATACTGAAAATCAAAGTAAGCCCTCATAAACCCACAATCCACATTCGAAATCTGACTTTTCCACGGTTGAAGTAAGTTATTTGGGTGTTTAGATCAACCTCATACATAAGGTGGCTGGGCATGAGAGATGGCTCTACTACAACATGATTTGACTTTTACTATGGAAGAAGTCGTTTAAGAGAAATTACACATCAGCTTTGCATGAGCTCTGTTCTTTCTCTGTATTCTTCAGAACATGCATTTCCAAGTTGAAACGTTTATGGAGTGCTTTCTAATGCTCTGATTTCTTGTGGCTGTTTGTAAAAGTTTTTATTTAAATCAATTGACAACTATTTAGAAATGGGAACAGGATTATTATTTTCACTACAGATACTACAAGATTAGAAAGCAGGAAAGCCCTTCAGTTAAATGGCTTGCTAGACTTATGCTTATTAATGCACTGAACCACATTCAGATTTGTAAATAAATACCTTGAGCAAAATTCTCAACTGTTCTTTAAAGTGTGAAAATAGGAAGGGAAAATCCATTCATTTGTTTAATGTAAAGGTACTGTGTTCTTGGTTTCTACTGTTCATTGCAGCTTCTGCTAGAAACCTGAACCTGATACTATAATTCCTTATATGCTCATTTTAAAACCAAAATTGTGTGAGTATTTGTGCATAACAATTTACAACTGTAAGAGCTACAATGCCTAACCACATGCTTTTTGGTATGTTTGAGAAGGAAGTTACCCATAGCGATGTTTTCTCGACCGAGACTGTGAGCTGCTTCGAGACCTGGAGCGGGAGCGGGAGTCAGAACCTGATCTCGACCTGGAGGCTGATCGTGAGTGAGTTCTGGAAGACGATCTTGGTGTCTTAGACATCACTGCTGGAAAGCTTGCTTGCAGGTTCCTGTCAGGGAATGTAGCAGAAACCAACCACTGAAATACTCTTACTGATGGTACACTGGATTTACTTACCATGTTGGAGTTAATGGATTTTTGATTAAACATAGGTTTAATGGTAACAGAATATATTCAGATAGCCATGATACTAAAGCATAAGGATTCGTCTGTTTTATTCATACAAAGAAACCACAGTTTTTTTTCAGTTGCAAAAGAAAGATTGGTGGTTAAAACTGAGGAAGTAGTTTCCATCCATCCATCCACCCACATCTATAATGCTTATCGATTATGGTGGCAGGGAAGCTGGAGCCAATCCTAGCTGACTTCAGAAGGGGAGGGTACACCCTGGGCAGGTCTCAGAAGGGGAGGGCACACCCTGGGCAGGTCTCCAATCTTTCGCTGGGCTAACACCGAGATGAACAGCCATTCATGCTCATGTTCATATCTATGGCCAATTTAGAGTAGCCAATTGACCTGATCTGCATGTTCTTGGACTGTGGGAGGAAGCCTGAGCACCCAGTGGAAACCCACACAAGCCCCAGATGGCCGGATCTCACCTACTTTATTTGATTAGATTTAAACAATACTTTATTTGGACTACCAACAAACCAGGAAGCAGGAAAGAAGTTCACCTATAAAATTAAATGTATTTAAACAAAATTATTTTAATAGTTTACTTCAAGTTCAACTTTGATGAACTGTATGACAAGGCACACTGAAGCTGTTTTGAGGCTCATGGTGGCCCAACACCTTAATAAGTCCATTTATATTTACTGATTGATTGATTGATTGTATGAGTTATAGTTTATATAGTTATATATAATTTACTAAATATTTATAGGCCAGTTTTGTATTTTGGATTCTGTAATATACTAGGCTTTTTTAGGGCAGCGTTGCCATCCATTAGTAGTTTGAATGAAAAACAATAACTTACCCATCTCAATTGCCAACCACTGATTTATTTATTAGTAGATGTGCTGAAAGGACATTTAGAGCTGTTGTTTAACATTGTCATTACATTACTGTATGTCTCATGCTTAAGTGGCCCAACACTTGGAATGTAATAAAACACTGAAAACTGAAAATGCATAATAAAACTTAGTTTGGTGAAGGATGATGAGATTACTTGAAGTTTTTCTTTGACTCATTATTACTTTAAAGTTATTATCAATTATTGTTATCAAATTATAAAATTGGTAATAACGATTAATTATTACTGACTTTTACTACTCAACATATTTTCTCACCATAAAAATAAATCTAGACTCAATATACAAAATGTGTACTGCAGTCACTTATAATAAATAAGAATTGAGGTGTATTAAATACTTATTTTTAATTTGATAAAAGTATGATTATACATACATGTATAACATGTGGCAGTTAGTCTAGGATGAAAGATTTTACCATTGAACAAAACTTCATTAATTTTCAAATGTTTAACCTCATATAAGTTCATATGCTGATCACAAATTATACATGATTATCAAACAATTATTTTTGTGAACAGTATATCATTTTGTCATATACACAGGAGTCCTACATCACATACATGACCTTACCATTTCTAAGACTTAAAAATCTTGTACTAATTCAGCATTAGATATATTGTTTATATTGAGGCCTCTCAGGATTAAAAAACTGCAGACCAAACACTGAAAGTCCACATGCCATCTTTTTTTCAGCATGCAGATTTTTCATTTTGGGTAGCTACTGCTTTTGGCTGGCAGGACAATTTCCTTCAGCCTCCAGACAGGGAGGCTCTTTGCTAATTATGCAAACTATAGTTTGCAACAGTGTATGAACAGTGAAAATTTACTGAGCTGGGTTCAGTAGTGCATCACATTCCCATATGAAAAGAAAAAACCCACATTGTTAAAACAAAAAGGACTTAAAATAAAATGTGAAGAAATTTTAAATCAGCTACAGCAAACATTTATTTCAAACTGATCCATAGCCTTTAAAAATATCCAGTCCTATTTATTTACTGACTGACTGATTGATTGATTGATTGATTGATTGGATGAATTAATTCAATTCTACTATTTCCAGTGTTTCATATCTCACAATTAACTAATACACATTTCTTTGCCAAGCAAATTAGGAAATCTTCTTTGTTCAGAATTTTTTTTTAATTATATAAAATATTTCTGCTTTAATTCACTACATCAGAATCCTAGCGAACCAAAGGTTTCATACATTAAGCTTGACTGTCTCTTTCAACAGTACGGAAGATTGGAAGTTGATGTAATGACTTTCAGAAGCTTCTGAAAGGCCAATTGTCATAAATAGGAGTTAAGTTGGATTGAACCTGTTTTTGGATTTAAGGGCCAGTGCCTTTTGCTCTCAATATTACTTAATAAAAAATACAAGCAACTCAGCCAAGACCTCTGAAACAAACTGTGGACCTCCACAAGTCCAATTCCTCCTTTAGGATCAATTTCGGAACAACTTAAGGTGCCGTGAGTATCTGTACAGAAAGTTGAATGCAAATATAAAAATCTTGGGAAACACAGACACTTTAATATTCAGGAAAGAGACACAAATTAACTCCCAGTGAAAAACAAACTGGTCCAAAAGGTTCAGCCCAACCCCAAGACAGCAGTAAAGGAACTTGTAAAGGAGTTGGAGGCATCAGGTACCAGAGAATGTACCTCCAACATTAAAAGTGTCCAACATCACCATGGACTGAAAGTCTGTCATACAAGAAAGAAGCCCCTATTCGAAGACCAGCATTTTAATAAACAGGCTGAAGTTTGCAAGTGATCAGCGAGGACGACAACCTTGCCTTTGGTGGGACAAAAACTTAACTGTGTGGATATACTATTGCATCTCAAAAAATCTGAATTCCATGAAAAGTGAATTTTTTTCGTAACTGTTCGTAACCTTTCATACAGTGTACAGGGTGTACTTACTTTTTCATACATGGCTTCTCCATTTTGGCTTCATTTTTGTTTAATAAATAATGACACAGTGGAACCTGTTGTGTGTTTTTTTACACTTGAGGTAAGATTTAAACCATTTTATAACATGGTAAAGACCAGATGATTTTTATTATATCCTGATACATAAAACCATAGGATTGAAAGAGTGTACTTTCTTTTTCCCAATGACTGTATTTTCCATATTCATTACACGTAAAGTACAATATTTCAAGCCTTTTTGTTTTTAAATCCAAATTAAGAATATTTCCTAAGATTTACAATACAGAATTGACCTAAGTATAAATGAAAACTATGTTTATTTCTACAGTCAATACTTTCCTCCTTTATCACCAATTACTGCATCAGTGTGGTGTGACATGGAGGTGATCAGCTTGTGGGACTGCTGAGGTGTCACTGAAATGCAGGTTGCTCTAATAGCTGCATCTCCATAAACCTTGTCAGCGGATGGAAGCATGAAGTGCTCTAAAATTTCCTGGTAAACGCTCGCGTTGACTTGGCACCCCAAATCATCACAGACTGCAGAAATGTCACACTGGACTTCAAGCTCCTTGGATTCTGTGTCTCTCCACTCTTCCTCCAGACTCAAGGTATTCGATTTCCAGATGAAATGCAAAATTTACTGTCATCTTACAAGTCTTTGGACCACTTTGAACAGTCCAGCTCATTTTTTCCTTGCCACACTTTCTATTAATACCTCCAATACTGATAGTGGTTGTGTGTACTGAACTAGACAGAGAGATACACAGCATAAATACTGTTTAAACAGTAATTTACTCAAACTCGAAAAGAAATATTCTAATAATTTGAGATGTTTTTATTCAAAATTTTTGGGCCGTAGGCCATAATTATCAAAATAAAAATTGGAAAAGGCTTGACACATTTTAGTTCACGTGTACTGAGTCTAGAATTTATTACATTTTCACTTTCCGAAATAACTGATGAAAACTATTGAACTTTTTCATGATATTCACATTTTTTTAGTTGTAATGATCAGCACTTTGTGTGGAGTAAAATGGTGAGGCTTTTATTCTGAAGAGCGTCATGTTGTGGGGGTGTTTTTCTGGAAAAGGAATTGTACACTTCAGAAATATTGTAGATGATATCATACCGAAGTAGGATTATCTATTAATTGAAATATTAGGAATAGCATTAAGACATCAGCCAGAAGATTGAAAACTGGTGGCAATTCAATCTTCCAGCAATGACCATATATATTTAGATACAAAGCTATTTTGTTTCTAAATATATGGACTGAACTGGGGGAAAAACCACATCTGAGAAAGGAGGCCCACAAACTCGACTGAGCTGCACCTCTTCTATCTGAAGAAATGGGCAAAAATTATTTTAAGAAGTGTGTAGAAGGCTACCTCAAGTGTGATTCAAGTTAAGCACTTAAAAGACAATGACACCCAAAATTAAAGTGTATGTAAGCTTTTGATCTACTGAAAATCTGACATAGTATTGACTCAACAAGGGAAATATATGGTAATATAAAATGTGACAGCTAATTCACAGGGATTTATGTCGTGGATGCTATACTAAATACTACTACTATAAAAATACTAAATATGTAGTGATATTTTCTGTCAGAAGAAGTTTGTTTAGCATTTATGGAAGGTAATGCTGTAACTTTAACTTTTTGTGACAGAGGGATTTGCAGTTTCTTGGTAACATGGCAGCATTTGTTTGTTTTTTTCTCAAGAGAGAAAAACCAGTGACTGCTATTCCCGTAATATAAATAATAAAAACAAAGAAACAACTTGTTTTGTGGACGTTCCTATACAGATGAATCTAGAAATGGGAATAAATAAGACATTCTTTAATAAGTAAAAAAAAAAAAAAATGTTAGCAATGGTAAATTGTACAAGATGAATAAACTTCATGGAAGACTGCTGTTGACGGAAACTAACCATTTGGGCCCTTGCTTATTACTATATGAAAGTCTGACACTATTCAGTGATTTGGAGTAATAAATCTGATTTTGTTTTAATTGGCAAATCTTCATAACATGGATAGCTGATGCAGACATGGAAGCATATGACTGATCTCTAATTTTTTTGAAGAGGAGCAACTGGATTCAAGGGGTGGGAGAACAATGAGAGGCTATTCAAAGCAGTAGATTAGTTTAGAGCAGCTGTTTCCAACAGAGAATGTCTCCATGATTTGAGGTCTAGAAGGGGACACTGAGGGGAAAAAAACCTTGTTCAACATATCCTTTTGCATTTGTTACCCACAAAAACACACCACCTCCTCCCCACATCCTTCAAGTTCTTGCTCTCTATCTCTAAAACACACACATGAACACACATGGAAACAAATGCTTCCCAAAAATGGCAACTGCAGCTTAATCCTCATCACCTGTTCGATTGAGGGGGTTTAAGTTGATGCAAACAATTGTGAAGTAACCTGATCTGGCAGCACTAAACACCCACCACTCAATCAACTGCTCTGTCATTAAGGCCAGGGATATCACATAGGCAGCCACAGTCACATTTGCTATCTATGAGAGATAAACAGGGTATCAG
Source organism: Synodontis membranacea (assembly GCA_025674565.1). Taxonomy (NCBI): domain Eukaryota; kingdom Metazoa; phylum Chordata; class Actinopteri; order Siluriformes; family Mochokidae; genus Synodontis; species Synodontis membranacea. The sequence continues at coordinate 18,872,180 of JAOVYU010000056.1, read as the reverse complement.
CTTCTTATCTAAGGCCTAGGTAACTGAAAAAGAACCTCTTGTTAAATTAATACAACAAATGTGGTCAAGCCTTTTTTTTTTTAGCACTCAGTCAATACACAGATAAGCTAAATTAACTGAATATATGTATAACGGAACAGAATTAATTTGTCATTGTACAATAAAAAAGAAATTGGCTTGAAACTCCCAGTAGAATAGAAAAGATTATAGATTATATAATATGCATTAGACATATAGGTTTGAATACAGCTGATTAGCAGTATTCATAGAAAGTTGAAAGTGTAACAGTGCAGTACAGTAAATAACTAGTAACTGTGATGCAGTGATAACATTCAATGTTATTCACATTTCAACAGAAAGAAACAGTAGTAATACTAGTAAGCCTGTTACGAGGATGGAACCGTAATGGTTTACGGTATAAACCTGCATTCATCTCCAAAATCTGGATTAAATACTGGGTTTACAAGCTAATATCACACACAATGATTGTTTTTTTTTTTTTGTTGTTGTTGTTGTTGTTCTTGTTTTTTAAGGTGTTCTGCTGATGAGTTGTTGTGGAGTGTTCTTGTGGAAATGGGAGAAGTTGGTGTATAAGTCTGAAAAAACGTTGATGTAGGCTACCGACGAGCTTCCAGGAGGTTATTACATGAACTACACGAAGTCAAATGCTAACATATACTGACATTTTCAGCACTGTTTTACTGCTAAACCCTAGCTTTATATTCAGATGGTTAAACACCCAATGAACCAGACGCAACTCTACAAACTAACCAAAGAGGGTTCGAGAAAGGTAGACACCAGAATCCCATTATAAATGGCTCATTGTTCAGATATTATTCAGATCAATAGTAACTCTTCTATGAAACGTAAACATAACTTTACTCGATATATTCTGTAACTTTTATTTGTCCAGTGTTTTCAACATCTGAAACATGATCATAGTGTCAACAGCCCACAGTCTCCAAAATAAATCTACCAAACTGTACCATTGGGGCTAGGGAGGTGCCCTTAAAGGTGCACCCGCTCC
>JAOVYU010000056.1:18855755-18866572 GCA_025674565.1 Synodontis membranacea | reverse complement strand
TTAAAAGCCAGATCAAATAAATGAGTTTTTAAACGAGTCTTAAAACACTCCAGTGAGTCTGCACTTCGGATGTTAGGAGTGTCATGTCAGACCATTCGAAACCGTTTACATCTGCGTGCTAGACGACCTGCAAGGGTACCTGAGGGTCTTGCATGGGCTAGGGAGCATTTATCCTGGACGAGGGACCAGTGGGCCTCAGTGCTGTTCTCTGATGAAGGGAGCAGTAATGATGGCCACCAACGATGTTGGAGACATCAAGGAGAGTGCTATGCATGACAAGACAAGCCTTTGGTGAGGATGGTGTTACAGTGTGGGCAGGTGTGTCTAGTCAATACAGAGCTGCCCTACACTTCGTGAATGGTACAGTGACAAGCCCATATTACCTGAATAACATCATTAATCCAGTCATTGTGCCCCTGCATGAACAACACAGGCCTAATTTAATCTTCATGGATGACAATACTCCAGCTCAATGAGGTCGCATCATTAGGGAACAGCTGCTGGAGACTGGGGTACCTCGAACGGAGTGGCCTGCACTTTCTCCAGACCTGAATCCCATAGAAAACCTATGGTATCAGCTGAGTCGCCATGTAGAGGCTCGTAACTCTGTACCCCAGAACCTCAATGACCTGAGGGCCGCCCTTCAAGAAGAGTGGGATGCCATACCTCAGCAGCCAATCAGTCGTATTGTGGGCAACATGAGACGTTGTTGTCAAGCTGTAATTGATGCTCAAGGGCACATGACACATTATTGAGACATTGACATTTTTTGTTGTGGTATATTCACCACTGTTGTTGGCTTTTGTTTCAATAAATTGTTTGGGATGAGGAAATCACCATTGCATGCTTCTACTTAAATGCCATACTTTCATGATATAATATCACTGCAGTGTGAACTTTTTACGTTTTCCATAAATTTCACCCGAAAACCAAATATCCCTAACTTTTTGTGAGTAGTGTATAACAATAAATCTTTAGTTATTTTCAGTATAGTGAAAAACTGGTTAATTGATGTGACTCTGGGACCTTCTTTGTGGGGCAGGATCAAATCTTTACACACTTAATAACATTAAGCATATTAAGCACAATTTTTTTTTTAAATCATTTAAAAACTGTACATTCAAACAGAATTTCCAGCAATGGATCATAATCATGTTGGTGATAAGACAGGTGTAATAAAAAAGACCTCATGTAAATTTGAATGCCTGCAACACAAGGTCTAAGCTTTGAATAAACAAATGAGGTGGTTCAAAGTTTAAAAAAAAAATAGTGCATGTTTTACAGGTATATGTACTTCTATATCAAAAGGTGTTCTTCACTCAGCTTTAACAGTAAATGTGAGGCACAAAAGGGATGGATGCAGGAAAACTAGCTTGTGTTAAAACAGGTTGAAAACATGAAAACATGTAAAATGTATTTGTAAGAGTGACCAGTTAGATTTATTACTAGAAAGATAATATTACTACAGTCATCTAAATGTGTTTAACATACTATATTATTGCTTTATCACATTTGTATCTTGTCAAATTCTGCTAAGCCCTGGTCATGAGGATCTTCTAACTATATCACCAAAAAAAAAAGCAAATGTAAGTGCATATGACTCAATCATGCATCATAACTGGTTGAATAATATTCAAACATGAAGCATTTGCATAGTGAAAATATTACTATGCAAATGTGAGTCAAATGTAGTGTAAGCAAGCAAAAAACCTGTTTACATAATATTTATTCAGCTTCAATTTCAAAATAATAATTAGTTGAGAGTTGTATTGTGATTTGAATGTATTATTGCAAGTATCTTTTGTAGAATGTATTTTGTTATAATGCCTTTTAGTAGACGTCACAAATGCTTAGTCTTGAATGTTAGCTATAGTCATCAATTACAAGTAGCAGCATGCAGATCATGGATGTCATGAAAGCACTTTTGTAGTACATTATGCGTTTCTTAACATTATGTGTCACTTGCATCAATTTAACTTTAACCAATAGTTTAATATTAATCAATTTATGCAAAAACAAAGTTTATGGCAGCAACTCCCCACAACACCAGAACAGTTTCACACAGCCAGCTGTTCTTAGTATATTGCTACCTTTTGGATCAGGGGTGTCAAACTGCATCCAGATAGGGCTGGTGTGGGTGCAGGTTTTCATTCCAACCAAGCAGAAGCCACACCTGAGTCTATTGAAAACTAAATTTAACTGATTAAACAGTCGGAATCAGGTGTTGCACCTGCTTGGTTGGAATGAAAACCTACACCCACACGGCCCTTTCTGGATGCAGTTTGACACCCCTATTCTAGTTATTTCCATGTCATAGACCTCACCAGTCCACATCAGGTTGTGTCAGCTCTGACTGGGATGGTGAATGGAACCCATGAGGGTGCTACTGTCTGGAGGATGTTATCAGACTTTAATTAGAATCATCAGAAGGTGTTGACTAAGGGCATTAATATATCATTGCTCATTCAGGTACACTCCATCACTGTCAGGGACAACAAAGAACGAAGGAGAAGTTTGGAGTTCATTTTTTTAAGTGTAGTAATTGCATTTGACTTCATCTTGTAATGTCAACATACAGGAAACTATATTTCAGACTCACTGGAAAATTTTATATGTTCTACTACATACGGTGTCTTGTCAGAAAAGACTGACAGACATATGAAAATCATTACATGTGGTAGCTGACAAACTTTCTTGACCTCTTGGAAAAGTCTGACTTAAATTGTTCACAGACCCCAAGGGCATGTCTAGTTTTAGAATATCTGTTTGTTTCCTGGGTGTGTCTCATGTTCAACCATTTGAGAACGACAAAGTTCTGTGTCAAATACAGAATGAACCACTAACTGCTGTGCTGAATCTGCCATAACAGCCCAGGAATATTACACAACATTAGAGAGTTCTGTTAATCTGTGAAAGCTTTTAAACCAAGTGAGTGTCGAGCATGGGGTTAGGGTTAGGGTCATACACTCTTTAGAAAATAAGGTACAATTAGTTACTTTTATTTTTTGCTACATTATGGAGGTATACACTTGTAATATCCCTCTGGCTTCATGCTCACCTGTCCACATGATTCATGATTCATGATTCATTATATATAGCACCAGGAAGGTGGTGTTGTAGATATTGAGCTCTACTGGTGTGGTCTCAATGACTCATTGGTTTGAACAGTGTAAATGACCTGAGCCTTATGGCTTTGATTCAAACGTTGAGAATGCAGGCTACTCAGATAAGGTTTTCTTTTGGCATAATCAATAGAATATCCTGAGTAGTTGAGCCAGTATGAGGTTTGAAGTCACATTGAAATAATGGCCATGTCAGCAGCCATGAACCATTAAGGGTGTTTCCGTAATGAAAGTTTGACTCTCTTTGTGTGATTAGTTGTGTGGAACATTTTGCTTCTGTTCGTGGTCTGTGGAATTTGCATTTTATTTCGGAATATGAAAAGGTTACTGATTTAACATGAGGAAGTTATTGTCAGAAACATTGTAAAAGAAAAATATAGAGAAAACAAAATAAGGCTATTATTCAATGATCTACAATTTTATATTGTATGTTGTCTTTATTAATTGAATTGAATTTATTATGGTAAGTATAATGTAATGGTAAACAATGTTTTAACATCAACTAAAACACTTCCTCTGAGATTTTAATGCAATGATAAATACCAATTATTTCACCCAGTTAAAGTACAAGTCTAATTAAACTGCAAAAGAGCTAATGACATTCTATTTAAAAAAACAAACAGCAGTGATTGTTGCAGTTCCTGCTCTGTTTAGAGAACCCTCTCCTTGCTAGATCTGGCCTTGGCTAACTTTAGTTTCTAATCCCCTACTTGCAGCTCCTTGCCAAGTATCCAGACCTAAATAGACTTTTCATATAATGCAGTGTGGGATACTCATAAAAGCTCACCATGAAACTTACTCCAAGCAGCTGGGTGAGGTGAAGTTGCTGCTAAAAAGAAGCCTTTGTGTCAAAGACCTTGTCAAATGCCTTTTTGATATTGACATATGTATAGCATTTCTGTGGAAAAAGGTAGAAGTTAAAATTGTACTTAATTTGTATGGACAAAATTAATCTGGATGGATACAATCCCAAGAAGCTGAGAGAATGAGTGAGGCATTTGGGAAAGTTGTGAGTCAGGTGAATTCTCCACCACTGCAGCTATATTTATATTGCTTATGACTTTGATTAGGTCATAATTCATGTCAGCAGGAAACAACAGCACCTGGCGCCATCACTGGAACAAATACTGATGACAAACTAGCATGAAGCATGAATAGAGTACAGTACTCAAGAAAAGGTAGAATGCATAACTCAACAGAGAAACATCAATAGAAAATATTATCACATGTATAGCCCTTTACAATAATTGTCACAAAATGCATTGGTATGGGTTTTTGGTTTACCAGTGAAAGCATGCATTCAGTTATTCCAGTCCAAACTAAAACTATGAAGATGTGATCTGAAATTTTTAAATTACAGTGAAGTTTATAAATGCATAGCTTTGACATTCAACATTGAGGAGAGGCTAGCTACTAGCTTAACTATATTTAGTGTGGCAGAGCTATTTTTGAAATAATTTAGTTTTTTCCAATAACTACCTACTTTGTCACCAGGTAGCGACATAGAAAAAAAATTAAACATGAAAAAACTAGTTTGCAGCCATTTCCAGAAAATAACTGACCCAAATGTGAGCTGTCTCTGTATTTCTTACAGTTTTTTACAAATAGAAATCCAAAATCTATTTAATATGAAGTACCCTGTATATAAAATTTTGCAATAATTTAGCTTCAAATTAAAATAAAATGAAAATGTCGCAGTTGGTTTTCCTCAGTTCTACAAAGTACACGACATGGCCTAAAGTTTGTGTACACCTGACCATCAGACTCATACGTGCTTTCTGAACATCCCACTCCAGATTTACTCCCCCTTTGCTATTATAATAAGCTCCAATCTTCTGGGAAGACTTTCCACTAAATATTGGAGTCTGGTTATAGGGATTTGCCCATTCTGACAGAGCATTCGTGAGGTCAAGCACTGATATTGCAAGAGGAGGTCTGGGGTGCATTCAGCTTTGCAATTCATCCAAAAGGTGTTCAGTGGGGTTGAGGCTCTGTTTAGGCTACTTTCACTCCAACCTTGGTAAACCATGTCTGCATGGACATCGCTTTGTGCACAGGGCCATTGTAATGCTGGAACATGTTTGGGCCTCTTAGTTCCAGTGAAGGGAAAGTGTAATACTTCAGCATACTAAGACTTTCTAGACAGTCCTTGATTCCACATTTATGGCAGCTGTTTCGGGGGAAAACTCATATGGGAGTGATGGTCAGGTGTCCACAAACTTTTGGACATATAGTTTACCATGAGTGTAGTCAGGTGCTATTTCTAAGTAAATTGTAGTGTACCTAGCAACTCTATCAAAAGGGAAATTTAGGTGTAACTTATCTATATTTTTCTTATCACTGTTTTTCTGGGGAACGAAATTACGTATCTACTTGGACTTGAGCTTGAACTATTATAAATCATAGGTAACTTGTGGCTTGACAAGTTAAAAATGCAAAGGAGTTACTACATCACTGCCGGTATCTTTTTTTTTTTTTTTTTAATGTTTCAACTCAGTTCAACTACATTTGTGTAAACATTATTACAAAGCAGTTTTTACAGAAATCTGGTGTAGAATTCAATTCTGAATGTGCAAGTCTGAGGTGACAGTGAGTTATGAGGTAGAAACCTTCAGAGGAACGAGACACACTGGGGAAACAATTCTCTAATGGGTGACACCAGATAATGGAATTATAAACCTTTACAGTTCTACAAGAGTAGAGACAAACAGTACAAAGTGTATTGATATGATGTTCTGTATTAGGCATATTGTTAAGAATCCTGGGATGAACACAATCCAGTCTCTCTGATTACAGCAGAAGGCACAAATCTACATTATCCATGTCATATTATTCTCTAAAGTAAGGACATATTTCCAAGTAGCAAAAAGATTATTAGAAAGAAGAAAAAAAAATCAACTGGATTTGTCAGGCTTTAATTAAATAGTTACATTATTGGACAAGTGTGTTCCTTTGTATAGGTTTCAAGCACATAAAACTAAGCAAAGATAAGGATTAGCTAATGTTTAGCTACCAAGAAAAACATGTTGATACTAGGTGCCTTTAAGGTATTGGGCCCCTTGTTTAATCCCTAAATGAGTCCATTGTTCAGATTGTTTTTGTGCTAGAGGTAACAGTTCACTCTTTCCTCTTTCTGCAATCAATTTTAGTTTGGACATGACACTGCTATAGCTGAAACTACAACAGCGTATTAGGGCCATTGTAAAAAAAAATAAATAAAAATAAAAATCAAAAATGGGGTTGGGGAGGGGGTAAAATTACGAGAAAAAAGTCAGGAAATTCTAAGATTAATGTCATATATTTGCGTGAAAAAACTCAGATATTATCTGAGTTTAAAGTGGTAAATATACAAGAAAAAAACTCGCAAATTTGTGAGCAAAAAGTAAGAGATTCTCTGAGATCAGAAAGCCACAAATGTGCGAGAAAAAAGTCAGAGATTCTCTGACATCAGAAAGTCGCAAATTTGCGAGAAAAAAGTCAGAGATTCTCTGACATCAGAAAGTCGCAAATTTGCGAGAAAAAAGTCAGAGATTCTCTGAGATCAGAAAGTTGCAAATTTGCAAGAAAAAAGTCAGAGATTCTCTGCGATCAGAAAGTTGCAAATTTGCGAGAAAAAAGTCAGAGATTCTCTGAGATTTTAAAGTAAAAATTAAAAAAAAGAGGAAATCACAGAACCACAATGCCTGTGTGAAACTTCGTCACCGGACACTTCACTAGAGCTGTAATACTCTCAATACTAAACGGCGGATTCACTCATGACTCGGCCAATGTGCTTTAGGAGCGCTAACCCGCTCTCTGAGCAATACTGACTCAAGTGACTCACACACTCGGATCAGTTTAGTGAGTGACTCAGAGGGAGCCAAATCCTAAAAAGGATCCGTGTATTACAGCTATAGTGAAGCATTAGCATTATTAGGGAGCCAAATCCTAAAAAGGATCCGTGTATTACAGCTATAGTGAAGGCATTGTGGTTCTGTGATTTCCTCTTTTTTTTTAATTTTTACTTTAAAATCTCAGAGAATCTCTGACTTTTTCTCGCAAATTTGCGACTTTCTGATCTCAGAGAATCTCTGACTTTTTTCTCACAAATTTGTGAGTTTTTTTTCTCGTATATTTAACACTTTAAACTCCGAGTTTTTCACGCAAATATATGACATTAATCTCAGAATTTCTGATCTTTTTCTCGTAATTTTACCCCCCTCCCCAACCCCGTTTTTTTACAATGGCCCTAATACGCCGTCGTACTGAAACTGCTCGGATACTGATAGAAAATTGTTGGAAATTATAGCAAGCTTGTTCTAATTTGTTCTGATTTATAAAATTTCTCATGAAGTCAGGAAATCAGGTGCTCAAAAGAAAATCATTTTAAATGCTGTATAACATTTTATTTTTACATTTACATTTACATTTAGAAATAATGTTGATTTACATTTAGAAATAATGTTGTTTAAGAAATCAGTATAATGTTACAAAATACTTTCCCATTACACAAGACCGTCATACTGAAATACTGTCATGCACATAAATCAGATACTACTTAACCGGGGTGTTAAGAATGTAAATCATTACTTATATAAAGTTCCCAAAAAGTATTTCATTTTGTGCGGATCTTATCTCCTCTGAGGGCTAAGACAGATATTATTACTGAGAGTTTGATATATGATATGTTCATAGCCTGTTGTTGTACAGAAAACAAGCAGTGTGCTTGGAACAGTGATGTATGTGCCTGTAGGCAAGACATGTATCACAGCTGCCCCTCTCTACTGGGAAATCTCAGAGAGCAATAGATGTTCAAAGCAAAGTATTAATGAGTGAGGATGGCAGCTGCTCTCTGCTCCCCAGATAAGAGTCTAACTCAACAAGCTGCAAAATAAACCTGATCTTCAATCCCATGGCATTGAGTATGTGATCTGTTATTTCAATAAAACGAATTACAAGCAGAATCACTGTAGTGGCTGCAATAAACAGAGTTCTCTACATCTGAGGTGAAATCACAACAACATACTCTGCCTGGTCCTCTGCATTATACACATAACCTTTCAAGCATATCTGAGCTCTTTGCACAGGTGGCTCTCAATTTCAATCCCCTGTGTGATGGGTAAATTTAGTTCCTGATCCACTGATGCCCTCTCCCTGCACCGTCACTCAGCATTGCAAGCTGTTATCAGTCTCACTTACAGTTAGCGTTCCAGCATATCACCGGTTACGAGAGAAGGACCAAAAGGTGGTCCAGCAGAGAAAGCTTAGTGTTGACTGGGTTTCTATCATAAAACACACACGTGGCTCCAACAACCTTAGTTTTCTCCTATATTTTGGTGGTCCTTACTCAGGCTAATTATAGTTTAAAGAAGGCTATGTGGTTTATATGACCACAGTTAAGTTTATATGGTTTAGATTACTCATTTGAATATGAGTCAGCATGAGAAGGAGCATTTGAGCACATTCCTACAAGCTCTTTCATTAAAATCTACTAAATCCCATCACAGGCATGTTGGTTAAAGTTACCTTAAGGTCACCAGATATGTTGACTAAATCATACTTCTTTATCAAGCTGTTCCTCCTATTCCTCTTTTGTTTAATACCCTGGATCTTCTCAAAGGTCGTCTGCTAGGGTGTAACATAAAACCAGTATTCACATTTTGTAGACTGTTATTTCTGTCAGTGTCACTGACTGTTGGGCTTGACTTCATTAACCAGGTCCATGGTCTTAGTGTCTATTTACAGCAAGGCTCATTTCAGCCATATTTCACAAGTGCTAATTAGGCAACCTAGGCTCTTATAAATAATATATTTTGAGCTTCTATGGCAATTGTGTCCTTAATTTTCTTCTTCAAAATATTTTCCCTGTGTTCTAGATGGGATTTCTGCTGCCTTGCATACATTTACACCTTTATTTTCTTCTTTAAAGTATAATGGTGACACAGTGGGTAGCGTTCTCTGGTTCAATCCTGAGCTCGGATTGCTGCCTATGTGGAGTTTTGCATGTTCTTCCCACGTCTGTGAGGGTTTCCTTTGGGTTCTCCAATTTCCTCTCACCTTCCAAAAACATGCCAGTAGGCAGATTGGCTATGCTAAATTGTTATATTGCCCCTAGCTGGAAATGAAATGACAACCCATCAGGGTGTAAAAATAAAATGCTTAATACTGAAAGTTAATATACTTCAGAATTCAAAGTTAAACCAAAGGCAGAAAATTTTTCTTCATTCATATTGTAACGAAGACGGGTTTGACTGTGGTTCCAGCATGCTCTGCGCCGCCTTTACACGGCGGCCTATGGGGTAGGGGGCGTGTCTGTGTGTTTATCCTGTTGGGAAAGTCTAGTAATGTTAATGGCTTCGGCCTGGTTTTCAGTGTTGTGTTATCCTCTAGCTTAATTGCTAATGCTCTATGCTTATGCTCCAGCTCAGCTCATAGCTGAATTGGGTGTGTGGGTCTCGGGTGAAGCTGCTTCCCATGCTGTACTGATGTCTGTGTGGTGAAATAAACTTCTCCAAGCCATTTGCATTGGGCAGCAATCAAGTTCACTTGTATTTCCAAGTTCCTGCCGGCGGTAAAAACGCTACACTGGTGTCAGAAGTGGGATGGAGATCAACGAGTTCGAGCACACTATCGAGGACCTACAGAAGATCCAAGTGGGCCGCAGAGCAGTAGCAGAGCAACTACAGGAGAAGAAAGAGCATCTGGCGGAGCCAGCGTGAGCAGAGCAGAGCTACTGAAGCGGAGTGGCGACATGCAAATCCCGGCGCTGGATCTCGGGGCGGAGCTCAACGGTGACTCGTCGCTAGCTCCGTAACTTGATTCGGAGGCGAACTCGTTGAAAGTTCGAGCGCCGGAGCAAGCCATAGCTCCGCGTGCCGACAGCCACCGAAACGAGCTGCACCTACCCGCCTATGACGGCACTGCAGCGCTCAGTGCATACCTCGTGCAGGTGGAGCTAGCCGCTGACTTCGCGGGCTGGTCCCCTGCAGAAACTGCCGTAAGAGTAGCACTCTCGCTAGAAGGCGAAGCGCTTCGGGCGCTGGAAGACCTAAGGGCCGGTGAGCGGAAGGACTGGTCAAAGCTACGAGAGTCGCTCCCCTTCCGGTTTGGCGCTGGTGACTGTAAAGAAGCAGCGTGCGAGGAGCTGGCGATCCGTGTGCGGTGCGTGGACGAAAAGCTGGGCGCGTTCGCCATGGATTTAAGGTGCCTCGCGTGCCAGGGCTATCCCGAATTCGAGGACGCTGTGCAGGAAGAGCTAGCTCGTCACGCTTTCCTCCGCGGCCTCCGACCTCCACGGCTCTGCGAGCATACCAGGTTAGCAGCACCGTCTACCCTGACCGAGGCACTACGAGAGGCGGAGCGCGCTGAAACCATCGTGGCAGACCAGCGCGGCGAAAGAGCCGAGCGACCGCCCGCAATTAAGTGGCGCTCGGTAGGTGATCTTAGCCGAGGGCCAGGCTACCCGCCGCGGTTAAGCAACCAACAAGCGTCTGAGGCTTCGCGGCGATGCCGAGACTTAGGATCTCGAGACTACCGTTGCAACGTTCTCACGCCAGAGGACAGCGTACCCCAGCAGCCGCCTCTCACACCCGTTTTTGTTCCCCCAACCAGTGGATTCAACTTCCGTTCGGGACATTTAGGCAATCGTGCTGGAGTTTATGTGAACTGTGTTCTGGACGACGTTTTATTACGGGCTCTCGTGGACACTGGTTCTAC
>JAOVYU010000056.1:18833344-18846294 GCA_025674565.1 Synodontis membranacea | reverse complement strand
TATATATATTTCTGTACAGCTGCTTTGAGACAATGTCCATCGTTACAAGCGCTATACAAAAAAATTGATTTGAATTGAATGTAGCTAATGATAAAGCTCAGAAATGAGTGCCGCTCATTTAAACCTACAACAGATTCAAACACTCTGATAAGTGTACAACAGATAGTGTACAGTAAGTCAATATTGTCAGACTGGCTATGTGACACTTATAGTAAAGGTTCATGGCATGGCACTAGATAAGAAAATATGACAGATACAAAAGCAGTTACCTCATACTGAGTAATGACACCATTGGGCTCCACTGGCTCCTCCCACTTTAGAAAGACCATGTCATCCAACGGGGTGAAGGTTAGAGAGTCTGGGGCAATTCCTCCAGGAACTGTGGAAGATTAGTGATAGAGAGAGAGAGAGAGAGAGAGAGAGAGAGAGAATCAGGTTCAGTATTTTTAACCCACAGCAAACTCCTACACTCTTACAGTGTTCATTTGAGCCCATCTGGGCAGACTATAACCCAGGGGTTTCTCGAACTGCGGTCCAGATGTGGACCCAGCCAACTATTCCAGCAGGCTGAACCAATACTTCAGAAATACTTAGTAAAGCAGATAAACATGCGAAAAAAAAAACACAAAAAAAAAAACAATGGCTGCAGTTCAACAACTCTAGATTTCTAAACATGAACCAGTGCAGCTTGTGTAGAAATCCTCGGTTGCTTCTAAATCAATCACATGCATTTCTATAAATTATTTATCTGAAAGCAGCTCAATGGGCCAGAGACTATAGCTGCAGGGCTAGAGTCATTAGATCAGAAAGGAGAGTTTTCACAGACTTTCATATATTTTCACTTCATTTTTTCTCACTGCTGTAATTAGTGAACTGATAACATGGTCTCTTCAAAGAAAACAATTAACAACGATGAAACGATGAGGACAGAATGTTTAAAGATAACTGGACTAAAAAAAGGATGCATTTATTCATATGTCAAAGTGGTCACCACTACAAAACCTACAGTGGTGCTTGAAACTTTGTGAACCCTTTAGAATTGTCTACATTTCTGCACCACTGTAAACAACTACTTCATTTGTCTTATTGATAGCCATAAAAAATTGTTTATGGTTAAGCATTAAAAGCTAACAACTGCTGACATTCTGCCATTGCAGTTGAATGGTGCCTTTTTTTTTTTTTTAGCAGGTCAGGGTCAAAACTCATATATTGGCAGACAGTTAATTGTCATGATTGTGATCAGTCACACAGTCATAGCAATAACATGCATTCAACTTTACAAGAAGAGCAAGTGCCAACCAGAAAGTAGAAAAGCATGTGTAAATCAATGATCAGTGTCAGAAAGGACAGGCTTGTATTCCTGTGTGGTGTAGATTCTCTCATTATTACTCTCATAGATTACTAGGGTCTACCAGACATCATCATTAACATGGCAAATTAGAACAGATACACTACACAACTTTTATCTGCATACAAGGAATGACTGAGGCAAAATGTCTATAACCTGAGAAAAACAAGCAAGCCAGAAACAAAGAAATGCTTGACACTGGGCAAGGCCAGTTTACAGTGAATGGAAGCAATTATGCTTCAGAGACATGAGGCAATGAGCCACTTATGTATACAGAGCTGCCACAAAAAAAAGGCAACAAAAAGCTGGCATGACTGACACACAATGCAACATTTTCAGCTGATAACAAGGCTCTTTATTTACTCTATCAGTATTAGCATGAACTCATTAACACTGAGCAAATTGAATGCACTTAGAGAGAGAGAGAGAGAGAGAGAGAGAGAGAGAGAGAGAGAGAGAGAGAGAGAGAGAGAGAGAGAGAGAAGGAAAGAAAGAAAATATTAGGATGGTGAAAAAAACTGACCAACTCCCTCATATTGATTGAATCCATCACTTTCTCTTAAGATGGAATATAAAGACAAACTGATTGAGAACTTTTTGAGAGTTAATAAATGAAGCCTATACCTCAATTTCACATATAGTCAAAGTAAAAAGTACGTGAACCCCTTGGAATTTTCTATATTTAAGACTAAATCCCATATAAAACATAGTTGTATCTCCATGTAGGTCACAATAATATACAAACACAGTGTCCTATAACTAAAGATACACAGATTTTCAGAGAATATTTGACCATATTGTATAAATCATTCAAACTGTGAAACTGAAGGTTGGAAAAAGTAAGTGAACCCCAAGCTAATGACTTTTTTAAAAGCTCATTGCAGTCAGAATTTAGCACACCTGGAGTCCATTTAATGAAACGAGTTCAGGTGTGTGGCCTAGAATGACTTTGGTTGATAAAAACCACTGAAAAGTTTTTTGACAAGAAGTATATCCAGATGGGAATCATGCCTCGCACAAAAGAGCTGTGTGGAGACCTACGATCAAGAATTGTTAATTTACATAAGGCTGGAAAGGGTTACAAAGTCATCTCAAAGATTATACATATTCAACAGTCTACTGTTAGGCAAGTTGTCTATAAATGGAGACAATTTGGTACTGTGGCTACTCTTCCTAGAAATGGGCGCCCTGCCAAGATGACCCCAAGATCACAACGCAAAGTCATCTTTGAGGTAAAGAAGAACCCTAGAGTGGCAGCGAATGACTTGAAGAAGTCATTAGAACTGTCTAACATCTGTGTTCATGAATCAACAATACGCAAAACACTGAACAAGAAAGGAGTCCATGGCAGAGCACCAAGAAGGAAGCCTCTGCTGTCAAAAAAGAGCATTGCTGCACGCCTGAGGTTTGCGAAGGAGCACTTGGACACTCCACAACGATACTGGGAAAATGTTATGTAGAGTGATGAAACTAAAATTGAACTGTTTGTGAGGAACAAGCAGAACTTCATTTGGTGTAAAAAAGGGCACTGCATATCAACATAAATACATCATCCCTACAGTAAAGTATGGTGGAGGGAACATCATGATTTGGGCCTGCTTTGCTGCATCAGGGCCTGGACAGCTCGCCATCATTGAGGGGAAAATGAATCCCCAAATTTATCAGCTAATTCTTCAGGATAATGTGAGAATGTCTGTCTGTCAACTGAAGCTCAGAAGAGGCTAGGTGAAGCAACAGGACAATGACCCCAAACATCGCTGCAAATCCACAGCACAATGGCTCCAGAGGAACAAAATCTACCATTTGGAGTGGCCCAGTTAGAGCCCCAGTCACAATCCTATTGAGATGCTGTAGAACAGGGGTCGGCAACCTTTTTGCCATGGAGTGCCAATTAGATATTTTCTTGTTAGTTAGTGTGCCACGTTAACGACGATGACAGGGGGGCGTATTGTGCGGCCGGGGGGGAGGGAGGGGCTAGTGCGTCTTTAGTGAGCAAGGGCCTCCGTGTCAGTACCCGATCCATGTCGCCTGATCGGGTACTGACACGCTGAACATCCGATCCTAACCCGTCCCTAACCCTTCGAACATCCGCTCCTAACCCTGACTCCCATGCGCAGAACGCATCGGGCAGGCGGCACAGACCGTGTACTGACACTTGCGCTCCATCGTGTTGATCCCGCGTCGTGGCATGTGACGTCACAGAAATTCATCAGCGTGCCCCCAGAAATTCCTAGGGCGTGCCACTTGTGGCACTCGTGCCTAGGGTTGCCGACCCCTGCTGTAGAATGACTTGGAGAGATCAATACACAGAAGACAACCAAAGAATATGGAAGAGTTAAGGCAGTTCTGCAGGGAAGAATGGGCTAAATTTCCCCCCACACGATGTGCAGGTCTGATCTGCAGTTACAGGAAGCGCCTGGTTGTGGTCATTGCTGCCAAAGGAGGGTCAACCAGTTATTAATCCTAAGGGTTCACTTACTTTTTCCACTACCGCTGTGAATGCTGAATATGTTTGTATAATAAAGACATGAAAGAGTAGAACTTTTTGTGTGTTATTGGCTCAAGCTCATTGTGTATATCAGTACCTGTGACTTAGATGAAGATCAGATCATTTTTTATGACCAATTCATGCAGAAAACTACAAAATTCCAAGCGGTTCACATACTTTTTACTTTGATTGTATATGAATGTTATGCTGAGTTACAGATGAGACGCAGTTTGTCCAACTAGCCATTTGCGAGGTGACAAGCATAATGGATTTGACAGCAGTATTAGCATGAAAGTTGAAGCTTTCGAACCTGTTTAAAGAAAGCGATCAGACTAGGAGATGACAGAGATGAACACACTAAAGGATTAAAGTGCTGCTGCATTGGCAGGATTCACTCTGAGAATAAGACCAGTCAATGGCAATACTATCAGAAGGTAGTCGAATGGCTTTGTTGGATATTGTAGGAAAGTGAAAATAGACCAGCAAGTATCTGAAAGAAGTTGAAGCTTTTAAAAAGAAAAAAATAATAATAATAACTTTTTGCAAAATAAATCTTAATGGAGATTGAATATAATATCTTTATTAAAAGATTAATAGGCAAGTCCTTCAGGACAGGTTTTGCCTTCAAGAAAGATTAAGATTAAAGAAGATAAAGAACGACAAAAAACATTGACTATAACCTGGAATAATAGTCTCGTATTACTCTTCTACTGTGTGCTAACTCAGCAGGAAATCATAATCAATTCAAATATACGAAGGTCACAACATGGTCACCAAGTTCTGCACACATACAAAGTAAACCTGACGTGCGGCAAATTATTTTACATCTATCTGTTTTTAATAAATAAGATTTTGATTTACACTTAACTTACTGTATGTACTGCTATTTTTTTTTGTGTCAATAATGACACACCACAGCACACAATGCACAACAACGAAATGTGTTCTCTGCATTTGACCAATATGTGAAGTGGCACACAGCAGGAGGCAGCTATTTTTTCCAGCACCCGGGGAGCGGTGCTTGGGGGCGGCACCTTACTCAGGGTACCTCAGTGGTACCTGCTGGCTGTGGGATTCGAACCTACAATCTTTCGGTTATAGGGCTGCTTCCCTAACCATTAGGCCACCGTCTGCCCCAAGAAGACAGGGGAGAGCGCGAACACAGTCCCCCACTACCAGAAATTATGCAGTCGAGATTCCCACATTTGGGGAGTTCTCAAAGGTTAGCACAGCCCGAGTGCAATGGCCGAACCTCACCTTGGGCGAACCACCTTCTTGATCATGGTATTGCCCCTGCCAGGAACAATTTTAAGCAATGGGTTCTCTTAGCAGGCTGTAGTTTTTGGAGCTGGTTGGTGAGCTCACAGACCTTTTGATCCGACTCCTTCCAGACCAACTCGGGTTAATGCCAGATGGCAGCGCATGATGTTCTATTACACACAGCTCCTTTCCAAATGTCTATTGAAGAGCTTTGCAGCATGTCTGAGGTTTTTAAATAACAAACATTATTTCAAAAGTGCAGTAAAGGCAAAGTGTCCCAAAAACAGCCAGTACATAATATGTTTAGCATTCTAAGTACTGTAATCTGAAATGGAAAAAAAAAAAAAAAAAAAAAAAAAGCACTGAGACCTGAATATTCTACAGTCTTGGCCACATCACAGTTCCAGTTATCTCATTTGGAAATGTGATGTCTTTTAAATTATCACGATCATACAGGTGGCATTTATTTAATATTGGGATTTTTTAAGAAATTCTTATGGGATGGCCATATCATTCCAAAGCCCAAGTCTCTGAGCAACAATAATTATTGCACTGGCTTCCTCTCAAAGAGAAAAAAGTTTGGCAAAAAAAAAAAAAAAAAAAAAAGGAAATAAAAAAGAAAGATGGCGCAAGAAAGAATAACCAAAAACATCTGTTTTTACAGAGTAAATCCAAATGAAAGAGTGAAAAGAAAGTAACAGAACATTAAACTTAAATGTAGGAAGTATTATTATTTATAGAACAATGATACCTATTTGGTAAGAAAATATGGTGTGGGCAGCACAGTGGTACAATAGTGGTTCAGTTTTTCATGTTCTCGAAGTCTCCATGTGGGTTGTGTCAGGGTTCTCTGGTTTCTTTACACTTCCCAAAAACATGCTGACAAGTGAATTGGCTACTGTTAGGGTTTTGCATAAGTTTGTGGTCTTGTAAATATCTTTAATTATTTGTCAAAACTCCCAATAAAAGCACGTTTTAGGTAGTTAATCAATCAAGTATGGAGCCCAGAAAGATTCATATTCGTCATTGCCTTCTATTCTTATTCACTAGTGGGAAAAACTCAACAGTAGCAAGAGGAACAATTTGCAAAGTTTATGGCAACACTGTAATCAGCATTTCTGTGGTGAAGAACTGGTTCGCTAAGTTCCGAAAAGGTGAACTGAAGCTAGATGATAAGCCAAGAAGTGGTAGACCAAAGGAAATGGAAGATGAGGAGCTGCAGAAACTGTTGGACAAAGATGTGACATGAGAGAGCTGGCAAGACATTTGAATATCGATCATTCTACTGTTCTAAGGCGTCTGAACTAAATGGGAAAGATACAGAAAGTTGGTAGGTGGGTTCCACATGCACTTTCAGAGAAATGATCTCACTCAACAGCTTAAAACCTGCATTACTCCTTTATTCTGAAGTGCTCAATCCCGGAGAAACTGTGAGATGCTGAATGTTACATTGATCAATTTATCAAATTAAGTAGGAAAAAAAGATCACTGAAGTGTGATCGTCCAGTGACCATTCACAAAAGAAAATTCTCCTTCTTCATGACATGCAAGGCCACATGTTGCAAAAGTGATGAAAGACAGGACTTTGAAAGACAGCCTTGGATGGAAAGTTCACCGCACCCAGCCTACTCACCGGACATAGCGCCATCGGATTTCCACTTGTTTAGGTCATTTCAAACCAATATTTCAAAAAGGTCAAGGATATATGAAATTGCATAGATGAATTCATTTCCTCAAAACCTGAATCCTTTCATGACAGTATTCATTCTTTGCCAGATAAATGAAAGAAAGTCATAGAATATAACGGTGATTACTTTGAACACTTTTATTTTGGAAATTCAGGAATAAAGTTTGGTCAAAAGGCCACGGTCCAATGCACCACCCTAATATAAATTGCCTGTAGGTGTGAATTCGTGTACACATAGTGTCTGGAAATCCCATCCAGGGATCAATCTAGGAACTGGGGACCTGCTGCACCACCATGTGAACTGAAGGAAAAAATGTTAAGAAAAAAGTTCCCTTACTGCACCCCCAGCTATCAATGAAGTGACAACACGGAGTTGTTTCAGGCTGAAATGCAGAAGAAGGAATCACTATAATTTCCTCTTAATCAATTTCTGATATGTTGTGTCACTTTGAATGATAGAAAAACTTCTACCAAAATACTGCAAGCTCTTTGAATAGCTTTAGATAACTTCTCTTTCAAAGTTAGCTTTCATAAACCTCTGGAAGATTATATATTATTTCCCTGTTTACTAAACTTTATTAGAATTGCACAATTGTTGGGAAAAAAAAAAAGCATCTCGGAGGCTACATTACCGCTCGATGCACAGCTAAACTTTTAAAGCATTCAAAAGATTTCAGATGCACGGGCCTCACGTAGTTTATGATTTGTGATGCAAAACATTGTGCGCTGGACACCTTTTCTGGACCATTTCCGTTCATTATTCTAATGCATACACAACACAATTTAAACTGTTGTTGGCAAAACAGTGCTTTTCCAGTAGACATATGTCATTTAAGCACCCAAAGAGGAACACTATTATTCCACAGAAGCTCTATTTTCGGTTGGGAATGGCATAACCAAAGGCATAGCCTGCTCTTGGTGGACATTAACTTGAGATTTATTATGGAAGTTTGAAAGTGCTACAGTATTAATGGTGTGTAGTGATGTGTTCAGAACACAGCCACCCTGTTCTGAAAATAGTGAATAGGAAAGCTGGCAAAAACCACAGCGGGCCACTGGCAGGTGGCTTGCTCATAAAGCTTCACCGTCAGGTACAAAATTAAGAGACAAACACAAATGGCTAATAAAAACTATACAACAGACTACATACTGGCTGTTTTGAATTGTGTGACAAATAGTGGAGAGATATATAAAGGGGTACAGGAAAGCATGTACTTACATTTATATGCTACTGAGAGAAAGAGCCTCACATGCACATCCCTGACTGCCCCCGTTCAATTTCCTCTTTCTAATCCACAGTTGTTTTCTTGTTCTTCTTTTTCATATTTCATTTAATTTCCCACCATTCCCATTTCCTTTCTTTGAAAGAGGCTTGTTTAGTGCTGAACCTTTGGAGAACCTTGCGAGTTTTACATGAAAATAATACCCGCCAATGAAAATTTTAATATAATATCTGCCAATCAAGTGGATAGTTGGCTGATTTTTGGTTGACATTGAGTTTTAAGAAACACAGCCATGCAGGTTCCTTGGTCATTTTATTAGGTATGCAAACCACGTACTTTCATATAACCTTAAGGGTTCCTTGGCTCGTCCTTCTCCGACGGAACCCTTAAAAAAAATAAGAAGTTTCCTTATCCGAGAATGTTCCAAGGAGAACCTCTTTAAGAAGCTCTGAACTCTCTAAGACTGTAGGTTCACATAGCAATTATACACTGATTAACTGTAGCCTATCTTTTGCTCTGGATAAAGTGTCCATCCCCCATTACCCTGTCCACCACTAGAAAGGGACCACCACTGACTAGATATTATTTGTAAGTTATATGATCTATGCAAGAGAGAACACAAACAGAAGGCATCACAAATTTCATCTTTCTGCATCTGCTGGCAAACAAATCAACAAGACTGATTTGTAACATGAGCACACGTCTCTATTTAGAGCTGGAGCTGGACAACATCTGAAGCTTACATTACACTAGCCCTCATGGTTCTAAGTGTAAAGGACACAAATTTCAACAAGTCCAATTTACTACCCAGCTGCTGCCAGTCCAGCACCATCTGCTTGATGGTCATATTAACCTTCACCTCCTACAGACTGTGACCACCTTCACGGACACAACTAGTGATAGCCCGAAAATCTCAACACAACAGATAAAGACCGATTGCCAGCATGTTCAGGGACAGATCTTTGAACGCAACCTCTCCACCACAGCTAGAAAATACTCAACTGGAAAGAACCCTTCGCAGACAGAAAGCCAACAACTTCCAGCAGGTTTATTTAGAGTGCAAGCTAGGCTGTGGCCTCCTATTAATGTGCCGTCATCAGATAACAGCTGTGGGAAGGGGGCCTGTTGCTTGGGAGATAAGAGTGAGAGTGAGTGTGAGTGAGACGGAGAGATTGGTGGTTAAAGGGGCAGCATTTTGGCTGAAGCCTTTGGATGGTGCCGATGTTCAGTGCAGCTCGTGCCGGAGTACCCAGCTGTCTCACTCTATAGAGTGACTTCACCATCTCCTTTTACTAATGCATATATGGCCAACAGAATCATGTTTAAATTACACAATGTTTGGGATTCCACAAGGTCAAAGGTTCTTTGGGGTTTCGAGGCAGATTCAGTTTGTAATACTTTTTTTTAAGATAGGCAAACAAACGAGCCATGTAGACAAGTCATATAAAGTTCAAAAGGATAAAAATGGCAAGTGAAGTTCAAACTATTATTTGCACCCTAGATGTTCATGAGGAAATAATAATAAAAAATTTTTAAAAAAAATCACATTTACATGAACTCCCAAGCAAATCTCAAGCCAAAATCAACCCACACGGTCACGCTTGGTCGGCAGTTACAATGTGGAAGTTTAAAAATGACCAATAATATCTGCGTAAAGTCAGCTTGGCTAGGGGTGGC
Organism: Synodontis membranacea; assembly: GCA_025674565.1. Classification (NCBI taxonomy): domain Eukaryota; kingdom Metazoa; phylum Chordata; class Actinopteri; order Siluriformes; family Mochokidae; genus Synodontis; species Synodontis membranacea. Next base: position 18,836,611 of record JAOVYU010000056.1, on the reverse strand, counting down.
AAGCTTCATAGCATAATAAATTAAGTGAACCTTGAGCTAGGCCGCTACCAGCGGAACCCCAGGATTGCCCTGGAGAGAAAATAAACACCAAACCGCCAGAATGTCCCATCATGCAACACCCCACAATTCCAGGACTGCTTGACTGACAGGACCTTTCTAGATTGATCGGCTCTTTGTCCTGCTGTATATCCGTCAGAGCCTTGTAAATTGTACGACCCCCAGTCACTCTTTGCGAATTAATCCAGTGTCCTGGCAGTGTTTCATCACCATCGCTTAGTGACAGACACTTTCCTAAATATAAACGCTGCTTTTTACCTTCCCACACATGGCTCTCTGGATACTCACTACTGACAGGAAGCGGAAACAAAACAAGACCGGTGACATACAGGGAAGTCGCTCCAAATGTGAAACACAGAAATACTAAATATTCTACAAAACTAAAAAAAAAAAAAAAGAAAAGATAAAAGATAAAGATTAAAGATTTGACCTGAGAGAAATCTGAACCTGTAAAGTAGAGGTGTTATGGTGGTATTGCCCTCTACTGTGCGAGAAGCCACTTCATTCCATTAAAAAATATTAACCTAAAGCTGGATCTAATTGAACAGGCCTGAGCTCCTTAATGCCAAGAACCACTATGCATCCATAGGACATTTGAAATGAGTTTCCTCCTTTCAGTGGGTTAATGTGAGAACGTCACTACAACACTAAATTTACCAAAAATGTATAAAACAACGTGGTGTAAGATGTTATACTTTATATATATACTGCATATTTCATGTGCATGTGGTATATTGTTACACTTGGCTTTGATTTACCCAAGTTATTCATTTATATTATTGCTTTTTTTATTTTCAAGGCAGGAGAAATCACTTCATCAGATAAACTGATTAAGAGGAAAAACCTGACTTTGATAGAGGCATCAAGAACAAAGGCTGGCAACTGACAGACCACAGTCCAGATGCGGACGAAGCAAAGTTTTTCAGAGGACTAAACCAATTACCTAGGAAAAAACCCTAGGAAAAAAAACATTACCACGTCAAATTGTCTTACTTACACCGCAAACTAATTAATGGCAACGCATTAAATCTATTGTCTCCATTTAGTAGTGTTAGTTGCTATCCAGACTCCTGTAAACAAGCGATTTTATGATGGAGAACATCTGTGCACCCCAGTTAATCATTCTTGGAAATTCAAAAAAAAAAAAAAAAAAAAAAAAAAAGATTAGAACAGAGACATGGTACTCCCTTTCGTTCAGTTTAATTTCACAAAGCTCTCCCACCTGCATTCCAATTTACACTATTCACATATAGCTGTACCAAGTAGTTACAACTCTCATCACATTAAATAACTAAACATTAAAAACAGCCTAGCCAAAGCACTTCTCTTTTTAACTCACGATAAGAAATACAGCCATAAATTGTGTTTTTTTTTCTTCCATGTTTGAGTTTGTTCAGGTGATCACAGAGACGAAATGGAGCGGTCTGTCCTAGGGTGCGAGGTCAGACTGCCGAGTGAGCGTTTGATAAATAGCGACGGCACTATTGCACCTTGAAAGGTGGCGAGGATTTGCTTAGTTAAGCTTGACAGCAGAGTGGCTTCTTGTAATCACACCCTTTTGCACAGGGCAGGTTCAAACCATGATGATGCTCTGGACAATCTAAACAGCAGTCAGTGATTGGGTTGGCATGGGTCCGGTCAGGCTGTGCTTCATCATACAATACCCTCCGGCAGGGAGCTGGGATTCAGGCAGATGTCTCATATCACCTCTGTTTAAAAGCCCTGATCCTCACAGCACCTCTGGTGGAGAAAGGAAAGAGTAGCACTTTGGTTAGTTAAGAAACTGTATTAAAAGTAAAAATAGCATTTTACAAGTGCCAGAAAAAACTCTAGACTAAAAAAAAAAAAAGAAAGTACTACAGCCTATTGGACATGCTCCCTTCTTTCCAAAATGCTAAATCAAGCATAAGGAAACAAGATCTTTCACGGTATAGCAAGATGCGAGATCATTTCTTACGCGAAAGCTCTTGGTATGAAATGAATATCACCTAGCCCAGGCTCAACAAGAAGCCATAAAAACCGATATAGCACTGCACACACCACATATAAACGCTGATTGAAAATGTAGAGCTGGTGTGACCTCTCCGTGTTTGCTTTGGGAATAATTTATGGCCTACGCCTGTCTGCAGGGTGGCAGGTGGAGTGGGGTGCTGCAGGGTGCATAGTAATGGCTGTCACTATTGCTGACCATGCCATGAGAAGGGACACATAAGGCACACTAAGAGCCAGGCTCCTGTTTCCAGTCTCTCCTACAAGAAAGGAAAGACTGGACCTCTTCAGCACCCCCTCACGGAATTCAGCACATGGCAACTCCTGCAATAAACGCCTGGCAAAACACTTTGCCCTTCCACGCCGGCAACGTGCCAGCAACTGAGGCTTAAGCCTGGACACGTCCACCTGCTGCGTTCACCCGAGACAGGCAAGGAAATGGGGGTGGAGCAAGAAGATGACCCTGCAAAAATGCAGCGCAAAGACAGAGTAAAAACTGTGTGTGCACGCCCGCACACCCGCGTGAGTGCATGTGTGTGTCGCTACAGACAGAAGACTAATAAGTAAAGCGATTGCCCTATATGAATGACCTGAAAGCAATTCACATTGATAATGAACAAATGGAGCATTTAATTATGAAATAAATTTTCCATCACTCATTTCATTTTAGTCTGATCAGTAGCCAAGGACAAAGAGATTTTGTGTCCATGCTAATTGTTTATTTATACTTGCCTAGTGGACTATTACGTTTAACAAGTATGAATTTTGCAGTTAATATGTTGAGAGAAAATAGTGAATCATTCCCCAACAACATGATAACTTTTCGTCAGTGTGAGCTTGACAACGACTCTTGTGTCACTGCTTTCCCAGGAATTCAGATAGTCACTTGTTTCCCTTAGTAACCTAGCTGGCCTTGTTTTAATATGTTACTTAACAGAAACTACTATTTGTGCCTAGTGAACCAAATTAGAGGACTAGGTTTCAGTTAACACATTATATTGATGAGGAAGACTGTGGGTTTGGCACCTTTCCAAGGGTCAAACCTTTTTCAAAAACATACAGAGTGAAACACACCGTATGGCAGAATACTCTGTAGAGAATAAGCTTTGTCTTTGTCAAGCATAAAAATGTTTGTATGTCAGTAAAGAAAGCAACATATGTAAGAGACCACTTTTCAGACAAAAATGCACAATGAAGGCTCCTGGGTTTTGCTGCAAAAAA
>JAOVYU010000056.1:18787562-18799612 GCA_025674565.1 Synodontis membranacea | reverse complement strand
TCAGGATCAGGATCAGGATCTTTCTTAAGTAAAATAAGTAGGCTATATAAGCATGTTCTTAAAGTCTCAAAAGTACTCATTCGGCAGTAAAAAAAAACAAAAATGGTCCCTGTGAGTGTTTTACTATTGAATATGATGCTTTTGGGGTGTCTATAACATTACTGCTGTGTTCATGTGGATCTGTAGGGTTTTTTTTCCTGCTGTAGATGTTTAAGGTTGAGCTCATTTTCGTTCCTCTATATGCCGTTTCATCTACAGCAAAGCATCACGTTCTAGAAGATCAGCATATGTTTGAAGCGTCGCTGTGAGGAAGGCTATGAAAATCTGTGAAGTAACCATTATACTAAAGATCTAATGGGCAAATCTAATTGACCTCTGTGATATAGAGGAGAAGAAGCATGTAGCCGCATAAAATGGAAATACTGGAGCAAAGTACCTTGAATTTGTACTTAAAGGGGCCATCGTACCCTTCCCATAATCCAGTGCGTTGTTTTTGTTTTGAAAGTACACGTCTGCTACCTGCTATCTTTCTGCGCAGCAAAAACCTCTGTTAAAATTCACTGTTAGTGATCCCTTTGAAACCCGTCTTGGACTTTTCCTTCATTCCCGTGTCATACGAGGAAGCTTTGAACAAAATATGCTCATGTTCTTCCCTTTGCCGCCGCCCGCGAGGCGACCAAGGACGGATCAGAGTCCTCACATATACACATTAGAATTTCGGAAGAATTTAAAATATAGATCCCTTGACAACATAGCTTCAATTTCATGCTACAGTTTAAGATCTATGGCCTGGGATGTTGCCCGATTGTTGAAGATTGTTTTATAACATCACTGCCATTGAATATGGCGACTCCGCATTTTGCCCAAGACGTATAGGTGACATTAAAACAAATATTTTCATACACACATCATTCGTTCATTTTCCCTACCGCTTATCCATTGTTAGTCTCAGGGAAGATGAAGCCAATCCCAGTTGATTTTGGGTATGGGAGGAAACCCACACAGGTATGGGGAGAACAAACAAACCTTTTTTGATGTGAGGCAACAGTGCCATTACAGCGCCATTACACCACCATGCCACCCCATGCGCATATCACTTCTCTCAAAAGTATAAGATCTCAAAAACATAATATTCAACATCCCTGAGCGGATTGGTGAATGATTGGATGTAGCCAGGCAGGTCGTATACTCTTGGATTTACTTGAAAATTTGCTCTTTTGAGCATTTGATTCAGATAGTATTTCTAACTATTCACCAATCTCTACAGATCACGTTGTTCAAATATCAAGCTATACAGTATCTTACAATGAAGACTGAGCTCATATAGCAGATGAAAACAATACTGTGCATTCTTTTTTACTCTAATGTACTTGCTAGGTACGGTATATTTCCAGTATCCCCGATGCAGCAAATTAAACTAAACCCTGACACCACTTGTCGCCGGTAGACTAAGACTGAAACAGACATGGATGCTATGTGATGCGGGGGAGGCAAATGGCACACTTGAGATGGGACACATCATTCGGCCAAAGACCCTGTGGGGCTCCTTTGTGCAGCTGTTGGCCCGTGCTAACACACAAACCCCAAGAGCCACCTGTCATTGCAACTGGACACAGAAGAGGAGTATGATGGGGGGATGGGGACAAGGACACTCAGGCCACTGAAAGTGCTGCAGCAGAGATAGGCGAAGATATTCTGGGTCGTTACTTGGAAATAAAATGAGAAATAAAATTGCTGTAAGACTAAAGTCTGATAGATGAAATCTTCACAGTCACATGCAGATGCTCAATATAGTGCCATCCATATATGGGAAGAAGTTTTTTTTTGTTTGTTTGTTTGCATTAAGAGTGCAACATAATTTGCAATTTCTAATCAATATTTATTAATTCGACTGCTATCTAATCCAAGTTTTATTTTAATAATATATTGGACAGAAACGGCTGTGCACGAGGACGCACCCTGTAGCATTTGATGGTATAGAATATGAAAAGTGATGTACAGTCACACAACTCTTATGTCTTATCAACAGGATGACATTATTGTTTAATAAATAGTCAATACGAACCTATTTTCCATGCGACTGTCAATCTGAAGTTAGTACAGACTTGTCAAATACATCAAATAAATAAGTAATAAGTAGGTAGAAGAAAGCCTATGATATTCAGAATGATGAGATTTGTGCCAAAAGTGTAGTCAGATCATAATCCGATTGTAACTGTGATCATTTTCACATATGTTGTTTAATTAGATATCTTAAAGTCTGTTGTTCATTTATTTATTTATTTATTTATTTTGCTTTTCTATGTTACACAGAAACATTACAAGTGTTAATGAACCCCAAGCATTAAAACTGCAGATTACATCACATTATTTTATGAATCGCTTCAGAATCTCTAATGAGCTCTAATGCTTAAACATCACAGTTTCATGAAATTGCATCACAATAACAAAATCTCATGGAGTTACATGGTACGGGGTACTTAGTTAAATGAAATATTGTTCTGCTTTTTGATTAGGCAAATGAATACAGTCCAGCTGCGTTCCTTATTCACGAGATTCAAGTCGTTCTTACCTGGTTACATTCAGAATCTTTCTGCTAGTAGGCTTTGATTTTTCACTGTGTGTTAAGGATGAGCTCTTGATTGAAATCATGTCGGATTGTAAAAGACACTTCACTGTGAGGAGCTAGATCAAGTACTTTATGATTTTCCAATTAGAGCTTCACATAAAATCTTTGTAGTTGAGGGAGAGATCGTTATCCGGTGGAAAAACAGCACCGCAGAGCTTGTCTAAAGCCATAGAGGAAAGGCCGTGGAAGGAGGCTGTTAGGAGACAGGAGGGAGTTTATTAATGTGTCCAACCATAAATGGGTTCACAGGAGAGGAGTCTCGCCTCTTTTGGAGAAGGAGGAACGTAAGGGGTTCACTTGAAAACAGCAGTCTCTCACTGTCTCATTCTCAGTCTCTCATGAATAGAGATGTACACAGGAAGCACACACGCACACACACACACACACACAGAGATGTCTGTATCCATTCACCAACACAACCTGAATTTCTTCGGTGGTAATCAGAGTGAACATTGCAGGCCTGAAGCTGAAAACAGAGCAAGAGATCCAGGCTCAAGGTAAACAGCACACACAATAGAGCATGATGTAATCACACGAGCAGTGGAGCAGCCAGCAGAGATTCAGTGAACAGCACACTGTACATAAAAGAGTATCCTGAAAACCTGAAAACACCCCCCACTATTGTCACTGACAAGGAAAGGAAAAAAAATCCCCCACCCCGCCGAGTGGTCCTCAATTTGTCACATTACCCGAAACTAAGCTAGAAGGCTGAGTTGTCATGTAAATAGATTTTTTTTTAAAAAGGAACAGAGGCTTCTATATGTCTTAAACATGTTTGATTGTATCTCACATTCTCTTAAAAAAACTGTGATGGGATTATGTTAAAGCGAAGATAACAACCAAAGATCAATGCCAAGCAACTGACTTTGACTTTTCAACCTACTTTCAAAAAAAAAAAAAAACTGATTACACACCATATGTGATACAAGGACAGCAATTTTAACAGTTTTCACAGTCAAATAAAATGGAAAAAAATAAATAAATAAAATGTTCAGCATTGGTTTCGCCCAGGAATCCTACCTATTGTGTTATAGAGCCTAGGGGTCATTTTACTGAGTAACCAGGGTCATCGGTGGCCCCTTAATCAAATCACAATAGTGTGAATGCCAAGAATGTCCCCCACGTGTACTTGTTTGCTATCTAGGGCCAGAGTACCGCAAATCTAGTAGGTGCATTTGCAGTAGAGCTGAATGAAACCAAAATTCTTCAGACTTGTATGAAGAGACTATACTTTTCTCACTGACACGTTTGTTACGAAGCAATGTGAGAACATAGTTAAACTCTCAAACACAAAACAGTCTCTAACTATTTTACCAAAGTGATAATAAATTGAAATACATGATACGTGCAGAATTGGCTCACACGTGCCGAATACCTATAATATATTCTAGGTTTAACAGTCCGCACATCTGTACAGGCTTCACAACATTGTGTTATATACTGTAGTACCGAATGCCTTTTGGATAAGAAACACTTTTTCATGTCGTTTACTTTTACACATGAAACCAAACCTTTTTGTGACTCCGCTACAAATCTGTCTCATACTACTCCCAATAGTACACGTTCCCACACATACACACACTTTTGATTTACTACACAAGTTGAACACCTCTTTCTACACTACGGTCGTGCGCACAGGCTCCTACCCCCCCTCCAGCTTACTATCCCCCACTTCTATTCTCTTTCATTACCATGATAAATGGAAGGCTGAGTGGACAGAGCGGGAAAAGGACAAAATGAACCAGCACACCCCCCCCCCCCCCAACCACCACCCACCCCTTCTAGCAACCGTTGAATGCTTGTAAACATTTCTCCAATCCCTCTAGAAATTTTCTATTTCGGTTAAGCATGAGGTACGAGAGGAATTATGACAGCTTGATGAGAGATCAGACGTGCTATTTGCAGCAGTTCCTCTTCGGGAATGGACAAGCAGCTTGGACTGAAATGAAATGAAGCCTTTCAGTAAAAGAAGTTGACCACTTGTATGTGACACAGTCAGGCTGCAGGCTGAAGCTGCATGTGAATAGAGAGCCATGAAAGCCGGCTGTTATTTTGACGTTAAATAGATGGACGAGTGGCAGCAGGACACACAAGCTCAGTGGGTTAAGATCACACTGGGTGGAAAGGTCACAGATCAGCTCTGCTTTTCAGCTCACTTTCTCTTTAACTGCAGGTAAAAAGAGCAAAAATATAATAATAATCATCATCATCATCATCATAATAATACTAATAATTATTATTATTAGGCTAAATGTCCTACACACAACAAACAAGCTAATATGCCAAAGCAAATCAGTGCTTGGAGTGCCGACAGCAGCACATGGCCAGGACCACTGAAACACAGTTCTATTACACACAAAGGCTGGGGTCCCGTGTAGAGGTTGTGGAGTGAAGCATGAGCAAGCATCAAATCTCTCATTCAGTGACAGGATCTGTTGCTTCATCTCATCACGTTCGTTTGATAAATGGCATTCTTGTCATCAGATACCATTTCCCAGAGTTAATGACCATTAATGTAGTCATTGGTGAACTAAGATCCATCACATGTCTCATCACTGTTACATTCTTGCTGGCAGAACATAACGTAAAATGAGAACTCTAACTGTAACCCCCAAATGTAACCCTAACCATTTCCTCAAAAGGCCAAAATTGTATTGTCTTACTATCCTTTAATCCCCTCAGGTCAATTATGAGTTACTACACTTTAAGAAAAAAAAGAATACAATACATTTTATTTTATTTTTTTACTTTATTTTACATTGTTTTCAAACATTGCAACATTAAACAACAAAGAAAAAAATCCCCGACCCAGGCTTAGCAATAACAAAGTAATTAAAAAAATAAATAAATAAAAATTTAATCACATTACTTGAGTCAGTACACGGTCATGCTGCTATAAAAATAACTCCATATTCAAGTGAGTACTATGTTTTCATCATATTCTATGAAGGGGGACCAGATTGCATGAAACTTTTGCCTGGATTTACCTCGGCTATATCTCATCTTTTCGAGCAGCAGTGTAGAGAGCACGACTTTTACCCAGTGTTTAAAGGTTGGCAGTCTGGAGGACTTCCACATTAAAAGAATTATTCTTCATGCCAACAGAGAAGAGAAGGCAACAGCCCTCGACTGTAAGGCAGTGTAATGTTTGTCTTGTGGGAGCACACCAAACACAGCAACAAAAGGATTGGGCACTATTGTGGTACAGCATATGTGCGAGAAAGAGTGAAAAATCTGTTCCCAAAAAATTTTTAAAGACTGACAAGACCAGAACATATGGCCAGTTGTAGCTGGGCTATATTGACACCTGGGACATCCTGTGCCAGTACCAGGATAAATTCTAGCCAATCTTTCATTTGTGAAATGCAAACAATGAACTACTTTGATTTGTATAAGGTTGTGTCTAAGGCAGAAATAAGAAGTGCGCATCTGCTTAATAATATGTCGCCAGATTCTGTCACTGATTTCAACATTTAAATCTTGTTCCCAGGCTGATCTGGTTTTATCCCATGAAGGTATACTGATATTCTGAATGATGTTACAGATCACTGAAATCCTACCTTTTGCATAGAGATCTATTTCTAAAATATAATCTATTGCACTTTTAGATGTCTGAAGGGGGAAAGAAAAATATTTCATGGCAAAGCTACGAGCCTGCAGATATAAAAAAAAAAAAATGTGTCTTTGGAATATTACGATTATTCTGTAGTGTGTCAAATAAAGCAAAAGTACCATCACTAAACAAATCCCGAATAAAAAATAAGCCGTTGTCCTGCCAGATTTTGAAAGCTGTATCTATTTGAGAAGGTGGGAATAGATCAATTAGTTATCAATTAGTGGAAGAAAACTATATGCCTGGGTGAAACCAAAATGTTTTCTAAATTGAAACCATATTTTAAGGGTCGTTTTTACAACAGGATTTAAAATTTTAAGGTTGAAATTAATAGGTAGGGGACTGTTAAGAAGAGTTATTGGAGATGTAGAATGATATGGCTCCAGCTCCATAGTAACCCAAGCTAGGTCTTCTCTTGCCTTGTGCAATGGCTTAGTTTGACAAGATTGGCAGACCAGTAGTAAAACATAAAATTGGGTAAACCCTGCCCTCCTGCTGACTTGGGTAACCCCAGATAGGCTCTCTTCATACGTGGCATTGATTTATTCCATATGAAGTTAGTAACGTAGCTATTCAATTTATTAAACCAGCTTTTGGTTAAGAGGACAGGAATCATTTGAAATACATATGAAAAGCGAGGTAATCCCATCATTTTGACAATATTAATTAGACCCGCTAATGAAAGGGGAAGCAATGACCATCTGTTAAAATCTGAATTGGTACGTTCCAATAATACTTTGAAGTTATAATCATAGAGGTTATACTGTATGTTTGTGTGAAGTTAATACCCAGGTAGGAAAATGACCAGCACTCCAACTTAAATGGAAAAACGCTATAATCTATATTAGACGCTAGATTATTTATAGGAAAAAGTAAGCTTTTAGAACAATTTAATTTGTACCCTGAAAAATTCCCAAATTGCTGCAGAATCTGTATCGAATTTAGTGGGTCGGATAAGTACAGTAATACATCATCAGCCTATAATGACATTTTATGCATCTTAAAATTTCTAGTAATTCCTGTAATCTTTGTTGATTGTCTTATTGCTATCACTAAAGCTTCAATGGCTAAATTAAACAAAAAAGGGGACAGAAAACAGCCTCGTCTTGTGCCTCTATGTAACAAAAAGTATTCTGAGTAATTGAAGTTTGTTCGAACCGAGACCTTTGGAGAAGAACATTTGTGTTGTTTTAACACATCGATAGAGTTTATGCTATTTCTGTGTACTAGTTCACCCAGACAATTGCTGAGAATATTTAGCGAAATCCTCACAATATATATTGGAATCATCATTGATTTCTATCGCGTTTATTTTAAGAGTTTACGGGTTTTAACTTAGAAGAGTCACTTAGAGGAAAACGCAAACTATACCAAATAAACGGGGTCTTGATTAGGTTTTAAAACATTAATAACGTCAACCAAGCACTAGGAAAACACCTTGGTACTTTATGCCCAAAGCATTCCACACATTATTGTGGATTAACATGGGATTACCTAAAACATCTGAACAGTCTGTGAAATCAGAAGCCTAAATGAACAAGCCACATTTGATGTGCTCACAGCAAACATTCTAGCGCCTCTTCTAGCACCCACTGCGAAAGCTCTTTCTCTCTCCATGCTACATTAGAAGGCCTAATCCTCAGGCCCCCAAAGGGGAAATCCTCTTCCTGCAGAACCTCTTTGACTAAAATCCCCACTATTCTTTTCATAAGGACTTAGATACACCCCCAGTCGAAGCTAGCAAAGAGATGGCTTGTAGCATAAGCTGGGACAAAAGCAAGCAGTCCAAAATTATGTGAGAGAAACAATACGTCCTTAATTTTCTTCACTATATCCAAGCAGGTTCTTCATGAGAAGCAGCAGCATTTAACAGCACTGGCCTTGCAAAGGCTGTATGGACTAGATTCCCACAAGAAAACACAAGCTGTATTTATACTATAACATCTAACCCCTTTTTCTTTTTTTCTTTTTTTTAAAACTGCTTTAAATGATTTAAGACTGTGATCTGGGCACAAAGAAAGGGAAATTCAAGCTCAATATTCAACCTCAAGATTCAAACACCTAATGATCAACAGTCATCATTCCAAATGCTCTGAAAGTCTCAGACCACCACAGCTTAATCAGATAACAGGACAGATGCTCAGAATTTCATTGCTTTCAACTGAATGTTGTAATCTGGAATTAGAGCATGCTCAGTGATCAGGAACATCAAGGTGGTTTTATATCAGGCAGAACAAAGCCAACATCATTAAAATGCCTGTTAGACCTGAAATGCAAAACAGACAGAGAGCACTGAGTCAGCTGGCCAGCCCAGACACCAACACATTCTTGCAGGTATACCTTCATTAATGGTTCTCTATTGCATCATATCACACTCATAACCCAGCCCATATCCTTGCCTCCTGGTGCATGGTAAAACATGTCCTTCTTGACATTTATCTGAGTGATAACACTGGTGGCTAAAGTCCAGAGCCAGCAGTGAGAGGACATGGAGACAAAGCAAACCTTACTGTCCTGCCACGGATACACAGTATGTGTGGAAGTAAACACAGGTGGCAGGTGAAAAGCAAGCTGGATCTAACAGGCACCATGCCCGAGGTCAATTAAATATACTATAAACCAGCAGAAGTGATCTATGTAGCCTTGCGCCCTCATCTGGTGGATTCATGTAAGCACACATGGGTAAATGGGGTAAAAAAAAAAAAAAAAAGAAAGAAAAAAGTGAAAATCAGGCAAACCAAACAAGCAAAAAAAAAAAAAAAAAAAAAAAAATAGCACAAGCTAAGAACACCATGAAATATCCAATATACAGAGTTGATCCTGGTGTTTCTCCTCATTTCCTTAGTGAACAGACAAAAATGTACTAGTCCTCTGTCCCAACATGTCTCCTGTCATGTCGTAACAATAAAATGAGGTAAGTAAGAAATAGGAATTTCATCTGCCCTGCTCCAGTTTGATCTTTACAAATGGATTTGCAAAAACACAAAACACCACACACACACACACACACACACACGTGTTGGTTTTGCTATCCTGCTGAGGACCCTTTATTAATATAATGATTCATAATTATGAGCTAATTAATTCACCTAAATCTAACTTTAACCTTAAACTCAGTAGTGAAAAGGAAACTTTTTGGCTCTTTTATTTTTTTTACTTGTTTTACTTGTACACACACACACACACACACAGAGGAAGGGGTGGCTGAGACATAGAAAAGAGACACACAGCTGCTGCTATGGTGAAGTCAACATTATGAAAACATGAGGAAGGATGGTCAGAATGGTCAGAGGTGTCTCACTTTTACCACACTGGATTGACTGATGTCATACTAGGAAAATAGCTGAAATATTTGGCCCAGACATGCAACCAATCATCACATCACATCATATCACATCACGTCTCGTTATATTTTAACATCGCTTTCCAAACTAAAGTTTCTTCATAAGCAAACTCATGCTTTTCTTTACACTGTCTATTCTACTGCACTGCTATTCTTAGACATATTAAAGTTGTATCATGACCACAGTGTATCCAGGGCAATCAGTCTGTTGACCTTTCGTACCATCAGTGCAGCATCTCAGCTGTTGTCTCATATCTCCACCTTTGTACGGCCCGAGCCTGCACTCTATATTTATGAATTTTTATTATTATTTTTTTTTTATCTTTTGTATTATTATTTATTTTATTTTTTTTTACTGTAAATGTATTTAAATGTTTGTTAAGTTTGACCAGTGGTGGAAACAGAACAAAACACATTTTGACTTGATTGACTTGCTACAGTAGTAGAGTAAAATATTACGCTAGACATCTGGTGATGTCTATTTGCATTATAACTTTACAAATTACTTTTGCAAATACCTACAGTGGACACAGTTCGTATCCCCCCATAAAACACAAACCATTGTGAGGTAAAATGTATCTGATGAATGCATTTTTGGGTTAATTAGATTAATTAACCAAGTGAGCTATACTGGAGTGAACACCACCTCAGTTACCAATGGTATATAAAGAAAAGTAATAAATATTAACTCATACGTTTCTAGCTCGTTAGCTATCAAACAATGATGTCCCTACACATTATTCTGAGTAGGTCGTAGCAGCACTTAGATTCACTATATGGCCAAAAGTTTGTGGACACCCGGCCATCTGTTGCCACAGAGTCTCAGAGCTAAGACCCCAGTTGTCTAGAGCATTACAATGTCTCTTTCCTGGAACTAAAAGGCTCAAACATGCTCTAGTATGACAATGCCCCAGTGTACAAAGCGAACCTTATGAAGACACGGCATTGGAAGAACCTTTGTGATGAGCTGGAACACTGACTATGTATCCGACCTCACTAATACTCTTCTTTTAACTCTTTATTTTACTGTCCCCTTTTCTTTTTTTGTACTGTTTTATGCATTAAAAACTGAAGATAACTGATCAGTTGGGCCACGGCTGCTCATATGTCTCTATTGTCTCAGTCATTGTTGCTCTATTTTGATAGGGTCCTGAAATTCAGTTACTCAAAAATTGCACATGCTGTCTTTTAATCGGCTTCTAGTATTCTGATGTCTTTTATTCTGTAACACTGGTCAAAAATAAATGTAGTGAAACTTGACATCTTATAATAAAAGAAAATCTCACAAAAAAAAACCCCAAAAAAAACAAATATGATTGAATTATAGTGAACCATATATACAGATACTGTGTCAAGAGTACATATATACTGTATTGTTATTTTTCACCCCTGAATCTGACACACAGTTCTTAAAGCAAAGATAGGTGGTGGAATAGATAGCATTGGCTCCACGGTCCTGGATCTGATATGTACTCAAAACTATGAATATACTGCCAACCTTGACCAGGATAAAATTGTAACTTTTGAGAGTTAATTAATTAATAAATAAATAAATAAATAAATAAAACAATTAATGAGTCAAGACTTGTTGAAACAATGATTGCTTTAATATCCATTAGTTTGTAGTGTTGTTGGTGTTAGAAGAAACCTTACAGTGTACAGCAATAAAAAAAAAAAAATATGGGTTCATTGTAGAGTAGGCACTTTAAACAATCAACAATTACAGATTACATGTTCAAGTTATGTCTAATTCGGAAGAATCCTTGAAATAACTGGAGTGCACTTTAGTAATGAACATCGACATGATATTAAAAAAATAAAATAAAATCACAGTACAAGTACAAAATGTTTCCAGAGAAACAGAGCTTATTAAACAGTTCACAATTTATCAGCTTTCTAAGGCAAACAAATTGCTTCTGAAGTTGATGGAGGTGAAAACATTTGACATTCAAAAATAATTAAAATGCCAAATCCCATGTAGTCCCACAACAGTACATACACACTGGTAACAAACTAAAGGAAAAACAGCGGTTAATATACTGTGGGGACATTTTGCTGGCATGCTTTGTGTCCACTTGTCCCCTTAGACGATATGCTCAATGCACATCCATGCAAAGTTGTTCTGACTCGTCATCTTTATCCTACGATGAAATATTTCTATCCAGACGTTCCAGAGGCCTCTGCCTGGATGATAATAGCCTCATCTACAATGCCCCGTGGCCTCACTGAATGTTCTGATGAATAGGAATACGATGTAAATCATATGCTGTGGCCTTCATGTACACTAGATTTCAACCCAACTAAACGGCTGGGGGAGATTTTGGGGTTAGATTTCTTAGACCACACTTTCCACCACCATCATCAAAACAAAAAAAAAATCTTTTTGAAAGAATGGTGCTTATATATCCATTACTGCTTCAGAGACTTAGCAAGGCACATTAAAACTGCTCTTGTTCTTTTTTTTT
>JAOVYU010000056.1:18728875-18743090 GCA_025674565.1 Synodontis membranacea | reverse complement strand
CCTCCAGCGGCCCCCAGCTAAATTGAGTTTGAGACCCCTGTTATAAATCATGTTTCTGATATTGATTGATAACAGTATCACATTAACTGTTGGTGTGTGCACGTGTGTGCAGAGTCTTTTCTGGTGGAGAATGGAGGCTTGGAGCACTTGGAGAAAACACGAATGTCCCCCAGTAAGACTCTGAGTTTGCACCCTCACTCTCAGAGCTCCATCTCTCCAGGTCAGCTGTGTCGCCTTGGCTCTGCAGGTGGGAACACTCGCTCGCACACACACACACACACACAATTGTACTTGTATCTTTGTGAGGACACTCATTGACATAATGCATTCCCTAGCCCCATACCTTAACCATCACAGCTAAATGGTTAACCTAAACCTAATTCAAACCTGAACCCTAAACCCAAGTCTTAGCTCTCAAACAGCCTATTGAAGTGTCCTAACTTTCCCAAAATATCCTCACTGTTGGATAAATGTGTTTTGGTCTTCAGTATGTAGCAAGTACACACACATGCATGTGATATGTGTCCCTTGGGTTGTGAGATAGTAAGACTGAATTTTACATTTTGAACAATATTAAATTATGTATCTTAAGTAAGCAATTTCCTAAATGAGCGATTCACAGAGTGACTGATTCCTTCTTGTGGGTTGAAAAAACAATGTCTATTAATGACACTGAACTGATTTAAATGGATGCTTAGAGATTCAGATACTCAGAACAAATGAACGAAGACTTCATTTGTTGTATTTGATGTATTTGTTTGGGTACAGGTTCAGAGCGTTTCCTGAACTCCAGAGAGAGCCCTCGGCCCAGTGGGCAGGATCCAAACTTGTGGACAGTGGAAGACGTCATGCACTTCATCAGAGAGCTGGACCCTCAGTTGGGCCCACATGCAGAGCTTTTCCGCAAACATGTACGTATCGAGTTTAGGCAGCAGTATGTTTGTACGTCGTTGTGGTTTGAATGTGCTGATTTTGAGTCTCTCTCTGGTGCCATTGGCCTATTTCAGGAGATTGACGGGAAGGCTCTTCTTTTACTGAGAAGTGACATGATGATGAAGTACATGGGCCTGAAGCTCGGTCCCGCCCTCAAACTTACCTTCCACATAGACAAGCTGAAACAGGGTCGCTGAGCATGAAAGGCTGACCCTTAACCCCTCCTCTACTCCACCAAGCACATAGCATAGTGGAAACCTTCAGTCCACTGAAGCTTTATTCAAGCATTACTGTCATTGCAGTTGTCATTCCTGATTGTGTGTCTCGTTGTCCGTTACCTGTTTGTCTCCTTGTTCCCATTTGTTTTGGTGCCCATTACATGTAGCACTCTCACCCTTCGTTCTCATGGTAGGGTAAGTTAACTAACGCACATTTCTCTCCACAACGTTCTGTGTGTCCTGTCTTTGCCAAGTCTTGAACTATGCAGGAGCTGCATGGACAGTAGACAGGCCATTGTTAGGTCTTGTTTTTTTTATTTTTATTTTATTTTTTTTTTAATAGTTCTTATTTTTATTCTCTATAGCCACAGTCAAAAAGGGCTTGGAATTTTTTCCCCTTCCAGTTTTCTTTTAACAGAGATCACACAAACACTAGATCTGTCCCACCAAACTTTGGGACTGGTTCTAATTCATGTCTCGCCCTGAGGCACTTTCATATCTAATACTGTACTTTATACACATCTATACACCTAACCTGCAATTAATGCCATGATAAACTGCATTTTGTATTGTCTCGTTTATTACGTGTCTGTGGTTAATTTGTACTTTTTTACAGTTTTATACTATATTGTTAGAGTTCATACATTGTGATAAGACTGAAATAAAAATATGAAGTCATTTGACAGATTTTAAAACTGTGTTCTTGCATCTTGTTTGGTGTTCTGTTCAAGAATGCCATTTCATGACCTGCTGGAAGACTTGGGTACAAGCGCGTTAAATTCACCATTTTGAAAGATGGTCAGGAGTGTCACCTATTCATCTGGAGCATTTAGTCAACACAAGGGGGCAGCAAAGCCTTTGTAGTTTCTCAGGATTTTGCTCTCTATCTCAATGCATCAAAGCCCTCACACATTGTCTGCATTAAAGAGCAGCTTTACCAGCCTGTATGCATGTTGCCATGCTGTGTTTAGTGAACCACAAAGACATTTTCCAATAGTCTTCTTACTTGCTCACAGAAATCAGGGATGAATTTGGTCATTCTGTACGTGAAGTTCTTTATAGTGTTTTAGTAACTAAATCTGAACCTGTATAGTTCATATACTGTTATTTACATGGTAAATATCCCAGCAGACAGTGTTTGTGTTTCCGTTGTAGTAACGCTGTTGCCATAGTATTAACACTACATACCATAGCGTGATTCCGAAACCTTTACCAAAAACCACCTCGTGTAAAGAATCTGCTGATGTCATTAGGAATATATAAAACTTTTCAGTTTAGTCACTTATTAAAATGTAACATTTATTATTCTATTATTAATATTTAGCTTTGGTCCTGTTAGGTTTGCTGTGATTCACTGCTGTTTTTATTCTTTTTCTTAACTGTCTGTAAGTCTGAAAATACGCCCAATGAACACCTTGTAATAAATGTGGGTTAAACTTTGTAATTTACTTTATAAGTAGCTTCAGTTAGTCTGATCACTAATGCTAGAATAATACTAACTTCCACAGGGATTACAGGCACTAAGGTAACTAAGGCAGCCCAAAACTTCTATATTTTGCTACATGAATTGCAAAATCCCTAAATAATTATTCACAGAGGCCCTAAAATAGTCTTGCATTATTTGATTTAAAAAAAAAAAAAAGTACAGCTTTTGATATTTGATGCACTAATTGATTCATACAGTACTTCGATTTAAATTCATATGTAATTACTGTAGGTACATTATTCTAGTTCTCTGGATTCACATTATAATTCACTACATTAAATCATAACCATGGCATATGCATGTGGTATTGCCTGTGCATCGACTGTTACCGTTTTTAAAATTCAGCTTACCTACTTAACCTTGAAGAAGATTAATATAATTATTCAAATGTATGCTGCAGTCTCCAATCCGCAGACAAAAAATATATTAATTATTCTGGAAGTTCACAAAACATAAGCTCCCATTGCTATAGGGTTTTATTTCATTTGCTAAAATTATATGTTATTTCCCTGTTGGAGTAACAGGGCTACCATAAAAATGAATAAATAGACATGTCACTAGTAGCCTAATAATGCATAAATTATATGTACACTGTTTCAGTGTAAGCAATCATGAAAATACAGAACTAATTACACACCAGCACAATTACAACACCAGTGCAAATTGATAATGTAACAGTTTCTAGATCATATCTTATTTTGACCAACTTCATGAATCTATGGGATTTCGTCAAGAGGAAGACGAGAAACACAGGACCTAAAAATACAGACGAGCTGAAGGCTGATAACAAAGCAACCTGGGGTTCAGTAACACCTCAGCAGTGCCACAAGCTGACCGCCTCCATGAAACACTGCACTGATGCAGTAATGTGTAGTAAAGAAGCCCCAACCAAGTACTGACTTTATAAATGAACATACTTTTTAGATGTAGGACATTTCTGTACTGCAAATTGTTTTTTGATTGATCGTAGGAAATATTCTAATAATTGAATACACAGGATTTTCACAAGCTATAATCCATGATTATCTCACTTAGGACAAAAAAAAAAGGTTTAAAATATTCCACTGTGTAATGTATATGGAGGTTTTCCTTTTTTAATTAAACTAAAAAAAAAAAATGCACTTCCAACGTTCTAATTTTTTGAGATGCAATAGTAGCTGCCAAAAGTGAAGAGCAGAAGAACAAACGTGTATAATGTTCGAGCCAGGACCGAGACCTGAAGAGTCGAGTCCAGTCTCAGACTCGAACCAGCACACTAATTTCATCATGTTAAATAGTCGGGACAATTCTGCTCGTGTGACGTATGACATCCTGAACGTTCACCTAAGGCGCCCCACCTAACGTCAGACAGATGTGTCATGAAGTTGCAGAAATGCTGATGATGCTGTACATCATATCCGTGTGACAGTAATCTTCAGCAGGTGAGACATTAAACCTGCTCAATCTGGACCACATTTGCAGTTTGGCCACCGTTCTCAGAAAACATTTGGATTGTGTGTGTGTGTGTGTGTGTGTGTGTGTGTGTAAAAGCTGCTGATCTGCTTTTTCCTAACCGTAAAAAAAAAAAAAGTACTGTAAGTGTGGCTTGTAATACTTGAAGCTCATTCTCTCAAGCTTTGATTGTGTCAGTCAAATTAAGCCACATAGGAGTTTAAAGCCAGTTCCATGGAGACACAGCAGGGTGACACACACAGACACACACACTCACAATCACACAAGCAGCAACAAACAGTGCCACTCCTGTCTCAACCTGTTCTAGCTGGCCAGGCAGAGGTCTGCACTTCACACAGACAACTGAATAATTTACACATTGCCCTTAACATGAAAGGCAGGCGTCAAAAAATGCACAAGTTGAGTGTGTGTGTGCGTTGGGGGGGGGGGATGGGGAAGGGGGGGGGTAAAATTCAGGCAACAGCTCAGGGAGGGTGTTTTAAAGCCCCTTACCAACCTGAGCATTTATTGCTGCCATATGCATTATGATCCACACGCAGATGACATGGAAACAGTTTATGTTGAAAAGCCAATCATAGCCTTACCTTTTCCTGCATTGTCTGTGACTTGTCTTATCACTTAGGAAGAGCTGCTGGAACACGAGGGAAGTTTTTTTTTTTCTCCCCCCAACAGGATTAGGACACGATGAGTGCCAGTGACTTACAAAAAAAAAAGCTCAGGAAGTCTCGATCTTTCTTACCTCTACACATCAGCGATAAATGGGGGCAAAGAAACCCCAGCGCGTTGCCAATGCTGAGCACATTTTCACACAGAAAACGAAGGACATGTTGATGCATGTAGCTAATCCATGCCTAAACATGTACTGTAACAGCAGATACTTTTTCTTATGGGAACGTCAAACTCTTCAGCTGCACTACCAGTCCTCGAACGTGTTTCCCATTGCTATTTGCAGACAATGGCATTTTTTTTTTTAGCAAACAACGAAAACAACAATTACCTTTTGGTGTGGACAACCTGTCAAAAATATCACATTCATGCATTTCCACGATACACAATATCCACGGTACGTCACGTGTAGATTTGCCAAGAGTGCCGGCCGAACAGTGTGGAGGGACGCGTGAAATCTAGGAAAAGCTTTGTGTACAGTGACGTTAATAATCAGCATCAACAAAATAGAAGAAGAAACTGAAACGATACAAAATCATTGTCTCATGAAGTAACTGATCCTGCTGTCGGTGCTTTATTGTCACATCCCCTGGGTCAGTTCATTTCAGTTGACGACACTCATGAGATAAAACCAATAAATGGCCAAATATATTAATTCCTGTACAGATTGAGTTCAAATGGGACTTTTCTAAAAACCGAAGAAATTGATAGACCTGGAGATCAAAAGACAGTCAGGTCGGTTCCACGGGAAACTGCAATAAAATGCTTTCAATGATTTGCTCATTTATTGATCGCGAAGGCTTGTGCTGCTGATGCTCACATCAGGCTGTATCAGTGGAAAACATCATATAGCTGATGCCAACAACAGCGGTTTTATTATCCATTGATTATGCCATTAACATCAGCAGTGGTTCTATTACAATAGTTTTATTTACTAGTTATTTATAATCAGAGACATACCCTTGTATGGTCTCTGGAAATGGCTGTTTTCTGGCATTTCATTTACTGAACAGTAGTCCTTATCTCATTTTGCTTATTGAAAAGCGTAGGCAGATGGGTAAGCCGAGTGACTCAGACGAGATGTAGCGTGTGCTGCCTGGAAATCGAGCCCTGTGAGACTGCCTGTAATACCGGACAGCCATTTCAGGGGTCCCCTATCTGGGATTGTGTAAAACTCCAGGGTAAACCCCATGGAGAAATCCCCAGACCATGACCAAAACAAGACCTTCTGAACTTTGTCATTTGCGATTGCATGTTCTTATTTCTCTGGTTGTTCTGTAACTCTGTCGAGAGCTCAGTGCTTCACTGTGGTGGGTTTTAAGTTGTTGATTTAGACTGAGAATGTTGAAAGCACTCACAGGAAGTGTGTACAGCGGTTGTTGTGGGTGGCCCAAGAGAGGCAGGAGAAAGAGAAACACAGTCACCCGTTAACTGTAAATATCTGCCGTCACACCCTGCAGAGTCTATGTCTAGGCTGGCTCCTATGTCGAAAACTGACACGGGCAAAAAGTGAACACGAAGTATTTCAAGGATAACGGTCATGAACAGATCATGAGCCACAATAATTACAGCCACTGCAAGGACGGTTGTCTAAGCAGAATGATCCGAGCTTCATGCTGGGCTAAGACAAATGCAGTGTGTAATAAATGTTCACACCCATTTCCTATCTAGCAGACAATTTGCGGTTTGGGTGGGAAGTGGTCATCTTAGATTCTGGGTCAACTTGGAACAGAAAGGAGAGAGCCGTTACATAGCCCAGCCCAGCCTTCTCCTAATTCACACACAATCTTGCCTGCAAGTTTCAAATTGCAACGAGAGGCAAGAACGGCAGCTGAATTCCCCAGTGGTGCAGAAATTGGTGATGTAGCTTGGCGCAGAAAACCCCTACGATTCAATTCAGAAGCCTCGAAGAAACTCAAACTCTGCGTTTGTAAACCTCACACCTTTGATATTAAATGCTTGATTAGAAAGCCATTAACAGATATGTAATCATTAAAGCTCTGAACAATAACCACACATTAGATACAGGGTTTTGTTCCATAAATAAAATAGTTTATTATTGCTTAAAATAAATACATTTTCTTCAGACAAAAGCAAGAGAAAAGGCAAAGGACCAGTTGTATCCACCCTGATATCTAGGCAGCCGTGAGCGAGGGTTAGCTTAGCTTCGCTTCCAATTACCATCCCAAGGAATAAAATGTCAAGCCAGGAAAAGTCAATTACACATAGCAAGACTACTGTAAATTTACAGTGTGACAGCATTACAGTTCACCCCTCAAGCACAACACAAATTGGCTGACCTAGGGAGAATAAACAAGCTCTAGGGTTCTAGATCCAGAAACTGAAAGTCTTCAATTAAACCATCTTCAGCTTGCCTGCATGTTCTCCTTGGAGAAGCATGTTCATTATTGGCATCTACATAACCTCTGGACTGCTGTTCCCTCCACCCCCCCCCCCCTTCCTTTTTGAGAAGCAGGAAATGACAAAGGGGCGTTAACGGCTTGCCATTGCACCCCCCCCCCCCCAAGAAGGTCGAGGCCATAAATGGAGACCATGCTCTCTGTTCTCAGACGCAAAATCTGCAGCCATGAGGAGTCCGTGTAGTCAAGGTAAGCACAGATTAACCCGGACTGTTCTCGCTGACCTCCCCACCCGCCCCCACCAAACAAACACATACACCATTTGTTTAAAAGTAAAAACATACTACATTATGTGGTCATCTGCTTGGTTATGGGTCACAAAGTCAAGATATACACCTAATGGATCATGTTTGATCAATAGAACAGCTAAGTGGGCAAAACCATCAAGATTTAAACCTTTAAAATATGACTAGCATGCGAGAGGAACAGTGCACACTAGTGGCTACCATTTGGTGTCAAGTAGAATCAGAAGAAGACAGAAAATATGGCTTGTGCCTACATTTTAGTAGATGCATCACTCTTGAAATCATGCCTGGACTGAACAATAAGGAGAAGATCACTGTTAAAGCCTCTACCACAAAGGATGCTAGATGGCAACTTGTGGTTTTTTTTTTTTTATTGATTTCAGCAGCATTCTCTGTTATTCCAGTAAATTCAGAGAACAACATAAAATTAGGCCAAAAATAAAACTTGGCCATCTTTATTAACAAAAAGGAGCAAAGCCAAAAGTTAACCCCTCTTCACCTCAAAAGGTCAATGAAACAAATAAATTAAAACTGTTTGACTTAAGGCAGTTCTACATTTATGATGGCAAAATCCACAGTAGATACTGGAATAGATCTACATGGGCTTGCTTGGTACATGTAATGGAGCACATACATAGCTGATTAATCCAGTTAATACTGTTGGTGACCAGTTCATTACAAATGGGAATCTCCCAGTTCAACACCAAACCATAAGACTACAGGGCCTCAAGTTACACATTTTAGAAGCCCAACCCCCATCCCGCAATCAAAACTGCAACACAACATCCTGCACAGAACTTCCTCAGCAAAGCTTTGCAATCTATGTTGGTACTGAGTGAACATAAATAAGTTACAGGTGAACGCAAAACTGCTATGAGAACTAAGAGCGTTTTACATTGCACCAAGCTCATAGTTCGGCGATGTCGTTACATTCATGTCTGGAAGGGCGGGAGTATTATTTACTACCCCCATCCCAACAGGGATACAAGCTCTGGCTGGAGCTCCACCACTCTTTCCAGTAGTGAACCAGAGAAACACCTGCCTGTTCTTCTCTACTTTGCAGAGACAGTTCTCTCCCAAAACTATGAACAGGGTAATTATCACCTCTTACTGCATCGTTCACCCTTTCAGTGTCTCGTTCTAAATGCCTCAGCAGCTGACTGTGCTGGGCTGCTGTTTGCTGACAAAGTCTGGAAGGAAATCAAACTCATTCTGTCCCAGAAACAGTTCAGGCAGCTCCTGCACTCTGTCCAGTCCCAGCTCCATGACTAACGCCGTGAGAACCTCCTCATCAATCAGGTCAGCATCCATGCCGTTGAGGCCCAGTGCAGGACCTCCCATGTGCTGCACGTTGGCCAGCTGAGCCGGACCCATACGAAACTGAGCTCCATTTGGCACGTGGTGCCCGTTCATTGCTCCGAGCGGGTGCCCGTGGTACTGGGTGTTCAGTTTCTGCAGGTGCATGCTGGCCATGAGCTGCTGAGAGCTGAGGCCTCCAGACATGTACTGCTGCTGTTGCTGTTGACCTTGATGGTGCTGCGGGTGCATGTGATGCTGCTGATGCTGTTGATGTTGCTGCTGCTGATGCTGCTGCTGCTGCTGACTCTGGTTGTTGTACATCATGTTGGCTGACTGCATCTGATGATGACCCATCGCTCCTCCATTCATCTGCCCATTCATCACCATGTTGGGCCTCTGCATGGCACCCTGAGGTCCATAATGCATCATCTGTCCATTGGGCATGGCTCTTAGGCCCGGCTGAGGAGCATGCTGTTGGCCGTTCATGCCCAGCCGATAGCCGTGCAGGTTGCCATTCGCCTGGCCGTGGCTCATGGGCATCATCATGTGCTCTGCCATGGCTTCTCCCTTCCCTGAAACAGAACACAGCGTTAGCATGTGACATCTGTCGACAACAATGAATGAATAATAATAATAATAATAATAAAAAATTAATAATAATAATAATAATAATAATAGTAGTTCAGGAGTGACCACCACCAACTCCAAGGCAACAGCAATTATTAAATGACCAAATCAACAGGGTTTGTGCATTTCAAATCAAGGCACAAAACAAACCAAGCACATACTACAGTGTGATTCCATTGGTGCATGCATAATGAGACAGAACAAAAAACACGCCTTAACCAGGTTTGCACAAAGACTATACAACTGTACAGACTACACACGGATAAGCCTGAGCTGTCTTAATAGTCAGAGCATTGGTTAACCAAATGTAATCCCTTGAGACACTTGATTGTAACAACACACAGATCTGCTAGATGGCTCCTCACTGTGAGCACCTTTCCCACTGCAGAATAGCCAAGGTGTCTCTCTCTCTCTCTCTCTCTCTCTCTCCTTCCTTCTCCAGCTGGATACCCATGGCTGCTTCTCAAACACAACCCCTCAACAAAAAAATAATCACTGATGCAAATCCAAACAACTCACACTTGGACTGATTGATCTGACAGGAAACAACAATCTTATGCACTGTCCATAAATAGACTGTTTCTTTCATTTTTATTTTTTTTTGTTTGAAATTTAGAAATACAGAAAGGAACAAGGCGACAAAAGAAAGCACACTTGACCTGGGTCTCAGACAAATAAATGCCTACCTCTCTAAAATGTCCAACTCAATAACATCAACAACACAAAGGGCTTGTAAAATAACAACAATAAAGGCAGCCTGCAGATGCCAGCCCCTACAGTGTGCACTGAAGAAAGTGAGCAGTGGAGTGAACAATAGAGCTGCGTGCTCGTGCCCTCAATCAGCTCCGTGTTCCTCAGCCATCACAAATCTGCTTACCTTTTGGTTTTTGTGTGTTTATTTTCTTAAACACTGTAAGCTCCCAGTAACACAGCCAAACGAGCTCTGGTTCAGCAAAGTACAGCCAAGCTCCTCGAGATTATCTTTCTATATTCCGAAAAGGCTGAGCTTCATAGTAGTCCACTCTGCGCGAAGTGAGCAAGTGTGTGAGTGCGTTTAGTGGGTCAGCTCGGGAATTATATGCGCGTGAGCAGCTCGAGAGGCAGGCTGAAGGGAAAGGGGGAGGAGCCTCAGTGTGTCCTTTGTTCCCATTGGCTGAGCTTCAGTGTTATTGTGCAAAGAGTGCTTCAGTGTTTCTGAACTGATTTGGTGCTCCAGTACTGACTCTTCAGTGTTTACTGTCTTAATTTATTTATTTATTTTTAACTATTTTTCTTTTATTTGAAGGTGTAAATAAGACCAGTTACATATGTAAAACTTATATAATATAACTTTAATGATTATATTGTAAGTATATTAGTGGAATCTAACACACTTAAAGTCAGTTGGTATTACAAACTTATATATATATATACACATTTCTCCATTATGTTCTAAGGGAATACAAACTTCAAAGAAGTTTCAAGGATCAAAGAAGATCGAAGAAAGATGCCTATGGTAGCCAGTGCTAGTGCAGAGTGCAGTGACTGACCTCCGTTGATTGGCTTTAGCCAAAACTTTTGTGAATCTGGCAGAAATGTTTTATTTGCCTACGAAACCATGTACGTGCAACTCTACTGAAAGAATCGCTAAATTAATTCCTCACCCAAACCCTCATCTCTGACAAGTTTACCCCTCTTATGCAATTCACTGATAACGAAACGTGCTTCGCTCATGCTGATCACAATGATCACTGCAGGGTTCCATGCATTTTTGGTCAAACTGCAGTTGAGAAACTGCAAGGTTAATAGAGGAGCGTACGGCGTACTGTCTGCGAGATCAAAGCCAGGCGAGATATATTCTGCAAGAATAACCTTGTCCAGTGCATAACAAGGTGATACCACTGCATGCCTAAAGACCAGGATGTGCCATTTTGTAAATCAGTAACCAGTTACAATAACACAAAGAGTAAACAGCAGAGTGGTATTGAGTTCTTAGCTAAGCTGAGTTTATCTAAGGTGTTTCCGAGCTGTGTGTATAAATCAGCTGCTATATTCAGCACCATATGCTCCTTTTTTTTTTTGCTTACCTTTTCATTTAGCAGGAATGTATGTGTGTGTGTGTACAAGGGAGAGAGAGAGTGAGAGAGAGAGAGAGAGGGAGAGAGAGAATTTAGCAGCTCAGTGGAAGTCAATGTGACCTACTGGTTTGTGCAGTGTTTGTGAAGTGGGAAAGAGATGGAGGCGTGTGTGTGTGTGTGTGTGTGTGTGTGTGTGAGATTGTGTGTGTTTGGGGGTTCTGGTGCTATTCTGGGCCACTGACTGCAGGAGCAGGACTGACCGCTCAGACAGTGGCCTCTTCCAACCTTCATAATAAGATATGCGAATAAAAAAGAAAAGAACAGAAAAAAAAAGTTGCTTGCATTGTTTTAAGGAATGCAGATCACTGAATAAAGTGCTTAGCGCCTGCGCTTACACATGATATCAATTTTATCACACAGATCTTTACAAAATTGTTAGGGCCGTCTGTCTGGTAGATCAGGGAATCAACATCCTGGTGTGAGCTTGAAAGCTCACTGTTTACCCAAAGCTCAACATTGGTTAAAGGAGTGCCACCCACTTCTAAGGTGCAGTATCTCTCACACACACATTAGCATCTGCATTGTGCAGACTTGTGCCCTAATTTGCATGGCAATCTGTTCAGCCTCTGGTGAAAACCCGGTCGTACAGCAGGGTGTCAAAACATGTTCCAACCTATTAAGATTCCAGCATACGTAATCTCGTCATATCATGGGCTGGTCTTTTAAGCAGAGTTCACAGGCTTAACATAAACAGGATCGAGCTAACTAAAGCCTACACAGCGGCCCACACACTGTAGCGTGCTAAGTGGATACTTTAGGAGTTATTAATGTAGCTGTGATCAATAAATCAATGTAGCTACTACAGTTGAATAAACGTGACAAGTTACGGCGCGATCCGTTTGACCTTTTCACAAAGAAAGCTACTAAGCAGCGTCGAGGTGCTAGGTGCAAATAGTAATGTTGTGAGCTAAACTGCATTTTAGTAACACGGCAGTAAAAAGTCTCACCAGGCACACTAGCTGGCTCGAATATTTCAGTGAACATGACTAGAACCAAGAGCTGAATATTAACTAATAACATTGGTACTACTAACAAAACTGAAATAATCAAACGAGAATGTAAGTTTATTTTATGTTAACAGTGTCAGATTCAGTACTTCAGTAGCTTGGATTGTAAATATCTGTTTTATCAAAGATATAATTTAGCTGTTGCAAATTTAAAGGGCAAGTAGCGTGTAGCTTGACACGTCACATGTACTAACCGACTTCCCCAGCACTGCGAGTAAGATTAACCATTTGATTTATGCTCGGAAACTACGTGTGCCATTTTCGCAGAGCACATACCTGTGTCTAAGGCCTGGTCCATGGGAAACTAAACAAGAGGAGTAATTTATTTGCTTGGTATTGCTGTCCGTCCGGGGATATGAACATCGGCTTACTGATTATTGACAGATAAATAATATCAACATATGATTATCTAATCCAACAGGCACTTCTGAGTACCGCCATCACACCTCATTGTATCATTGTAGCTTTTCATACTGTGTGTTTGTATTGTGCTTGTTGCGCTTTAACCCTTTCGAGAGGCAGTTAGACGGAGCAGTACTTGCTCTTTCCCAAGGCTCTCTTTCTTCCTCCCCCACACCTGATTAACAAAGATACCAGAGCGTGGAGGAGGGGCAGACCAACTGCCAACAGGAGCTGCAGCAGACAGGGATAGAATGTTTTCTCTCTCTCTCTCTCTCTCTCTCTCTCTCTCTCTCGCTCTCGCTCTCGCTCTCTTTCTGAGTATGCGCCTTTCATGCATGCATTTTCATTCTCTGTTTCTTTGTGCCACGTTTAATGAAACCTCACTCTCATTGCCACAAACAGTAACCCGCACGTAATAGATTTAGACATTCGTGAATGTCCTTGTCTCACATTTGCATGGATTTGGCTTGTCCTTGACCTACACATCTGTTCTCAGAATCATCCATTGCTACAGTAAATTAAAGTGCAGCCTTGTCACTCTGGTTTCATTCAGTTGAGGAGAACCACTTCTTTCCCATCCCCCATTTACTGATCTCGTTGCCCCAGGTTTGTCCACGTATTTACCTCACACATGACCTCGCGGACTCTCAGTTGTCCACCGCTCTAGCATGTTACCGTGAAGCGGGGTAGCTCAGCAGAATAGTGCTGGAATGCTGTCAGCTCATGCAGCCATGTTTATGGTAGAGCTAGGAGTAATGGCCCGTATTTGTGTTCCCTTCCCTGTTTGGAATGCAGGCATTTCTTTGGCATGCGTCACTACCGGCTGGCCAATAGCATGGAAAGAAAAGAGCAGCAGCGCAGGTCACATTGGACTCGGATTGTTTGGCCCATGGGCAATTATGTCTTAGAATTCCAACTGTTTCAGTATTTTCTTTCCATTCGTGTAAATTTGACCTACATCGACTGTAATGTATTGGTTTGCTTGTAAGTATTGAGTGTTTTTATGTAAACTTATATTTAGATTTATACATAGCTTTGATTATGGCATCCTTGGCCAACGCATCATGTCCCGATTCCTCAACATTGCGTACTAGGGCTTGGGAATGTGACATTGTGATGCAA
Organism: Synodontis membranacea; assembly: GCA_025674565.1. Taxonomy (NCBI): domain Eukaryota; kingdom Metazoa; phylum Chordata; class Actinopteri; order Siluriformes; family Mochokidae; genus Synodontis; species Synodontis membranacea. Next base: position 18,729,096 of record JAOVYU010000056.1, on the reverse strand, counting down.
TCTTATGTGTGAGCCATGATTTTGGAGGGGTTAGTCAGTTATCCAGTCTGATATCTAGCCCAAGTAGTTAATGAGTTTTCATACAAACCATGTGTTTTAATCATTATGTGGGAAGCTTTTCTTATGTTATAAAAAAAAAAAGCACTATAGTTTCACAGTTTCACAAATATTCTTTGTGGGACCAAAACTAGTGAATCAAGAGGTTATATACTATGTGTTTA
>JAOVYU010000056.1:18657471-18667722 GCA_025674565.1 Synodontis membranacea | reverse complement strand
TAGAGGAACAGGAATGCATGATGAAAATGCATGATTATGGTGGGTGTACAAAAACAAATTGTGTTAATGTAGTTAAAGTCTTGAAAGAGGAACCAATGAACCCATCTGAATTGAGTAAATTTAATTTAATTTTTTTTTTTTTCTCAGTGAAGCTGTATTTTAAATTAAACCCCCAAATTGGTCTAATAGAGTCCTCGTCTGTCCAGCATGTCTGCGTCTTGAATGAATTGTTGAAATGGACGCACTGTTAAAATACAGAGGGCTTATCTATGAGGAAGTCATCAGAGAAAGAGGGAACAAAATGAAGTGGAAAAGAGGAAGCAGGAAGCAAGAGTTACTGTAACTAATGGATGCAAGGCAAAAAGCAATGTTATGTCATAACAACTTTATTTTTTTTTGGCAAGCTAGCCTTGTATATGAGTCAGTGTTTGGTTTGGAGCACTGACTGTTTGGACCATGACATGAGTAATTTCGCTTGTGTTGCAATCAGTAACAAGTAGAAATATTTAACCTTTTTTTTTTGTCAAGTTACAGTAATCAACCAGTATAGACTTCAGTTCAAAAATATCTTGGTTAGATATAAAATATAGATTTAAAAAAAAAAAAATCATCTTTTCTTAAGCAGAAACACTATGTGAATGCATTAGGGGGGAAAAAAAACTCTGAGCTGAGAAATGTCTTTTGGAATTTTTATTGTAAGATATACAGTATGTTTCCCAAAGTGTCTTTCTTTACAAAAAAAATAAAAGGACAATGCTAATATGGCAGTAATGTGGCAAAGAGAGACAAGTGCAATAACTGTGCACCCTGACTAACTAATCACCAGAATGAGACCTGGGTTTTAGGGCTCTGCTTGACAATTATGTGCTTTTAAGATACTGAGCCACGTTTTGATCTTCACTGAAGCCAAAGCACATTGCAACTCTATATTTTAATACTTGATTTAATATTTTCATGTAATGCCTCTCAGTGACATATCTATAATATTATCTCAGTTGTATAATTCCAAGGTCTCAGATATGTTTTACTAGGATCAGATGAGAATTGCCTTCCAAAGCCGATGATTACTGTAAGTGTACTTGTAAACTTCCTTTATGTAAATATCAAGCAAATAAAATGCACGTCCAACTGTAAAATGTGTAGAACACAGAATAGAAAAAAGATATATATATATATATTTTTTTTTTAAGGGGAAGTTTTGCTCCACATTGCTATTGTCATTTTAAGGAGGTTTCTGTTCCCTCTAGAAATATGACAAAATAGCAGTTTTCAGAGGTTTGTTAGATTGTGTTCCTTCGGTAAGGTAATCCAGGTGGTGGAATCAGGTGTTAATGCAAAAATGCTTATGGTTTACGTAGTACATATAAGCCTTGCCATATCGACAGGAGATTCTTTGTATATTGGACATCGGTGATTTAATGGTCCCTTTACAGTATCATTAATAGACGAGTCTGCAAAGAGCTAACAGCAGCCTTTTTTCTCCTGTGTTTTCTCACTGTCTTGGAGACTCTGTAATTGTTGTGCTTGTAGAGCCGAACTCTTTATTCCATCCCAGCCCTCTCTCAGCCTCACCGCTCCACTCTGCAGCCCCTGGTAGATTCGCTGTGCCAGTACCTCAAAGCACATCGGGATATTCTGGCCCGTTTTGGCCGAGGCTTCCACATACGGTGTTCCGAGTTGAGCAGCCAGCTTCTCGGCCTCATCTCTGGAGACAGTGCGCTCTCCGTCTGATTCACGGTCGCTCTTATGGCCCACCAGCACAAAGATCATGGCATGAGGCATGACATGCTCGCACACTTCTGCGTACCATTCTCTCACATGCTCAAACGAGGCACGGTTCCCCACGTCAAACACCAACAGGCCTCCAACTGAGTTCCGGTAGTAGGATCGTGTCACTGACCTACAACAGGAATAGTGGTAATGTAATAGCAGACAAATGAATTCGATTTTAGAGATTGAGGGTTTTAAACCCTTATAGAATGTTTGCTTGTGTTCCCTCCCAGTTTGTAACAGGTTTTTTGTTTTCCTCATAATTACAGTAAGACAGACTGAACTGCACCATTAAACAATTATACAGTTGCAAAAAAATGCACTTGTTGACCTTTGGTAATTATCTCGATTTCTGCATAAATACTCTATATGGCCAAAAGTATGTGGATAACACCTGACCAATCATGCCCATACAGTATCTGCTTATCTAACATCCTTTTATAGATTTAGTCCCCTTTTGCTGTTATAATAACCTCCACTCTACTGGGAAGGCTTTCCACTAGATTTTGGAGCATAGCTTGGGGGATTTGTGCTTGTTCAGCTACAAGAGCATTAGTGAGGTTGGTTGTAATTGATGTAAAACAAGAAGGCCAGCATTCCTTTTCATTCCCAAGGTCTTCAGTAGTGTTGAGGTCAGAACTCTCGTTCTGAGGTCAGGCCACTCGAGTTCTTCCACTCCACCCTTGGCAAACCATGTCTTCATAGAGCCTGCTTTGTGCACTGGGGCACTGTTTTGCTGGAACGTGTTTGGGTCACTTAGTTCTAGTGAAGGAAAATTGTAATGCTACAGCATACAAAGATATTCTAGGCAATTGTATGCTTTCGTTGTAAACTTCAGACTTTGGCAAGAACCACATATTGGCATCATGGTCAGGAGGCTACATGCATTTGGCCTTATAGTGTATCATCTAAAATGTGATCTCACTTATAATAAATAAATGTCATATTTAATAAGAAATTTACATCTTAGGGCTTCACAAGCAACTGTCGTTTTTCAACATTAATTGGGAGGAGAGCTGTTTTCTCAGGTAAAATTGGTTTCCTGTACTCAGAATATACAATGACTTTTTGTTTATAACCTTAACATATTGATGTACAGGTCTGTGCTTTGTCTTAAGTCTTGAGATGATGTTTACGTTGTAGATCAAATATCCCATTTGTGGAAATTGCATGATGTTCGTATTATATCAATACACTTACACTCACGGGCCACTTTAAAGGAACACCTGTACCCATTTCAGTTCTAAAATTAGTTAATCATGTGACAGCACAGTTCATAAACCCATGTAGGTACAGGTACAATAACTTCAGTTAATGCTCACATCAAATATCAGAGCGTGGAAAAATGTGATCTCGGTGACTTTGACCATGATTGCCACCACTGTAAACAACAATCAGCCAACTCTATCTATCTGTCATACAACAGCTACCAGCCAGGGAAGTTGAAGGTTACCATGTGATTCCTCTATGACATGAGAAGCCAGCCAACCACATCTTTCTGAACTGCTGTTTCAGGTTCATGCTCCATCACCGGTCAGTGTAACACACGCAGAGGAAATTGCTATCTACCCTCTTCTGCATACACGAGCCCACAATTGGCTAGTGATGCTGTGAGTGACATAAAGACACATCAATTTCATGGACAATTTTTTTTTACAGATGGCTACGGCATATTAACTAAAGCATTTGGCTTGTATCTGCATCATTTGAATATTGCACCACTGCCACATGATTGGCTGATTGGGTAATTGCATGAAGATGCAGGTGTACGAGTGCTTTTATTAAAGTGAATAATAAATGCATGTTATGTTTTTCAGTGACAGCCCTTTATCAGGAAACTCACATGCTATGTGGTTTAAACTTTGATAGGGCAGGGGTGGCATACCCTCTCACCCCTGTTGATTGCAGATACACTAGCCAATCATGGGCATCTATAAGTTTATGTGTACAGAGGGTGGCGGATAGCACCGTCCTCCAATTGTGTTACGCCACCCGCAGGTGCTGCATGTGCAGCAGTCTCGAAAGATGTCGTTGGCATGTGATACAGAGGAAGCACATAATAGCCTTTGCCCTCCCTGGTTCGTAGTTGTCATGTGACAGGGGAGAGTCATCTGATGGGTGTGACCTGGACATGACTAATTTAAGCAGAAAATTGGGGAAATTAAAAAAAAAAAAAAAAAAAAAAAAAAAGAGAACAAAATACAGTTTAGAAAGGCTAGCTGGATATGCTTCTCTGTAAAAACAAAAATACAGCAAAACATATACTATGAATGTACATTTTTCCATATGTCTGTAACTGGAATTGGAGTAACGTGTTGTGTAAGCCAGAAGAAAACCTTCTGCTTCATTTGCATATCTGCTCTCTCACAAACATGGAGTGATGCAAATTTGGTCATTTGTGATCAGTTAATAGTGTACCTGTCCTTTAAAAATGTTTTTTTTTTATTTTTTTTTTTAACCTCAGCTTATCTAAGAAACAGCTTTGTTAATTCCCTTAAAACCTTAAAACAATAAGATTAACATTCCAACAAAGTCTAGGCCAAGAGTGCACAAGTGGAACCTTAGGAAAAGGAACTGATTCACACTGAATAAACAATAGAGCAAGAATCACCACAGTGTCTAGGACAACTAACAATAGATACATTAATAGTCAGTTTGTTGTACCTGAACCTCTCCTGTCCAGCTGTGTCCCAGAATTGGAGTTTGACCATCATGCCAGGCTCCACCTCCAGGAAATGCACATAGAAGTCCACGCCGACCGTCTCGTTAATACACTCCAGGAACTGGTCCTCTGTGTAGCGCTTCAGCATGGATGACTTGCCCACCGTTGAGTCGCCCAGCATGATGATACGGAACTGATACTGCCATAGTGTCAGGTCCATGACTTCTGTAACCCTGAGAAGATCTTATCACAGCAGACCTCCACAGCCACAGACTCACAAAGTCACCAGTCTCAGTACTAGGTTGCAGGATAGTCTTACTGCTGGAGGCCCAATGTAAACCTCCACTTTGCACATCCTCAGTCAGAAGACTAAAGTCCGTAGCTGTCGTGTATAACGTCCCTTCGAGTCAGCTTTGAGTAATAATCCCATGCAGAGCAGCTGAGCTGGTGAAGGGGAGGAACCTCCCTGTTCTCATGTGCTTTATCACTGTTGCTTGCTCATACTTGTTAGAGGGAGTGGTTTGAAAGAGAAGCAGAATTTCTTTAGAGTGTCAGAGGGAAGGACCAAGCAATTTCATATCAGGACAAGCCCAGTATTTCCTGTTGAGCCCAGCTCATTACATTACTCATACCATGTAGGCATGGAGAGAAATGATCTCGACTCAGAGAAGTACTCTGCAGTAAAAAAAAACAAAACAAAACAAGTTTACTTCCACTCCCATTCAGGTTATGTTCTTGTGCTGTCCAATACATTGTGAGGTCGTTAAACTACATAATCCTTTTACTACCCCCTTTTCATTTGTGCTCAAATGAAGCATTCCAAACAGGAGTTGGACTCCAAGTGCACTCCCTCCCTCAGGACACAGACGGGACGGACCGGCAATGAATTGTTCATTGTTGTTCTCATATTCATCTGTAGCACACAAGGGGTCAGAAAAGGAGTTTTGTCAGTGTAAATAATTGACATCAGCTCCTGAGTACCAGTTACGCAGCAAAACATTAACCGTGAACCAAACAGGAAAGTCTGGATTTCGGTAAACTCAGAGCTCTGGCAGGTTTAGGGAAGAAAGCTCAGACAGATTTACAGCAACTATTCATACTTTTTTTTTTTTAAGGTCTCCCTTAAATATAATATTTTGGAGAATACATATTAATACCTCATGTTCATATCTCAAGAATACTTATAATGGTTCACTTCTTATCTTAAATATGATATTGAGAGGCTGGTTTTGTTCAGTTGCCAAAAAAAGGCAACAAATCTATGATTGTACAGAAACAGCTCTAACAATGAACAATATAAACATTATACAGAGGCCCAAATAACGTTTGATCGACAAACACAGAGAACAAAACATGCTTTTGGGAGGCTAAAAATGACTTCAGAAGCACTGAGTATTTTTAAACCCTAGATGTCATCTCCTGTTCACTAAATAAAGGTTCAAGCTAAAACCATAAATAGGTTTAAAAGTAAGAGGGGCTTATAACCAAAGAGGTTTTCTTTATGACGTCTTTTCCTTTACAGTCTAAACTTACAGCATCATGCGCAAACTAAACTTTAAGTCCAGGACACTGCACATGGGGCCACGCTAAAGAGCTGATGAGGTAATATTACAGTCGTCTTCATGGTACGTCAAAGTTGAAAAATGACAGTTAATAATATAACTACTGAAATTCCTTGCTATTAGTCTACTGTTCTATTTGGTGGTATAGCAGGTGCAATAGCCACTTCACAACGTTAGAGTCTGCAGAGTGAATTCCCCCAGTTTGTGCTGAGTGTTCCTGAGATATGCTCCAGATCCATCATGAGGAATCCATCCATTAAGTTCGGCATGGTTACTAAAGATGAATGAAGGGATGAACGAATGAATGAACGAAGGACAGTCTAGTTATTAGTCTGAATTGTGCTCTATATGTTCTAAAATCTCTCCAAATGCAAAATTTGGATTTTTTGTTTATTATGTAATCAGACTTTATTTAGGAGTTATGTTGATAACAGCCACAAGGTGGAGGCACACCTCTACTCCTCACTAACTCCATCTGTTACATGGATGATTTAAAATCATCTGTTTAAGTGTAATTCTTAGTAAATAAGCGACAGCACCCTTTACATATAAATGCTACTAATAACCTCTGAATTGTGGGCTGCACTGCATTCAGGGATAATTAGTAGAAGGTTTTGGTTTCCCCTGATCTCTGATCTATAGTTTGTGACAGTATGGTTATGTACAGCTCTTTTCTATAAAAGAATAACATAGTACAGTGAAGGTACAGCAGTCTTATTGCTCAAGCCATTAATAATAATCCAACAGATGACCAGTGGTGGACAATTTACTTAGAAATTATACTTAAATGAAATTTTAGATAATTTGTCAAAAACTTAATTAAAAGTATCTATCAAAAAAAAAAAGTATTCAAGTGAAAGAAGCAAAATAAGTTTGCTTCTTCATTTGAACAAACTCAATAATGAAAATGTAAAAAGTGAGTGTTTTTAGCTGATTAAATTAAGTAATGTTTTAAAGTAACTTATTACTTACGATTTTTTCATTTAAAAACCTTTTTGCTTTAAAACATTGCGTGCGCGCTCGTACACACACACACACACACACACACACACACACACACATTCTAACGTACACATTCTAACTTATATAGTCTAACTTGGCATTAAAAAAGAAAACAGACTACCTTAGAATAGCTAGTTAATTCTGGCAAACTAGTTTTTCAGCATGTTTTTTTTTTTTTTTTTCAGATTAGAGTGTGTTCCTGCCAAAAAGACACCTCATTTTATACGAGTCTTTGCTTAGTTCAACATATTAAAAAACTTTTCTGTGATAGGGCCAAGTTGCTCATCCTCAACTTCCAGAACCCTCAACTGAAATCTGGTGGATTATCCCTTGAATAACACACTTGAATAGCTACAGTGTTAACTATGTTGTGTGGAACAAGAAGGTCAACACATGGGAAGTTGGCACAGTTTTTTTTTTTTTTTTTGCGCATTTATGAACTAGACTGGATGCTAAATTAAGTTCATTTACTTGATGTACCGCATACAGTCATTGGCTGGATGAGACAAGAAGAGACCTTTGAGTCAAACAAGTACTTTGAAGCTCTATATATAAGAAGTAAAAAGTATTTTTTCTTGGAAATGCAGAGTGCAAGAATTCAGTACGAATAATCCTTAAGCATTAATATGACCAAAATAATTCTTGAGTATAGTAACAAATCAAAGTACAATTACTCAAGCAGGTTCCACTCCTACTGGTGAACACATCATTTTCAAGCCTTTAAATATACGATGGACAAGACTGATATTGTTTTATATAAAAGTACTATAACTTTATTTTTTCAGTAATAAAAGAAGTTTTGTACCTCAGCATACTTGTGTACTATAAGCACATAGAGTATGCACTCTGTATATTAATATTAGTCTCTATATAAAAAAAAAATAAAATAAAAAAACCTCAAGAATGTATAAATACACAAGAATGGTCAGTGGTCCGTCAAAGAATCCAAATCCTTAACTTCACATAAAACAGTCATTAGTCAATAACAAATACAGTGGTATTGCACCCATAATACATAAATCTAGTTCATCGTTATAATTTATCATTTGTCACTTTAAAGGTGCTTTGGATATACATTGTTGCTTTTTTTCAGGCTGAATGAATTAAAGTTATACATACATTATAGGTGTAAAACTGCCCCCAAAACTTCCATAAGAGGAAACAACTGTATTTGAAGTGCATGGCAAAGACTGTATTCCACTGCAGCTATGCCTCTTATACCCTCATAGTCATTAATAAACTATAAGGCATTATAGAGGGGTGTTTGTTACAGGAATGAAGTAGAAGTGAATCCATGGACCGGGTCCCTGTGCACCTCCATCTAACAATGCCATATAAAAATGAGGATTTATTTTGCCCATTTCTAAATAATACCAATAACAATAAATACAGGATATACTTGGGCATGGTCCAACTGGATACCTCACAGGAGCCAACAGTGGATTCTTTATGTCTCACAGTATCTTGGAAACTTTTAATATTTACAGCTGAAAACTTCAAACATGTCCTTCGCCGATAAGATTTACAGCCAAGTGCTCAGTGCTCACAGGGGCTCGTTATATGTATGCTGCACTACTGAATCTGCAGGCTGGGGCTGTGTGTAGTTTGTTGTGCTGTTGATAAAAGGAGTGCAGTATCCGTTAGAAAAGCGTCGATGAGCAGGGCAATCGTATTGTAAGGCGCTGGGAGCTGTGCGAAGGTTAGAGAGGTTCTGCAGAGTCTTTAGCTGTGTGGTGATGGAGGGATCCAGGACTGGTTCACTGAATGGTGTGGCATATTCTGGCTCGAGCCTCAGGGGCTCGGCGTATTCAGGAAGCCGATTTGGTGTGTCGTAATGGTTAATGGAAAAAGGAACAGTGTAGCCCTCATCCAGAGGTGGTCGGAAGGTGACACCCACTTTCTGTCCACCTGTGAGAACATCAGGTTCAGCATAGTCTGGGGGGAAAAAGAACGTTGACTTGCAGAGAAATGTGCAGTTCTTATATTATTGGATTTCAAGATCCTGGAAACCATTTGAATTATTAAACTTGGTACAATAAAATTTTGTCAAATATACCGTGAATTCCAATAAAATCAATGTATATGTATGCAAAAGTGTCCATATAATTATTTGGGTTTAGTAGAAAGAGGCAGGCAACTGAACTTGTTTTATAATATAGAAGCAGTTTCATCAGCTCGACCTTTATTGATAGATGAGTAACTTATTACTACTAGACATTTAAAATCACCTGGATGACCATGACTGTTTATAAATATGCCCTGATATACAGTAGATTATATGAAAAATATTAAAGTTGAAAATTGTATACATGTATTTTATTTAAAAACTGTATTCATGTATTTCAGTATCGAAATGTATTTTATGTAAAATTTTACGTCAATTTTTCTTAAAACTAGCAAATAACTAGTTAAAGAGTTCATGGCAGACATTTATGTTTAGTTTCTTCTTTGAAGTAACTTTCATGAAAAAGGGTGATGGTGTAAATAATCCATCTTGTTTGCATTCAGTACATGCTTTCATTACATGAGTGAATTGCGATGCTATTTCTACATGCATCTTCTCAGTCATTGCTCATGAAGAGTTTTCTATGTCATTAGCTTCTCAGTCACTGCTGATGATCCATTACATATGTTAGGTTGAAAAATGAGAGGAGATAAAATCTACAGGGTGTTCAATCCCTGACAAAGCTTTTGCTGACAAGCTGTATGAATCTACAGTCTGGGCTAGAAAGAAATCAGGCCCAGCCTTCTTCATACTGTTCTATGTATTTTCTGCAACAAACATCGAAAATAATCCACCTTGAAGTATTTGTTAATAGAAATTGATCTGATGTGGAAGAAACAAACAAATCATATATGAATTTGGTTTTAGCTCTGATAGCCCGTTTATACCAGCCACCCGTCTCTATGCATGTGTTACTGTCTATTATTCAACTATACTGGAAGAATGCCAATTGGGTGAATCTGCTTTAATTAGAACGACTGTAAAGGAAGTCTGATTGTCTTGACCCTCTGTCCTATTTGTGACTGAAGGCCTCACTGTAGAGTCTGTTAGCCTGAGGGAGTGAGGGGGGTGGTGGTGGACAAGAGCGCTGCTCTAGCATAAGTGCCCCTCATTTGGGCACCAATTACAGAGACCCTTTCACAGAGGCTCAGCTGACTAAAGAAAGGCACATTTATGCTGCTGCTGAGCAACTGAAAGGGAGGGTAAGAGAGAGAGAGAGAGAGAGAGAGAGAGAGAGAGAGAGAGAGAGA
>JAOVYU010000056.1:18428453-18442318 GCA_025674565.1 Synodontis membranacea | reverse complement strand
CCGATCTATATAATTCTATTAAGTAATTATTATACATCAATTAATTACATTTTATTTTCATTATCATTATCATTGTTATTATTATTATTATCATAATATTAATTAAGCAGTACTAAATTAAGCAGTACAGTTTCCACATTTTCGACATGCATAAAAGAAAATCCTATTTTAACCCCTGTCATTGATCCATCCTGCCTTATCTGGAAAACCTATATTTTTTTCTAAAGGATTCAAAAAATCATGTATTAAAGAGCTGACCTTCTTTAACCTTCACCATGAAGGAATGGGGAAAGGAACTGAATAGACGCTTTTACTGAAAGCACCGTGCCTGGGCTGCTCGCACATCTGAAGGCGCCTCAAGTGCAAATGGGTTAATTTGTTGTACGCTTGACTGTATATCGACACATGCTCTTTGCTTACTTTTCTATCACACAGCATCCTTGTCCTCTGTGACTGAGCGTTAGGGAAATAGCTTGCCATGAAGACATGCGATGTGAAGTGACCTCTGCCGCATCGCTGTCAGTACAGATGGGTGAAAATAGTCATTTGTATGTAGTCACTGTGTTCGTGCTGGAGGAGGTGTGCTCCTGCTCTTTCAAGCTAAAGATGGATAACTTCAAATTTGAAAGACTGAAATAGCATATATATTTTTTTCCCCCAAACACAATTTAATATCTGGTTCTTTATGCTTCTTTTTTTGCATGTGTGAGGCTTCCATTCCAGCATTTCATATGCAAATGTATTTCTACATGTTCTTAATTGTGTCATATTTATATGTGCATTCTGCAGCGGCCTGTAAGGACCTCCGGCGGGCTATGGAGGTGACACAGCACTCGGAGGAGATGGGGCTGATTTTGGGAATCTGTGCAGGGGGGCTGGTGGCCCTCATTCTGTTACTAGGAGCCATCATTGTCATCATTAAGAAAGGGTGAGGATTATATACAGCTTCAAAAGCATGTGAAATCTGGCACATTGCATGTTGTGCTTCACCATAAATAAACATAAACCATGAGTGGCTGCAGTGTGTGTGTGTGTGTGCGTGTGCGCGCAACTTATCAACTTCAAATTACATTTTTTGCTTGTGTTTTGTAGATACAGGTGCATTTCTTTTCCTCATCTAATTTTCAGATTCAAACTGGGATGGTCACTGTTGTAAAAGAATCTAGGTTACATGACTCACATAGTAATGTTACAACTGTAACTAAAAACAGAATTAATTTTCTGGCTTCAGTCTACCAAAGGCTGCATTGCCGCTGCACAGGGCTTTCATCTTCTGAGATTACCTGGGTGTGAAATGTTTAATTAAGAAGAGGTGCAATTCAATTACTCACTTAATTAAGCCCGGTCTGACATTAGTCTGACCCAGAAATGAGCTGATAATTGGGCAGGAAAAGGTGTGCTTTTGGAGATAATTAGTATTGTTCTCTAAAGGTTTCCACATTAAGGTACTTGTGACAGAAAAAGTGCACGATCCACTGCATTCAGATTATCTCTCACTATCCTTACTAATTTTAACATGAGTCTTCCATCACTTTCAGGTGACGGAAAATAAATATAAGCTTCTTCTCAGGTCTAAGAATCCCCACGATTACTGCTGCCAACCTGTCAGATGAACATTACTGTATATCATTGTATGCTAGTTTGCAAACTGAAATGAAGATGAGTGACTTAAAGTGCTGGTGAAGATGAGAATATGATGTAGATCAGTGACCACCATCACTGTCCTGGGAGATCTGTTGTCTATAGAATTCCATTCAAACAGGACTGATATGACTGATCAAGTAGAGTGATAGTCTGGAGCTGGTGTATGGCAGCGGCAGTAATATATTTCGGAGGATTATAGACCTGGATACCACTGTGACGTTGAATCTCTGGCTGTTAATAATAAAACTTTTCTGACCTTTGGATGGTTCATTAAAAGCTAACAAGGTAGCATACAGTATGTGATTCACTTAGACTACCATTTTAATTTTTTTTTTTTTTGTCATTGCTGAAATTTATCATGTGTCACATTGCTGGTGCATGGCATTTTTTCACACTAATCAGAGCACTGGCAAAGCTTGCATTTCATATCGCCTCTGCCTTATTCTTTTCCTTTCTTTCTTTCTTTCTTTCTTTCTTTCTTTCTCTCTCTCTCTCTCTCTCTCTCTCTCTCTCTCTCTCTCTCTCTCTCTCTCTCTCTCTCTCTCTCTCCTCTTTCTTCTCCTCTCCAGAAGGGACTACTACTCTTACTCTTACTATCCGTAAGTGGCTTTTTTTCCCCCCCATGCACACCATCATTTCCCATTGTGTTAGCAAGCACTGTTCAGAGAGCACTTCACTCACACAACAATCTTTCTCCCCTTTTTCTGCTGTTCTTTTTCTTTTTCTCTGTTCTGTTATCAGTAGGAAGTCCGTGAACATGAATAAGACTCCCATTACATACAGGCAGGAGAAGAGTCATATGATGGGCTCAATGGAGCGCAGCTTTGCAGACCAGAGCACCCTGCAGGAGGATGAGAGAATGGCTCTATCTTTTATGGATGTCCACACCTGCAGTACCCGAAGTGAGACACATACACATTTGTACACGTGCATATACAGGTTATAAATGAAAAGCACGTGAGCACAGGAAGTATTCATAGCATTCCTGCTTTCAAACTGCACTTCCTGCATAATGAGCATTTTTCACACAGTGTCAGGAGAGGCACATCTTTATATGGCTTCTACATTCTCACTGTGAGCAACTGCATACTCATGTACATTTGTCATCCATTTTATGACCCCTGTATCACAGTCTGGAAAAACACCATGCCCAATTTCACGCAGGTATCACGTACAGGCCGTTTAGTGCCGAGTTCCAGAGTTCACTGACCCACACTTGAGTGAATATGACTCAGCCTGTGGTTTACCATTTCCGTTCTGCTCAACCAGGACAGGCAGCAGATTTGTATTAATGACTCATTTCTCCTACATCACCCCCTGCAGGAGTCCAGGCCTTAAACCATGAATTCTGTCCTTGGTCCACTAAGCACCTTTTACACACATCATAACAGGAGTGGAGAGGAGAATTGCTGAGCTCGAAGGCTACTGAAATATATTTCAGGCAAAATTAGAATATGTGCCTTGTGATTCAAGACTGTCTTTTTCTATCGTTTCAGTGCTGGGAAAACTATACAAGAAAGAAAATGGGGCAAAAATAGAAATAATTCATTGGGCCCAAGAGTCTGATTCAAGAACTGATTAATAGATGATGTTCAAAGAAAAAGTTCTCTTGATCAAAATGAAGCTTTAATGGCATGTCTCAAAGCTGTCTGGCTTCCTAAGTACCGTTGCATATCTGGGTTTCACGTTACTTGCCTGCTAATTTATTTCTACACCCAGCTTAAAGACTTTTTAAAACTCACACTCATGTTAATTCATTTAGAACTGCATAGAAGTTAAAACAAATAAAACACATGGCAGGGGTTTAGTTTTGTAGCGCTTAGACAGCACGTGTTAATCATTATTGATTAGGGTGTTGCGTAAGTCTGTGGCCTTTTTGAACTTTTATTTGCGATTTTCTAAACTAGTACATAGAGTTAGTCTTTAAAATAATCGCTGTTAAAGTCTATGACTTTCTGCCATTTGTCCGGCAAAGAACGAATACTGTTGTGAAAGAAGGATTCGGCCTTTGAAATCGTCTATGCAGTTTCATATAACCTCAACATTTTTGAAATGTTGGCCAGAGAGTGTATGTTGCACTGACCTAACCATTGGAAATTTGATGGTGCTGTGTCCAGTGAAACTTCCAATCCAAGGCTCTAAAATCTTGGACCTTGGACAATGAATAATTGTACTTCATTGATTCTTTTTCACTTAATTTGATCAATTGATCACCGTAACGTTCAGCGTTTGAATAAAGCAGCTCGTAATAAAGGTGTAATGCGTCCGTAATACAGGTTTTATGCCATTAAATGGTATTTCTCTGAATGTGGATCAAACCTACCAACTTTCAGAATCTTTCCCATTAGATGCCTTAGAACTGTATAATGATTGATCTTCAAACATCTCGTTAGCTGTTGAGTTCTTTGTGCTGCATCTTCGTCCAACAGCTTCTGTAGCTCCTCATCATCTGTTAACTTTGGTCTACCACTTCTTGGCTTTTCATCTAGGTTGAATTCACCTTTTAGACAAAGTAAGCCAGTTCTTAACTGCAGAAATGCCAATTGCAGCGTTGCCGTAAAATTGACTAACTCGTCTCTTGCTTCCGTTGAGATTTTTGTTTACTATTGAATAAAAATAAAAGGCAATGACAAATAGGAATCTTCCTTTGCTCCGTGCTTGGAGCTCCAAAGCTAACTAAAATGTGCTTTTACATGGAGTTTTGCTAAATAATTAGTCGCATATATTAGTGTGTATATTTATGAATGTTTCTCTTCAGGTGATCCACGCAGCTCAATGAATGAGTCAAGCAGCCTCCTTGGTGGATCACCTCGGAGGCATTGTGGAAGCAAAGGCTCTCCATATCACACGGGGCAGCTTCACCCTGCTGTACGTGTAGCTGACCTGCTGCAACATATCAACCAGATGAAGACAGCAGAAGGTTATGGATTCAAACAGGAGTACGAGGTGAGTGAAACAGATGCTCCGAAAGCAAATTGCATTTCAAAATGACCTGAGAATAAGCTTGTACTGTATGATATGCCAGTTTAATCATCCCTATATGTGCTTACACTTCCACAACATTATTGCAGGATGCTACTATGAGTTATCACTCTAAAATGCACCAGAGGAGCAGAGCAGTCTTTTTCTACTCAAAATAATCAGGAGATGAGCCAATAGGCATATGAATCTGGAATGATTTGCACATGTGTTTTGAACTCTCCAATATTAACTGCCAGTGCCTAGAAGACCCACCCCTTCACCCATGTTACATGCTCCCAACTCGCAGGATGTCCTCACTGGTACAGTAAATGGGCAATGTTTTGAGTTCATTAATATGAAATAGAAACTATCAGTGTAAATTTGATTTAGCTAACATCTAGCATCTATATATATATAACAAAACATATATTGTAAAAAAGTGCAATATTTTCTATCAGTTATTTAAGAAAGTGAAAATATTCTCATTATATGTAAACATTTTCAATTAATAAATTAATCAAGTTATACAACCCAGTTTCCAAAAATGTTGGGACTTATACATAAAAACAGAATGGGATGATTTGCTAATCATTTAGACTCATATTAAACTGAAAGTAGAGCAAAGACAACAAATTTTGAAACTGAGCAACATGTTTCATTAAGTTGGGACAGGGGCATATTGACCAAGTTTTACATCATCTCTACTTTTAACAACATTCTGTACACCTTTGGGAACTGAGGGGACCAGTAGTTGAAGTTTTGAAAGTGAAATGTTGTCCCTTTCTAGTCTGGTATAAAATTTCAGCTGCTCAACAGTTTGGGGTCTCTTTTCTTGCATTTTCCGGTTCATCATGTGCCAAATGTGTTCAGCAGGTGACCGTTTAGCAAATAAGTAAGGCCTTCCCTGAAAAATACCTCTATGTAGCAGCATGTGTTGCCCCAAATCTGTATACTGTATATCATTCAACATTAATGGTACGCAGATGTGCAAGCCACCCATGCCATGTGCACTAATGCACCCCCATACCATTACAAATGATGACTTTGAACTGTGCTCTAATAACATGCTGGATGGTCAATCTCCTCTTTAGCTCAGGGGACGCGGCATTTATGATTTCCAAAAAGAATTAAACATTTTGATTCATCAGACCACAGGACAGATTTACACTTCAATTCGTTTCATTTTAAATGAGCTCAGGCCCAGAGAAGGCAGCTGTGTTTCTGGAACATATTTATATATGGTTTCTTCTGTGCATGGTAGAGTTTTAATCTGCATATTTTAACCACCGTGGATGCAGTGATAAACTGTGTTCTCAGACAGTGGTTTTCAGAAGTGTTCCTGAGCATGTGCAGTGATTTCCACTACAGAATCGTGTCTATTTTTATGCAGTGCCATCTGAGGGCCTGGAGATCATGGTCATCCAATATTGTTTTTTTTTTGTCCTTATCCCTTTCATACAGAGATTTCTCCAGATTCTCTGAATATTTTAATGACATGTACTGTAGAAGATGAAACCTTGCAATTTTACATTGAAGAATATTATTCTTAAATTGTTGCACTGTTTGCACATACAGCCTTTTACACCACTTTTAGAGTGGTCAACCTCTCCCCATCTTTACAGCTAAGAGTGCTTGCCTCTCTGACATGCTCTCTATATACCCAATCATATTACTGACCTAACCTAATTACCATTTTTTTTTTTAGCATTGCACAACTTTTCCAGTCTTTTTGTTGCCTCTGTCCCAAGTTTTTTGAAACATGTTGCTGGCATAAAATTCTAAATAAATATGTATATAAAAAAAGAGAACAAAATTTCTCAGTTTGAACATTTGATTTGTTGTTTATTTTCAATTACATATGAGTTTATATGATTTGCAAATCTTTGGATTCTGATTTTATTTAGATTACACACAGCATCCTGATTTTTTTTTTTTTTTTTTTTTTTGGGAAATACTGTTGTAGATTCATAATACTATAATTGGAATTTATATACTTTGGTGTAGCTTCTGCTTGTTAAAAATGATATTAAAATAAAACTGAATTGAATATATAAAAGTTACCTTTAAAAAAAAAATTTATGCATATTTTTATGATAGTCATTTTTTGAGATGCACTAGTATATAGTTAGTGAATATTATATAGTTAACATCAATTATTTTTTAGGTATATCATTGAAACCACTGGAAATGGATGGATATATTAGGTCAAATCAAACACTTTTGCTTGCAGCACAGTGTCAAATCATTAGTTGAATCATAAGGTTAATAATGATTATAATTATGAAGCAGTTTTTTGTGTTCCTTGCACCTATCAGCACGGACATGCTCATACACTCTGAGCAGTTTTTGTGATATTATTATGCCCACCTATACTCCACTTAAACCTAAAATGGTGCTAATGGTCAGTTCTCTGTCTTTTTAGGCTGTCAGTCCTTGATGAATACATCATTAAACACTTTTTCTTATGGTTAATTGCAAGGAGGGAAAAAATCTATATTGCACAAGCCTACCTGAGATGCTTTAGTGACACTTGATTTCACATTAGGATTAAGCTAAATCCAATATAAAGAACCACTAATGGCAAGGCTGAGAGAAAAGGCTAGCTTCCAAAGTATTTATAAATATTTCATAGCCATCCCCACAGAGTTCGTCTATTAATTAACAGAGCTTGAACTGCACTTGTGCTTAGTATGGTGTCAGCAGCTCCACTGAGGGATATTAATAAACTGTCAGTGTTGGAGTAGATGGCAGCATTCATGGCAGCAGATGTCTGGTTGCAAGAGCTGTAGCCACATGGGAGCTTGGTGTCAGTCATGTGTTCAGAGCAAAGGTGTTTTGTCAGACTGGACCGCTGTGTAATACAAGCACCCCACTCCTCAGCCCTATCACATACTTGCACATACTTTGCAGCGTCACTGGCCTCACACATTTAATATATTTCTGGTATACTGATTGATTTAACACTTGCAATGTTTAATACACATTAAAAGATTTTGAATAATCCATTGGTTAGTTGATAAAATATTCATGCCCAGAATATCAGAATAGGAATAAGATGCGATGTTTATTTCATTGGGATATGTGTTTATTTTATTGGATACAACAGGCTTAATGAACTAAATTGTGTAAAGGTCCAGTGACAAAATTCCTTGCTTAAAGGTCAGGATAAACAACTAACCTGAGTAAATGGAAACAACAGTTACACTTTAATGTCATCCATTTATTACTAGCTTATGGATATAAATAAGACAATCAAAGGCGTTATATTTTGTTTCATAGTGACGCCCCATGCTACTGCTTTTGACTAGCGCCGTGGACCCTGAGAAGGCACATCTGTTTCAAATTTCATTAAACATTATTTTCACTCTTTCTGAACTGATGTCTCTAGCCCTGTAGCTACTGTAGTCTCTGTTATGATGAGCTACCTTTGGCAAAATTTTTTATAATTTACTTAAATGCATGTGATTGGTTAAAGTTGCAACAGAGATTCTGCTGTAGAGGCTGCACTGGGTCATACCTGTACTCCTCAACTTTACTCTTTTGTTCAAACAGTTATCAGCAGAATTTCTGAAGTAATTAGTTTGAGATGTATGGAAATTCTTCCGAAATACCATATACCAGAGAAAGGTTTACCTGGCAGTTAACGTGCTCTCGATTTAAATTTATTATAAACCCCATTTATACCTAGGGGAAATTTAGAGTAGTCAGTTGATCTACTGACATGTATTTGGGAGAACATGAAAAATAATCAGCACAACAGTAGCACAATCCAATCTCATGATCACACAGGGGACTCTGGAGCTTTGAGGTGGCAGAACTACTTTCTGTGCCACATGTTTTTTTTTATTTTTTTTACCAAAGCAGAATTCTAGGTAAACTCTGCTAGTTAAGTATATATTAATCCAATTTAAAGTAGTCCCACATGGTTTATTGAACAGTTTTTCTGTGGCTCTGTATGCTTTGATTTTATACTTTTCAAAAGGTCGTTAGCACACACAAGAATAATGGTTCCTCTACTGCAATTGTCCTGTGTCTTGGCAGTAATTGTGGTAGTAATGGGCTGTCTCACTGTGAATGAGGCCACAGATGATATGTTTTGTTGAGTCCCACCTAAACTCACTTTTGACATGAGGTTATGAAGGGCCACATCAGCTCTTCAGCAGGACTGAGGAGTTGTTTTTTTTTTTTTCAATTATTACACTATTATTGCAATTATATTGAAATAAATATAGAATGAAATGCTTTCTGAAATGTTATGATGTTATAACCATAGTGTCTAATATTGGCCCCTTATAGACCCTAACATTGACATGAACAGTGCACTTAAAATCATTGTTATAGTAAATAGGACAGACCAATTTAAAGTAATTACACATATTTCAGTGGCCCGTTGGGCTTTTACTGCGCTCTGTATGTGCTTTGGTAAATCAATATTTCAAGCACTCTTCTCTTCAGAGATGTGTTTGTATAAAATGCAGGCTTTTCTCTCCCTGATGCTAGCATCTCTACAAACAAAGCTAAGAGACTGAATGTCTTCCTGTACACCGAGTGTACCTATTCAATCCATTTCCTATGAAGCTGTGCTTGTAGGTTCATTAAACTCCACTCTTTGTGTGCATAAGACTAGGCCCAAGATCAATATTCTGCACTCAGTGTGTATGTACATTAACATGTGTTGGTCCCCTTTTTGATGCCAAAACAGCCCTGACCTGTCGAGGCATGGACTCCACTAGACCCCTGTAGGTGTGCTGTGGAATCTGGCACGAAGATGTTAGCAGCAAGATCCCTTAAGTCCTGTAATTTGCGAGGTGGGACCTAAATGGATTGGACTGTTTGTCCAGCACATCCCACATATGCTTGACTGGATTGAGGTCTGGGGAATTTGGAGGCCAAGTCAACACCTCAAACTTGTTGTTGTGATCTTCAAACCTTTCCTGAACCATTTTTGCTTTGGGGCAGGGCACATTATCCTGCTGAAAGAGGCCACAACCATTAGGGAATACCGTTTCCATGAATGAGTGTCAAAATAACATCCGCATGGATGGCAGGACCCAAGGTTTCCCAGCAGAACATTGTCCAAAGCATCACATCACTGCCTTCTTCCCACAGTGCAATCTGGTGCCATGTATTCCCCAGGTAAGTGATGCACACGCTCCTGGCCATCCATGTGATGTAAAAGAAAATGTGATTCATCACACCAGCCCACCTTCTTCCATTGCTCTGTGGTTCAGTTCTGATGCTCATGTGCCCATTGTTGGCGCTTTCGGCGGTGGACAGGTGTCAGCATGGGCACCCTGACTGGTCTGCGGCTATGCAGCCCCATACGCAACAACTACAGTATGATGCACTGTGTATTCTAAAACCTTTTTTTAGAACCAGCATTAACTTCTTCAGCAAGGATCAGATCACACGGGAACAGCCTTCGCTCCTCACGTGCATCAGTGAGTCTTGGCCGCCCATTACCCTGTCACTGGTTCCCCACTGTTCCTTCCTTGGACCACTTTTGAAAGATACTGACCACTGCAGACCAGGAACATCGAAAAAAAATTCTTACGCTTGCCCATTTTTCCTACTTCTAACACATCAACTGTAAGGACAAAATGTTCATTTACTGCCTAATATATCCCATCCACTAACAGCTGCCATGATGAAGAGATAATCAATGTTATTCGCATCACCTGCCAGTGGTCGTGTTATGCCTGATCAGTGTGTGTGTATGCATTTGTTTAGACCTGATAATGGAACAGATTAAACAGAATCCCAAGCTCATAAACCATATTTCCCATTGGAGGAAGAAACCGTGAGTATTGATCTAGTTCATGATAAAATAATAAGGTGAGCACAGGCAGTAGATAGATGGCCAGGAAGATAAAAGAAGGACAGAAGTAGGGCAGGAGGGAAGAACGGATGGATGGATGGACAGAGAGAGGAAGGGAAGGAGGTTAGAGAGAGAATTAAATTTTGATGGAGGGAGAGTGAATTGAGCCTGTGTATATACAAACTTACTGATTTTTCATCTAGGACAAGGTTAAGATGTGAGAATTGTGTATTGATTGTTTTATACTAGAACAAAACAGGAGGGCATTTCTGTAGATTGTGTGCCTAATTTGTGCTTTACATTGCTGCCATTAATAGCATGATAATGATATCCAAACCTTTCTATTTGATTTCTAATAAAAATTAAAATTACAATTTTAGGTTCGTTCCATTTTTAACCTAATTTCACAAATTATGTATTATGATGTGAAAAAGTTAAGTTTAAATAAAAGCTTGCAGATGTTGCAGATACTTGTATAAAATAACCTAGTAACCCTAATTTATGTGCTATCCGCTAATTAAATAAATTAGTTTTGAATATTGGTTATTTTTTTGTAGAATAAATGAATTACATTTAATGTGTTTTTTTGGGGGGGGATTTGGATAACCTTAGATAAATTGGAAACTTTTAGATCAAAAAATTTGATTTGTAACTAGATTTTCCTTGCAGCTGGACGACACAGATGATAAATCCTAAACAAATTCACTTTTAACTTTGGCATAAAGAGTCAGAATAGCTCCTCCACAGGTCTGTCATTGACTGTAATGTACCATAAAGCCTGTTGTTTGCTCGGCATTTAGCTTTCCTACCTGCAATTCATTTATTCAGTGCTAGTAAACAGTACTCTCTTGGCATGTGCCTTGTTTGTGTGCTTGGCAGCACCAAGGAGCGAGTCATGAGTGCAGCACTAGCTGTAAAGACAAGGTAGCAGTGTGTAATCCTAGTCTTTGTTACTAGTCAGGGTGTTGTAGAAATTGGTTTGGATTTATGGGGAGAGAGCGAGAGAAAGAGAGAAGGTAGGAGGAGGAAAAAACTTATTAAAGTCTACTCTGCCTCTTGCTGAATGACAGCATAGTGATTTCTCAGGCTACGAATCATCCACTTTGCCTTTGGTATTTTTGAAGACCACTATGAGGGATGGAGCATGCTGGGTTGTTCGCAGGGGGACTACGGCTAATGAGCGTTTATTTTAGAGCATCGCCATGGCAACACAGGAGGTACTGACAGGCATGAAGAAGAAATTGTGTGTTTTTTTTTTTTTGTAACATTATAGATTGTGCTCTCTTTTTTCTCTCTTGGTCTCCCACGTCAAAGAAGGAAATTTCATTTTTGGAAGCTTTTTGAGGAGGTTTTTTTTTTTTTCTTTTCCCAAAGCCCAAGCTCAGTCCATCGCAAATTTTAGTAATCCACAGAGACACTGATTCTTACAACTATTTTCAACAGTTTGACTACATTTTTGTGAACCTGTGACTGAATGAAAAAAAAAAAAAAAAAGTAAAACGTCCATCAAGCAGCCTAGTATTTTTTACATGCACATACATCATATGCTGACAAATATACCTGTTTATTTTTTTTCACCCTAGAGCTTCTTTGAAGGCTGGGACGTCACAAAGAAGAAGGATAAAACGAAGGGAAGACATGATACTCTAATGGACTGTGAGCCATGCTTTTTTTTGTCAGCATTTATTAACAGGCATAATTGCTAAGTATGCTGAAATAAATTTTGTAATTTGCTCTTTATACAGAAACATTTGTAACAATGATTTTATTTATTTTTTTTATTTTAATCATTTTATGTATTAATTTACATTTTTAAATTCTTTCAGTTACAGTCTCATGATACTTGCAAGAGATGTATTATTATGTAATGTAATACATGTTCATTTGGTGTGCGTGTGCATGTATGTATGGGTGTGTGTGCGTGTGTGTGTGCGTGTGTGTGTGTGTGTGCGCGCACATTTTAGACGACCGTCACCGTGTGAAGCTACACCCACTCCTTGGAGATCCGAACTCCGACTACATCAATGCCAATTACATTGATGTGAGTCCTCACTTTTGTCTCTCTCCAGAAACAATTCCAGTGTGTTTGTTCTTATCTGCCTCCCCTCAAGTCCGCTCAATATCTGGATCAGTTGTCCCATTCTCTTTCCCTGTTCTGACCTAAGCTATTGGAGACGTTATTTCCAGACAGAGATCTGAACTCAAAATTGCCTTTTCCCCCTAGAGAAAGATTTGAGCTTGAGCTTTAGGTGGTTTTCTGCTTAGCTGCATACATTCTCCGTAACCCTGATTGTGGTTCTAGCAAATCTCCTTTGGGAAAGATCATTGTCGACTATTGTTCAAGTCTGTTGTCTTGCATGTGTAATTGTATGTATGTATGTATGTTTGCATGCCTTTTAAAGAGATATTTTCCTGAAACCATTTTTAATTCTAATTATAAGAACACTATGAGGGAATTATGATGGGTGTTGTTCTGTACATCTTATATGGTTTTTTTCTGCTAACTTTATTAATATTTCTACTAGAAAACAATAGCTGCTAACAGGAGTTCATTATTTTGACAGGTCAGAAGGTGTTGATTAATTTTCTATAGCAGCATGACTCTAACAGATCTCATTCTAATATAATATATTTTCGATAGTAACAACTTATTCTAAGAGACTTGCATGACGGGTGCTCAGTGTAATATAAATGAAGAAACCAACCAAACAAACATAATTACTTATATAACAACAAAAAAATAAAAATTACTTATATGGTGAAAATGTGTGAAAGGAGATTTTTTTTTTCTATCAGCACTTTCTAATTGAGGAAAAATGTAGAATGCTGTGGGTGGGTTTTCTGTTTTTGACTTTCCATTATCTCTGTAAGATGACAAGCCCCTTTTTTGTCTAACTCCAAGTGAAAGGAAAATGAGAAGTTGTGAGGGAATAATTGATTATAGCTGCTATAATATCTAATGTAACTGCAAGCAATTAAAAAGCAGGCCATGTCATTCATTACTAAATTAAAAATTGTAATCATTGGCAAACTGCTGTGGTGTAAGTGGAACAAAATAACACTTCAGATCATGCTGCTGTAGAAAAAGAATCAGGGACGGTGTTGTGTGGCATGAAATGAGTGCTTATTTAAACCATTCAATATTACATATTACATCTGTCCTTTTTTTTTCTCTTCTTTTCGTGGACATCTCTTAATCCCTGGGGAATTTCATTTGCAGCCTTGCGCACCATTCCGCTGCTCACCATGACTGCTATTTAGAGTAGAAAATGTGCTGTTTCTTTGTGTCATCCTTTTCTGTAGTCTGTGTCGGTGTCCTCTGTGTGAAGGTTTGGTTGAAATGTTATAACAGCCTCAATCTATAGTAGCCTTGGTTTAAAAGCACGCTGAAATATGCAGATGTTTTATGAAGCCATATATACAGTGTGTGTGTGTATATATA
>JAOVYU010000056.1:18417043-18428353 GCA_025674565.1 Synodontis membranacea | reverse complement strand
AAAAGAGATGGAGTAAGCATGTGGAGAAGAAGGAGAGAGGTAAAGGAAGAAAGAGAGGAGTGGAGATAATGTTCGTAATCATCAGGGCCAGAACAGTATGTTACCGGGAGGGAAGGGTGGGTAAATCACAATCAACATGAATATTGGCGTGAGGTGTGAACAGCTATAGCCAGGTGGTAATATTGTGGTCGCGATAGAGTATTCCATTGAAATATAGTTTATCGACTGATAGTGTGGCTCATTTCCCCTCTTGCCAAAGTTGTTTCATTACGGGCAAGAGGGCTCTTCTTCTTTCCTGGATTTATTTGGGGAATTGACCGTTTAATCCGAATGCCATGCCTTTCAGTTCTTTTCCTTTGCTTTTGATGAGTTCTTTGTGTTTATAGTGTTCGAATTTGGCTATTATCGGAAGTGGTTTTTTATTGTCTTTGGAAGTGAGACGGTGGACCCGATGGAAAGTAATCCTGTAAACTGTCTCCGGTGGGATTTTTAGGAATGATTGCATGAATTCTTTAATTGCTTTCTCTGGGTTGTCAGGAGTAGCTGTGATAGTGGGATTCCTGAGAAAATTAGGTTGTCACACATGCTGCGACACTGGAGGTCTAGGATCGTTTCTTTCATGATTTTATTTTCATTGGTGAGATGAGTTATTTGGTTGGAGAGGTTTGTGACGTTTCCTTTTAGCTCACTGTTTTCTAGAATGAGTGTGTCGATCTGTGACTGGGAGAATTCGAGGCTAGCCTTTAGTTCTCTGATGTCTGTATGAAGCAGATCAAGTATAGCAAGTTTATTGTTTATGGATTGCAGTAAACTGACCTTGATGGATGTGAAGTTAGTGGTAGCGGTAGTGGGTTGCTCTGCATCGTCTGTTTCGGTGGACCAGTCGCGTGTAGGACGTTTCTTGCTGGGTTCAGATGTCATGTTGTCCGGAATGAAGAAGTGACTGTCGGTAAAAGGTAAACAAAATGTCTGATTCTTGTTAAAAGATAATATCTAGTTTAAACAGCAGAAGTAGAGCAAAAATTATTCCTATAATTCCTTGTGTTTCCAATCTGGATTAGCGCGCCGCCATGTTGGATCTCACCCAAAGTCTCACGATAGTACGGCTACTATGTCATCACCCCTGGGTGTCTTTCAGCTGGCGAAAGACTTGCTTCTCCGGAAGCTATTGATTCCTTCCTGTGTGTGTTTACATATGTTTCTAAGCGTTTTCGCATTTTACAATTACAAAAACAATGCATGCAACAAATAGAAAAGTCCTGGCCAGGTGAGTGTTCACCTGAGGAGAGTAGTCATACTCTGAGCTTGGAAAGATATGTTTCACCACATCTGGTCTTCCACTGATGAGTGGCCAAAGTCCTGTCTCCTTCAGACCCTTGGGCATCTGTTTCAGCTGACATTTGGTCTGGCCTAACACCTGAAATTAGGTCCATGACATAGGAATAGGTTATACAAAGAATTGTAGTTATGTTTACACATAAAAATTCATCTTAACAATAAATGGTGTCACTTTACAATACGACTACTCTCATAAATGATTTCTAAATAGGTTATTTGGGTTGTAGACCATTCTTAAATTATTAATAAGGCGTGATAACTCACTATTTGGCAAGATCTCAGATCTCACCTGAACCAACACATGCCAAGTTATAACTTGTTTATCACTCTTATCAATGATGAGAATGGTCTTACAACCCAGTTTACCACCTATTTACAAATCATTTACAAATCCTTTAGAAGGGTAGTCTTATTTTAAAGTAGTACCCAATACAGATATAAACTACATCAAGCCAAAAGAGTATGAGAACATAATTTTAGCAATTTCAGAAATATATCTGTTCCAAAAATCTGTCAGGAATGTGATAAATACGATGCTGTTCATAATTGCTCAAACTACAACATCTATGAGAAAAAAGTTCAATAATACAGCATGGAGAAGCAGTCGTTCAAAGAGCCACTTCCTGTTGCTGTCTGTGATCCCATGACAGACAAAGCTCCAAAATAGTCTCCCTCTCTACATCTGTTATTCTGTCGTCTTTCCGCAGCTACACAAGAATACAGGAGAAAAAAATCTTAACTTAATTTACAAGAATATTGTTTAAAATACTACCCTTGTACAACATACCAGTTGTAAAGTGTACCGAATATCCAGAGCAGGACAGTCTTCTTGTTTTAAAGTTGCTGTCTCTAGCGTACCTCCTGTTAAAACATGGACTACTGCTGGACTTAGTCCTGGCAAACCTGGACCTCCGTGCAAGAAACTGTGTGCCACCATTCTGCCAGCCAGTATGAACATATCACTTTCAACAAGAAAAGACGATGTACTTGCAACAAGGTGACCATGTTCTCCCTCAAACAGCCTAGTAACATCCATATTACCTGTAAGAGAAGTTGTTAGTTTTGTAAAACGCGTTGACGTGTGAACACACATATACACATTTAACAATACCTGTAAGTATATACAGTTGAAGCCAAAATTATTCGCCCCAGGAATTATGGAACATTTTCTTAAACTTCTTCCCAATGTTTGCAGCAATGAGGAAACTTGATATAATCAAACATTCACCAGTGCTATTTAGTAGCTTTTGGTACATTTTGTAATATAAAATATATTTTTAGGCTTGCTTTATATCAAATATAGTAAAAAAAATGGGGTGGTCAAAAATATTAGCCCCATGTGAATGTTTGCTTTCAAAACACACCTACAGTAATTAACCAATCAGCTTTGAAACCACAACTGTGCAGTCAATTGGCTTCCTAACAACACCTGCAGTCAATTGGCTTCCTAACAACATCCAATTGTCATGAACCACTAGGCGAGACTAGCAAGGTGGAAGTGTGTGTGAAAAGGGGTCGGACACAGACGCAGGAACCAAGCAGAGAGAGGAAGGGCTAACTGCTAGAGTATTTTATTAAACAATAAGCGCAGTTGTATGCAAAGAAAGCAGAATAAAGGCAGATGGCAAACCTGAACACAAAGCTGGCAGGGAACGCACGGCAAACACAACAAATAACACAAACACTGTCAAAACTCATGAGAGCCAAACGTGAGAAAAGGAACACAAATATACCCATCTACCTAATCCAACACACATAGTGTAGGAGGATGCAGGAAGGGAACTGAAGAGAGCATCCTAAGATTTAAGCTGGATGAAATAAACCAACAAGAGCACTTTAGCATTGCATGTATGAACAAAAAATCAAAGAGTGTACAAAATAGACCAAGGACAGCACTTCAGCACTACAAACATAAACGACAGACAAAGAATGCTTCAGCCTCTTAACACTACCAGGGAAAACTAAGAAACATGCTGCTAAACATGACACATACTAATGCAGGGGAGTACATGTAGGATATACAAACAGAATATACAATATACAGGATATACAAAAAGAAGAAAAAGCACAAGGTAAATATAAACTGAGGAGATAGTAGACATGGGAATCAGAACACTAACATGCAACCACAGTAGCTAATACATCATGCAGGAAATAACACGGAGACTAACCACAAAGGTGAATCACGGAAGAACACCACGAGCAGCAACACACACAGCACACAGTCCACCAGTGACGTGAAACAAAGCCTCGCACCAACGCATGCGCGAGCGAGTCCTTTATAGCATCCATAATCGCCGATAATATAGTCCCGGTGTGTATGCTTGCGCGAATGCGGATGTCTGAAAGCCTCCGGACACGCTCCCGCATGTCCTGTGAGCGTCAACGGTGCGCAGGGGATGCGCAGAAAGAGAGAGTCGGGCACTGCGCACGCCGACAGAAGCCTCCTGCACAGTCATGGAGGGCACGAGACATGACACCAATCAGCATAAAAGGCTCCCATGAACAGGGAACTTGAACACATGAAAGGGACTACTGTTACTCAGTACAAAGACAAAGGAAATCAGTCTGGAGCTCAGAAAGAAGATAGTAGAGGCTCATGATAAGGGGGAAGGCTACACTGCAATTTCCAAGCGATTCACAGTGTCAAGAACTGCTTTACGTCGCATCATTGCCAAGTACAAGGAGACAAATTCTGTAAGAAACAAACCTGGCCGTGGCCGTAAGCACAAGCTTTTAAAAACTCTGGACAGGAAATTAGTCAGAGATGTCAGCAAGGAGCCCCGGACATCTGCCAAGATGATTGTTGCTGACCTGGCCTCTTCTGGAGTTGATGTTTCAAGGAATACAGTTGTGAGGGCTCTTCATTGAGGTGGGCTTCAGGGCCATCATCCCAGAAGAACCCCTTTACTCAGAGAGTGGTACATCACAGCCCGTGAACTTGTGAAAGGTAAATATGAGTTTTGGAAGTCTGTGCTTTGGTCTGATGAGACTAAACTGAAACTGTTTGGGCACATGGATGTTGCTTATGTTTGGCGATGAAAGGGAGAGGCCTTCAACCCTAGGAACACAGTTCCCACAGTTAAACATGGTGGTGGGAGAATCATGCTGTGGGGCTGTTTTGCAGCCTCAGGCACAGGGAGCCTTGTTCGGGTGCATGGCATCATGAAAAAAGAAAATTATGTTGACATTTTGAGGGAGAATATGCAAAACTCTGCTCGTAGTCTAGGCTTAGGTCGTCGCTGGGTCTTCCAACAAGACAATGACCCAAAGCATACATCGAAATTAGTCCAACAGTTCCTCAAGGATACCAAAACCAAGATCCTGGAGTGGCCCGCACAGAGCCCAGACCTCAATCCTATTGAGAATCTGTGGCGGGTGCTCAAAGTGAATGTCCATGCTCAGAAACCATGCAATTTGGACCAGCTAGAACAATTTGCAATGGAAGAATGGGCCAGACTCCCTCAGGAGACCTGTGCCAACCTAGTAAAGAAGTACTCTAAGGCCTTTCTCACACGGGTGTTAAAATCAAGCATTTTTCTGGCGTTTATAGCGTCCAGTGAGCGCGGATCAAGCGCAGAGTGGTTTTCTACACATTGGAGTGAATGAGAGTGTTCACACGGGCTTTCGTGATGTGCGTTTGGCCGGCTGCACATTTATACGGCGTCAAAAAAACATGCAGCTTTTTCTATTTCAAAATCCCAACAAGCGCAAGGAAAACGCTTTTAGTGCATTTTCTTCACGTTCATTTTACGCTTTGGAGGACCGAATATATCCCATGATCCTACATGCTGTACATAGGGAAATGTGGAAAAAAAGCAGAGTTAGGGCTTTCATATCCAGTTCCTGACACTGTCCCCACAGGTAAACACACAAACTACAATTTGGGCTGCAGGCTGGCGTTAGATAGAGGCAAACGAACGCCACTACAAACACAACATAAATGTCTAGGACATTCAGAGCGTGTCCGTTTATCCAAAAATTTAACGCCCGTGTGAACAAGGCCTAAGAGATTGTTGTCAGTTGTGGCTCAGATAGGGTACACTATTGACAATTAATGGCCAGGGGGCTAATAATTTTGGATGTCTCATTTTTGCACTTTCTTGTTTCAACTCTGTGTATCAATAAAATATCCTAGTTAAACTTAGTGAACATTGTTTTTTATAGTGTATTTGTTTCCAAAATAACAAACACTTGTTAATGGTCATTTTAATGGAGAAATCAAGAGTGTTGTCTAATTTCATAAGGGGGGCTAATAATTTTGGCCTCAACTGTAAGTTTAAGAGAGTACACTTTTAGTTTGAGGCAACATGTAAAATTGATATTTTAAGTTCTTTATTAATGCAGATATTGAACACACCAACTCTCTTCTCATTCACACACTCATAGAAGTACACACATCCATTTCTAATGTTGCACATTAACACTGTCTCTGTTTATTTTCTTGTTGTCTCTTCACATTTGTGCCTCTTTCTGTTCTCCGCTTCCTTTGTCTAATCTGTCAGTCCTCCTCTTCCCACAGCTCTTTTAGCTTCTCATTAACTAGTCTCTGTCTTCTCTTTTTCTACCCCTTCTCCCCACCTCTACGAGTTTGGACCCTGTAGATTCGGATAAACAGGGAAGTAAGTACCTTGCTGCTCTTTCTTCTCTCTTCCTCCTTTCCTCCCTTTCCATTCTTCTGCTCACCCTCACTTTACCCTGTTTGTGTTAAAAGGTGGAATGCCTCCATTACCAGTTGACACCAATAAATCACGAAATACATTTGTGCTATCCATCCTTCCACCCTTATATCCACCCTAAAAAGAGTGTGAGCTTCTGGACTTCTGCTCTGCACCTAACATTTTCTTTATCTGATCTCGCTATTTATGATGTAAAGACAAACAGAGCAGATGTCAATATAGAAACATTTCTTATTTACATGCTTCTTTTACAGCATAATAAAAAGTGTAAATAAAAGAGGATTCTAAAAATCCGCAAATATCTCTGAAAAAGTTTTTGATGCCACAGGCCAACAAAATGATGCAGAATAAATTGTATATTTAATTCACTAAAAATTTAATAATAAACATTTTTTTCAATTAACTTATAGCTATTGCATGGCTGGATTTTCATTTTTTAGATTATTTGAAATGAGGTTATTTGAACAAAAATAATAAATTATTCAGTGTTAGAAACTTTTCTAACTTTATGACTTATGTAGTACATATAAAACTAAAATATAAACTGAACAAAGGTGCTCTTTTTCTGGCCCAAAGCCTGTAAATCTGTCTCTTTCAGAACTTTTCTAAAATGATTTTCCCCTTTATGATAGCAAATCATTTTAGACCTGTGTTTGGGATACCAGACATTATTTATACTTTTTTTTTGTTGCTAAATCCATCTGTATCAGTAAAGAAGAACAAGTAAAAATCACATCACTTATTTTTACTGGCACTGACAGATTCAAAGTACAACAGTACTTTGTACAACTAAAGTACAACAGCCAATATCTGCCTAATGCTAAAGCAGTGTGGGAAAATCTTTTTATTGTTTCTGGTTTGTTCTTTCCGCATGTCAAATGCCAGATACCTGTAACACCAAGTAGCTGATGGCTGACATTTGGTTTAAACCTCTCTTTCTGTTCTAACACTGCCTGTAACATAAGAGCCTTGTACTCCCACACCACTTAGTTCTCTGTAAAAAAAAAAAAAAAAAAAAATCCTACTGTTCAGTCAAATGTAATATAAAACTGTTTCACATACCACAGCTCTCTCTAAGGTCCACAAACCTGACCTAACAGAATGGTATGCCAAGGGACAACACATGAAAGAAATTCTCTTTCTTTCTACCGTCTCCTGTTCTGAGTTTGTTTGAATAAGTGTATGGATAATGGTTAATTTCTAAACTGGTCTGTAAACCCATCAACATCAATGGCAGTTGTATCTCCATAATTTTAATTATTGTCTCTTTAACACCTTGAACACCTTGAATTCACAGCAACATTTCTAATAGCCCTGTAACACAAGCCTGCTTGCGACAAACTGTTTTGCAGTCCACAGCACATTTCAAGAGACTCTAAGGGTGTTTTCACACTTGGTCAATTTAGTCCACCCACAGGACCAATTCTGGGCTTGTTTGGGGGAGGTGCTCATAATTTCAGGTTTGCTTTCACGTAGAAGAATTTCTTTAGAACCATGGATCAGTTATTAGATTCACCCCCCCCCCTTCCTTTTTTTGGTACCAGCAATTAAGTAGTGAAGAACAGTTTTCATGTCATCATGCAAGAACACTGCAGGTTGAAATGAGACATGAATTTTCCACAATACTCTCAGTGCAAACTTTCATCACAAAACTTGAAACAGTAAGGAATGTGGCCAATCTTGGTATGTGTCATGCAGCACCATGCTCAAGTATCTCTAACCCCTATCGGTTCAGTGGAAGTGAACCCCAGGCCACCATTTTTATAATCTAGACCACTTCAGGCCTAAAAAAAAACAGTTTTCACCCCTCTCCATACATACCAAACTATTGGGGCAAAATTACAAAATTAAGTGTGAAAAAACCTCAGTCTCCACCACAGCTGAACATGACATATCCACCAAAGATTTGAATGTAAATGTTTTTTATCTGTGGTTTTGAGATATTTTGAAGTTTGGTGTTTGTATTTAGAGCATTGTATATGGATTTTCAGTACTCAGAGGCTTTTTTTGGGACTCTAAAGTGAGAATTGACTTTACACCTCACACATGAGACACTGAATCATTATGTTGTACATTAGAGAGAACAGTTCCTAAAGTATGCTTGGGTCATTGATTGATTAACACTTGAACAAGGATGGAGAGCAGAGCAAAAAAGACAAAGAAATAGAAGGGGAAAGAGGAAGGTACAGTGTAAGTGGAAGGTAGAAGTGCTTATCTGGCTTTGGCTGAGGTGCAGATGGCCTTCTCAGCATGTCCACTTGCTTCTGTTTCAGGGCTACCATCGATCCAACCACTTCATCGCCACACAGGGTGAGTATCTCTGCACGTCCTGGAATGAACTGTCAGTGCATCCGTGTCTGTATGTGTGTGTTCTTGGGAATTAGTATGGTGTGTAATGCCCATCCAAACCTATGGGTGAGAGTAATGGCCCTTTTCTGCTTTTGGTATCAGTAGTTGGTTTTCCACTATCCCTTCAGTGAAGCTGGTTGTGGTAGGGACAACACATGAATGTCATCTTCAATGCAACACACTCAGGAACATAGTAGTCCTCCTCACCTTGCACTGAACTGACAAATAAAATTAAAATCTTGTTAGATCATCATTGCGCTGCAGCATGAGGTGGTATTATGGGGAAGACAGGGCTTCCAGCTCAAGGACATAGATGGCACATATTACTTGGGGAGTTTTGCATGACCTTTTTTCTCCACCTGTAAACTGATGGTGCTTTTTGTACTGTTAACATTGCATGGTGTCCTGAAAGTTTGCATGCTGCTTTTGTTGTGTGCACACTTCCAAACTTGCATGAGTGGTGAAAACACACACATATACTGTACACACATAATCAGTCAAGTATAATAAATAAATTTGACGCTATTTAAAATGGCGTTTTTGTTCAGGACAAACCGTTTTGCACAATGATGACGCAGTGATAGTGACGACGCGTTCTCACTGACAGTAGTAATCTGCAGCATTTTCACACGACTGTATGGTATCACCTTGTTCACTTGGAATCTTGAGGTAGGTGATACCAAAAAACAGTACCGGGTACCAGGTACCATCCACGACTCAGGCCTAATGCAAAAGCAATAAAAGGCGAGTAGAGACAAGTCGAGTCAAGCTGATGCCATTCAGTGGAAAAGGGCCATAAGTCTATCTCAAGCTCTTTGCTAGACTGAATGAGTGTGTGGGATGATGCACATTCTGACTGAAGTTAATGGCTGTGAGCTGTGGTAATTATAGCTGTAAATGTTATGTAGGGCCGTGGGAAGGGAGATAGGCCTGCGGAGCAAGGTATCACTGCCTGCTGTTTTCATACCCAAGTCTTCTACCATCTCATGCTGCACAACACCTGTGAGCCTCTGGTCAAGGGCCTAGACTCTGTGGGTGTGCATGCATGCCTGTGTATGTGACTGTGTATGTGAGAGAGAAGTTTGATATTCTAGTGTGCTCCAGCCACTCTAGTGTATGTGCTCTCTCACAACCCCTTGATCAAAGTCACACAAGGTTTCCCTCTGTTTTTTTTCACTTTCCATTTCAAACTGCACTAAATAAATCATTGTCTGCATGTGGCATATGTGTCTTGCCCTATTGAATTTCCAGGCGCACTCACTCACTTGGTAAGGGAAATTTGCTTTCTCTTCTAGGCAGCCACATCCTTTGCTGATGTTCTAAACCGTTCTTCTGTCAGCAAAATGGGCTGCTATTGAATTACTCTCTGTGAAGTGCTGGATTACAGAATTGCCTCATAACATACAATGACACTTTAAAAATGAAGCTCACTGTCTAGAGCACTGATTGCCACAGACTCACGCTTGTGTGTGTGTGTGTGTGTGTGTGTGTGTGTGTGTGTGTGTGTGTGTGTACTTATTCATGCAGGGCCCAAGCAGGAAACAGTGTATGATTTCTGGAGGATGGTGTGGCAGGAGAACTGCTTCAGCATTGTTATGATTACCAAGCTCGTGGAGGTGGGCAGGGTATGTTCTGGCATCCTTTACAACTTTACTAATCTATACTAACCTAAGAAAAAGCAGCACACAACTAATATATAGTACTGTGCAAAAGTCAGTCACATTCAGTGAAATAATATAGAGTAAAGATGACTTCATATATAAGTCAATTAAATCTTTCTACTTAAAAGAACAATACTACAACATGCACTAAACAGTGAATTAAACTAAAACTTTCACTTTTTTTTTTAATACTAGTCCAGCGTAGAGTTTGTGCAATTGTATAAAGAAATGAGCTGATAAGTTTTCTTGAGCATTTTGGGGAATCTGCCACAATTCTTTTGGAGACCTTGACTGTTGTACTTGCTTCTTTTTTTTTTGCAGAAAAACCCAGGATTCTTCATTATGCTTTTTGTCTGAAGAGTGGTCTCTTATTTTTTTTTACTTTTTTTTACTGACATACAGACATTTTTCAGGTAAAATTTATTTTTGGAAAAGTAATGTTTAGGAACCTGTCCTGATGCAATAATGCAGAATTCATAAAAAAAAAAAAAACACATATAACAATGTTTGTACAAAAAAGTAGGATGCCTGTGACTTCCAAAAAACTGTATTATGTAAGAGAGACCTCATTTCAGACAAAACGCATAATGAAAGCTCCCAGGTTTTGCTGAGGGAAAAAAAAGAAGAAGCAAGTGAGAGAGTCAAAGTCTCCAGAAGAACTGTAGCAGATTCTCCAAGATACTCAGGAAAACTTATGAACTTATGACCCAGTGTTGATTTCTGAAAACCCAAAATAAGTTATATATACATACTGGGTCAGTTTCAACCATGTAGCTGATGGTTTGAGGTTATGCTGAAGTTCTTTATTATTCTCTCCACCATTATTCTATTCTATGCACCAGTTCCACTGGAAGCAAAACATGACATGCTACCACCACCATGCCTAACAGTTGGTACAGTGTTCCTCTGTACCTCTGCTCATTGTGCATTGTGGACAAACAAATCTTTGTCTCAAATCTGGCCATAATATTATCCCTGATTGGTGTGTGTGTGTATGTGTGTGTGTATATATATATATATACACACACACACACACAAACACTACCAGTCAAAAGTTTGGACACACCTTCTCATTCAATGGTTTTCTTTATTTTTTATTATTTTCTATATTGTAGATTAATATTGAAGACATCAAAATGATGAAGGAACGCATATCTGTATGGAATTATGCAATAAACAAAAAGAAACAACCAGAATATATTTTAGATTTTAGATTCTTCAAAGTAGCCACCTTTTGCTTTGATGACAGTTTCGCACACTCTTAGCATTCTCTCAGTCAGATT
>JAOVYU010000056.1:18389751-18416943 GCA_025674565.1 Synodontis membranacea | reverse complement strand
TTTTCAACAGCTGCTGAGCACTTGCTGACTGCTTTGTCTTCACTCTGTGTCATCTGTCTTCACTCTGTCATCAAAGCGAAAGGTGGCTACTTTGAAGAATCTAAAATACACTACCTATGAGTTTACTACCTACCCAAGCATTGTTGCAGACCATGTATACCCACCCGTTCATGGAAATGGCATTCCCTGATGGCTGTGGCCTCTTTCAGCAGGATAATGTGCCGCAAAGCAAAAATGGTTGAAGAATGATTACAAGAAGTTTGAGGTGTTGACTCGGCTTCCAAATTCCCCAGATCTCAATCCAATCATGCATCTGTGATATGTGCTGGACAAACAAGGGTTAGGTTCATGGATGTCCAACCTCACAACTTACAGGTCTTAAAGGATATTGGTGACAGAGACCACAGCACACCTTCAGGGGTCTAGTGGTGCACATGCCTCAATGGGTCAGTCCTGTTTTGGCAGCAAAAGGGGAACCAACACAATATTAGGAAGGTGGTCATAATGTTATGCCTGATCGATCTACATGTACAGTATATACATACTGAGTGAAGAATATTGATTCTCCTATATGAATATCATGAAAAGGTGCATTTTATTGGCTTAATTTAATTAAAAAATCTTTAATATCTTCTCTATTCATTATATGTGAATGTAATATGAAGTGAATTATTTCAAGCCTTTTTTGTGGCTCAGGTTGCTTTGACCCTCAGTTTATCTCTATATTTGGGTTGGGTGTTTCTCATCTTAGTCTTGACTATTGTTCAGTCGGGTTGGCTGGCCAATCAAGCACAGTAATATCATGGTCAGCAGACCATTTGGTAGTAGTTTTGGCAGTGTGGTCAGGTGCTAAATCCTTATTGGAAGCATGGAAGTGCTTTAAAATCTCCTGGTAGATGGCTGTGTTGACTTTGGACTTGATAAAACACAGTGGACCAAAATCAGCAGATGACATGATGCCCCAAATCATCACAGACTCTGGAAACTTCAGACTATACTTCAAGCACCTTGGATTCTGTGCCTCTCCACTCTTCTTCCAGACTCTAGGAACTTGATTTCCAAATGAAATGCAGAATTTACTTTTATCTGAAAAGTGGACTTTGGATCACTGAGTAACAGTCCAGTTTGTTTTCTCTTTAGCGAAGGTAAAATTCTTCTGACATTATCTCTGGTTCGAGAGTGGCATGATGTGAGACTTGTAGCCCCTTTCCTAAAGATGTCTGTGCATGATGACTCTGGATGTCACCAGCATCATTCGACCTCTTGTGAAGCTCTCCCAAGCTCTTGAATCAACTTTTTTCATCCTGAACTAGCCTAAAAGATTCACTGTATTTATACTGTTTAAACAGTCATTTAGTTTATTGCCATATATGTAAGAGGCGAAGCCATCATGGCTGGCACTGGAAAAGCTTCAGAAGGCAGGCAAAGTCAGGGCAGAGTGAGCATCTCTCCAGACCATGCGTTTTCAGTTGAGGTGTGCTTGGACTGAAGGTACTGCCATCTCTTCTTCCTGGATGAGAAACAGTGGGCAGTTGGTAGTCAGTAGTTGGCATTCAAAAGGTGACATACTGATATCTTTGCTGTGCAGGGGGTAAGAGTTCAGCAGCCTTTCAGGCTGTGGGGAGCTTGGCAGGGGCCACCAAGTGTACAGCATTAGAAAAGAGATCCACTATGGTGAGTATAACAATGGTAACAAATATAGAGAGGGGCAGGAACTGTGGGGGATATAGCAGATCAGCAGGTGGTTGATTGGAGGCTTTTATTGCGTATTCTGTGGACACACTCAGTACAGGTAATGGCAAAGGTTCGAGTGTCAGCATCCATCGTGGGCCTCCAGAAATGTCACTTCAGTAGAGACAGGGGTGCAATGATTTCTGGGTGGTAGGCAGACCATGAAGTGTGTCCCTTCTGGAGAATCATAATCAGGCACAAAATATTGATTATGTCTCCATAATTCGATTACCTGGGGCAGGTTGAGTCTGCTGAGCATCTTTGACCATGGATTTGATCTCCCATGTGGATGCAGCCATAATGCAGGATGGTGGGATGATGGTGTCTGAATTGGAAGGGGTTTCATCGGAACCTTGTGAGAGAGAGCATCAGGTTTCACATTTTTTAAAAAGGGAGGATAGGTGAGCGTGAAGTTGAAAAAGCTGGGTTTGACAGGAGTTAAGCTGTTTTGCAGTCTGTAGGGGGCCAGTGTGATGTGAGACACATGTCAGGAGTTTTACATCTAATATCCTGACATCCAGGGGTTATCAATTCCACAACTGCTACCAGAGGCAAGGTCCATATAGCTTGGAGTTGCACATAGGATTGGGGTACAAAGGAGCCCATCCTTTTTGAACGAAGGGGGCAGGTGACAAGAAGATGGCCAGCCTCTCTCATTTTCCAGAGAAAGGTGGCCTCACACTAGCTGTCTGGTTCTTATTCAAGGGCAGTTGAGTTGGTAGGGCTGGGTGCTGCTTGTAGAGCAAAGGAGAGAGAGACTTGTTTGGGCAGTAGGTGGAAGAGAGTGCTAAGGAGTGGTCAGTGGTGGTGGGTGACCAGCTAATTCTGTAAGGCGATCTAGGAAGAGAATGTCTAATCTGGTGGCAGAGGAAATCAGAGAATTGGCGCTTTCAGGATCATTTCTTGCTGCCAACCCCTTCAGCAGGTCACTAAGCCCATTCAGAAATACCCCCTGGAATGAATGATCATTCCAAGTTGCTTTTAGTGTCTGAAATCCACTTAATATTCAGCTATAATGTGGGAGCAACGGTTGAGAAGGCAGTTTACCCTGGACTACTGGATGATTGAATATTTTTCTCATTTCTGCAGTGAATCTAGTCAAAGAAGAATAGTGAATCCCTTGCACTTCAACTATATATACTCGGGGTTTACCCATTGGCTCCGCTCACCGAGTTCATGGGAAAAAGAATAAAATGCAGTACCGGTATTTATAAATCTAGAATAGAATTAGTTTAGATTAGATGTAAGTGCTAGTCACGTAATTTCCAATTTGAAGTGTGTATATATATATATATATGGGTTGACTGTTTTTATGGGGTTTTTACAGTCCAAGTAGCTTCAGGTGTGGCACAATAAAGTCCGGGGGAAAGAAAAAATAAGACCGTACCAGTCGTGCCCACACACACACACACACACACACACACATAAAAATAGAAAGGCAGATATGGGAGCAGGCAAAACACAGGGGAAAATGGAACATGAGAAATACAAGGGAGAGAAAGCCAGACCATGACAGCTTCACATATTATCACATGGAAATACTCTTTTTTATAAACAAATTTAAGAAATCTAGTATGTGTTAATACTAGATGTGTTTCTTTTAAAAACCTAATTCAGATTTTTGTTTGGCTCTATAACATGAAAATATCCCCAGCCCCTGTAATACTAATAATAATTTTTAAATAATGTGTGCAGTTGTTTAAAATTAGGGCATTTTTATTTTGTTCTGCATAATACACAATAGCATTAATGCCTAGCATTAATGCCAACCTTATTATCTCTATGCTCATGTCTTCTCTCATCCAGTGCATTTGATGTTATTGTTTTGTTCTTGCTTTGAATCAAGGTTAGGTGATCTCAGCATTTCAGTCAAAATGGCACTCCATTTCCTGCAGCATACGCACATCGCTTCTTTCAGGCTGCAAATCACTGCTGGCAGAATGATTTTAAATGACTAGCCTTGTGTTATTATAAAATTGGTATTTTGTTATGCCAAATGGCTTTTGTAGTACATGATAAAACCTATTAAAGCCAGGCAAGGAATGATGCCTGAAGCTCTGTATTGGCAGTGACACTTATTGTAACTGTTATGTCCACATGAAAAAAAAAAAAAAAGACAACTGCAGTTATAAATTGGGTGATTCAGTTTGTTAGATGTTGTTAGTTATTCTGATGGAAGGCTGTAATGACTATATGGTGCTGTATTAAACTATAAGTGGTTTCATTTTAAGGAAGATTATTGCTTAAATTATGACGGTAGTGGCAAGAGTAACAATTGTTGTAAAAGTGTGTAAAAGTGTTTGTGTTCAGCTGTCCCCTTTTCTCCTGAGTGCTTTGCCCAGTATCATTCCTGAAATAAATGCATCTCTTCCAGGTGGATTTGAGTCCATCTGTATGTTTGATGTGTGTGTTGTGTGTGAGCAGGTTAAGTGCTTCAAGTACTGGCCTGATGACACAGAGATGTATGGAGACATCAAGATCAGCCTGCTGAAGACAGAAACCCTGGCTGAATACGCAATACGTACCTTCTCCTTAGAGAGGGTGAGTATGAAAATCTCGGCAGTACATTACTAGACAGACTAGCTCTTTGTGCTCTTTAAGCTATTTGCACTTGGACCCCAAGAGTCCATAAAAACAATTTTACCATCTGATATCACAAGTTCCTTTATTTCATTTTTTAATTAGAGTTAAATAATTTAAGTTGCATATTTAAAGGCTTTAATGCTGATTAGAAACCCATACAGAAATCCAACAGGAGTAATTTTTTTCAGACCTTGGCAATATATATATATATATATATATAAAATCAAACAAGGAGCTTACTTTGTGCACAGTGACATTATCATGCTTATTATTTTGGTTAGGCTCATTAGTTCTTGTGACCGGAAATCATAATGTCAACAGCATACAAAGACATTCTAGAGAATTGTGTGCTTCCAGCTTTGTGGCAGCAATTTGGAGAAGACCCACATATGGTTGCGTGGACTGGTGTCCACATATGTTTGGCCTTGTAGTGTACCTTATCCAGTGTGAAGAACTGGAGATATGTCCAAGTAACAGTTTTCTACATAATGATCCTTTCCAGACTTATTATGCCCTGTGTGGTCGGTTTTGTCTGTAGTCAATTATGTCATGGATTCTGTTATTTAGGATCGGAACAATAGTGGTGAATAGCGTTTCATGTTATCCGTGAGGTAACACACAGTAATCCTAAACCAGCCTTTACTGCAACCCTCTCATCTGGAAAGGGCAGTACTTCTGGTCAATCCATCTGATTTATTGATTTGTGAAGTGCTGAGGCTCTGAATATATGTTGTAAATCCTACCTCATGCCTTACTGTTTCTCCTAAAAATGTGTACAAAATGTGTACAGTTGGGCAAAAAGTTTCATTATCTGCATGCATATGCTTTTACTGTCAGCAAAGCCTTTATATAGTGCAAAAATATAGTTGTTTTATTTATATATTTAGCTTCTTTGATAGTCAGTTTTGCATCTTATTAATATCTTTTTTTCCTCTACAGATTCTTTAAAATTAGACACACCCCAAGGTATTGTTAGAAAAAAAAAAATGCTAATTTGTTTTTGCAGGATATTATATTGTCAGTACAAAATGTGATGTATTAGGATATTATGTCCACTTTGTTGCTGAGATAAGTAGCACATTCCAGTTTGTACAAACAGAACAGCCCTGGGGCATAGTGATGCTGAAACCATTGCAGGATTTCACTCATAGGCACCCACATGCAGAATTTTTTTTTTTTATGGTATGATACAGGCAGTTAAATGAAATGTTGATCAGATGATCCAAGTGTAAGCTCCCCTAATGGAGTCATAGCACGTATCTAAGGATATATTTATGTGATTGGAATAAATAACCTTTTGATGATAATTCTTTAGGACCTTTACCAGGGAACACTGGCTAATAGTCTGCTGAAGGAATTTTCTATTGAGTCTACTGACTTAGGATCAAGCTGATTAACTTATAGAGGTATAAACAACTGATAGTGAAGGAATTAAATAGGGCATATTTTTTTTCATCAAATAAAATAGATGTTTGGATGGATGGACAGATTTTATTGTAGTTGTATAAAAACAATGTAACAGTCTAGCACCTCTAATATGGCAGTAAGATCAAGCAGGGCACATACAAATACAAAATAACTTGTATTATCATTCCTGCTTTA
Organism: Synodontis membranacea; assembly: GCA_025674565.1. Lineage (NCBI taxonomy): Eukaryota > Metazoa > Chordata > Actinopteri > Siluriformes > Mochokidae > Synodontis > Synodontis membranacea. The sequence goes on along the minus strand of JAOVYU010000056.1, from coordinate 18,411,027 downwards.
ACTTATATATTATACTTTTATACCTTTACCTATTTTTAATTGAGGCTTATTTCTCTATACAAGTCAGGTCTTGATTAAAATATCATGGTACACAGAGGAATCCATCCAAGTCTTCCTCATTTTCAAGCCAAACTTACTACTGTATTACTGCAGTTTTACATTGGCTGGCAAATTGTAAAATTTATTGCAAAGTGAAAGCAAATATCTTAACATCGCAGCAGGCACTGGAATGTATTTTATCATTTCAGTGTCTAGTAAGTGTACAGCCATGCTGCCCTGGGGGTGCCTGATCTCACCTGTTCTCGGAAGCTATGTAGGGGCGGGCCTGGTTAGTTCTTGGATGGGAGACATCCAGAGAATACCGGGAATGTACAAAGACCCAGCAACAAGGGGGTGCACACTCTGGTGTATTCCTGCGTGCCGGTCTCAAACCCGGATAAATGGGGAGGGTTGCAACAGGAAGGGCATCCGGTGTAAAAACTCTGCCAAATCAAAAAAACATGTAAGTGGACTCCGTAAAATATGGGACAAACGCTAGGAGAGAGAGAGTGTCTAGTAAGTGTCCAAAAAAACAGGCATGTTTTTAAGTTGTAAGGCTTGTAACACTTACTGCAAGTTTTTAGCAGTTCTTCTTGGATAAATTGGATGAATTTGCCTGGCATGGGCAGAGATTGGCATAGCCTTAAATTCAGATTACACTAGTTATATTTTCCTTGGAAAAAACTAATAATCCCAAAGGAGAGGCTAATCTCAGCGTTTAACAAATCCATGGGGAGGAAGAAGAAAATGAGGCAATTTTTTGTGCAATCATTATACTTTTTTGTAAGTTTAACCATGTTTTCAGGCATACCAAGGAATCCAACCATAAAAGCACATGTTCTAGAAAGAAAAAAGCACTTGAGACAGTATAAAAAATTGAAAATTCTATTTTAAAAAAATCTCTTTAAAAAACAACTACAGTGCCCTATACATTTATTAATTGCAATTTGTATGAATTTTTAAACAAGGTTTGTTTTATAGGTTTCTCTGTGTTGCAGAAGAGATCACTGTGTGCATGTGTTTTTTTTTTTTTATTATCTTAAAATTGAATTTTGTGTTATATTGTATAGGATTTGTATTATCGATCTCCAGTCAGCTCTGAAATTATGGGTACGCTTCCAGAAAATGAACAAAATCAATACCTAAAATGAATTATACATTCAATGAGTAATATTTTATATTTAACCATATTGAAGAACACTTGATGTGGGATCTTGGACCACTCCTCTGTGCGGACATCAAAGCCTTCTCTTTGATTCAGACCACAGCTTTTCACTGGGATTTAAATGCAGGGACCGGGATGGCCATTGCAGAAAATTGATTTTGTATTTCTAAAGCCATTTATTTCTGTGCTGAAAAATCCATCAATGCCCAAGCACAAATCTGGCAGTGCTAAAAGATTTTGGGCAGAAATACTCTGGTACTTGGCACAATTCATGATGCTGCCAGACTGGAATCAGCGTCAGTGACCCACCATTTCTTGGCATATTTCAGCAAAAGTGTGACTTTGGTATTATGTGCCTACAAACATTTACATTTAATGTTATTTTTCAACAGATACCAGTGCCTTGCATAAATGTTCACCCCCCTATAATTGTATAGAATATTGATAATGGGGTGAGACAATATTGTTTGCAAAAGCATTTACAAATAATACCTTGTTTCAAATTGATAGCAAGGCAAAGTATTTACCCCATTGCCTTGAAACCCCTAAATTAGTCCTTGTGCCATCAGTTGCCACCTGTATACAAATAACGTTTCACCTGTTGATAGTGTATAAATACACATGTTCCTGGAGGATACCATATTTTTTAGAGAACACACAGCATTATGAAGACCAAGGAGCTACAGTTTGGTTATAAAATAATATTCAAATTTTGACTATGCATTGAAGCATTCTAAGTGTAACGGCATAGGTCAGAAAAGTAACCAAGAGGCTGTATGTATTTGTATATCCATTATCAGGTCAGCAAGGGTCTTTCTTGACATCTGAAAGGCTCATTAATTTTCCCTGTGGCAATGGTGAATGAGTTTGTCTGTCTTCTTATCTACATTTTGGCAATAGAAGAACCACGATCCTATCCCATATTAAATATGCATTGAAGTGTGCATACACACACACACGCACATGCAGGCTTTCTGTACCAGCAGCTAAGGCAGGACTGAGGTCTAGATGGAAGTGAATATAGAGGAATTAACTGGGTTTAACAAATCTCCATCTTCTCTGACTGGCTCCCTTTCTTATGCTGCTGTGTGTAGGTACCGAGGCTTACAGAGGACTTTGATGTGTGCTTTAGGCGTGCACACTGGGTCTGTCTGTCAATCAAAGAGACTGAGAGGTGTGCATGTGACAGCAGCACAAAGGGCATTACTGCTTCACTGTCGCACAGCACTTCTGTTTATTCAAATTGGCTGGGATTGGGTATGGCTGTTGAGAAATGCCCACAAATAGTTGCTAAATTAAATTAAGCAATACAAGTTTATAAATTAATTTCCGAGCCATAATTTTGCACATTAATTGTGTATTATGAATCAGATTTAAAGCAGAGACAGAAAATTGTGCTCTGTTAGGAGACTGGAAAAAATTCTTGAGGTTATTGTATATTAGATTTTGTAGATAAGATTTTAATAACAAAAATGTTATAAACACACTCCAGTAGAATATAACCTGCTTTATATTGCACTGGGTTATATGACTTACAAATCTACTATGCATATAACAATTATAATATGAATATTATAATTGTAATATAATAATATGAATATTTGGTCCTAATTACATTTTTCTGAGTAACACATGATTTTGACCTTAAACATAAACATAACCAGTACCACTATAGAACTATTACCGAAATAAAAAAATTATTGCAATATATAACACTACAGTCATATTAGCCTTATAATAGTCTTGCTTTCATTTCACATTGTATTACATTGTATTTTGACAACAACAAAAAAAAGAAATCATCTACCGCTCAATAGTTTATATCTCCAATTTTTTCAGGCTTAAAGGAAAGCACTTGTCTTTAATGTTTGTCTTGAAAAATCGTCTATCACATCTACTCAAGAGATCTGTGGCTATCTCAGAGGCATAGATTACATGCAGGACATCAGTAATCTGAATGGGTTGTCTGAAAATCAAATGTAACTACTTATGCAGTTCGACTCTGTATGTTGAGAAGTTTCCTGTATAAATATTGCCTGTCTAAATATAGTGCTGTGTGTTTTTCAGAGGGGTTACTCAGCCAAGCATGAGGTGCAGCAGTTCCATTTTATGTCATGGCCAGAGCACGGAGTTCCGTACCATGCCACAGGCCTGCTAGCCTTCATCCGCCGGGTCAAAGCCTCGACACCAGCTGATGCTGGCCCCGTGGTGGTTCACTGCAGGTACACAAATAAACGTTTATCGCAGCATGCTCAGAATCACACTTGCATTGCACACACTCTGTAGTGACCCTGACCTGTGAAATTCTTTGGATAGTAAGACACTTCTGTAATCCTGCCACACATAACAAGTCAAATGGAAAATGTTAATATGACAACACCATACAGCCCAAATAGTGCTGACTGCTAGAGTGCAGATGTGTGTATTTAGTAATGCTTCACTACTTAACTCCCAGCGTGTATGTTTGTGTGTGTCTTTGTGTTTGTGTGTGTGCTTGTGTATGTCTGTGCATGTGTGTATTGCAGTATGGGGGCTGGCAGAACAGGCTGCTACATTGTGCTGGATGTCATGTTAGACATGGCGGAGTGTGAGGGAGTGGTGGACATCTACAACTGTGTAAAAACTCTCTGTTCCCGCCGCATTAACATGATCCAGACAGAGGTGAGACACACACACACACGCACACACACAGTACATCCATATAATTAAGAGACACAAGGAAAAATGTCCTATAATGTTGTAATAGTAATAATCAGTGTACACAAGCCAGATGACAAAACCTTTCATGTCTTTCTGCCTTGTGCATGCGTCTTTGATTAGATCACCCTCTGTTTAATATCCAAACTTTATTATGCAAGTCTAACATTCATTTGGTTGTTTATTATTTGTAATCCTTTACTAGACACTTTCATTAATTCAATTCTGAAAATATTTGTTTGCTTAGAGCAATTTATCTTCATAAACACACAGTGCTATTGCATGTATCGAATGATTCATTTAGATACGGGTATGTTAGAAAAATTCTGCCCAATAACAATTATTTACTTTAATCAGGATTCATTTTGCATGCACTTTTGTTTTTTCTCTTTTCACTTCTGCTCTCTACACTGCCCTTATACATGCTTTTACATTTTCTGTCTTTCTCTCTTCCTCTCTCATCTGCTCTGTTGCAGGAACAGTACATATTCATCCATGATGCCATCCTAGAAGCATGCTTGTGTGGAGAGACAGCTATACCGGTGAACGAGTTCACGCTCACATATAAGGAGTTGCTAAGGGTTGACTCCCAGAGCAACTCCTCACAGCTCCGTGAAGAATTCCAGGTCAGTATTTTGCTTTATTTATCCTCAAACACAGAGTTCCTCCAATGTAGATAGTAGATGCCCTTAATGTGACACACAGGCTTCAATCAATAGTCTGATTTCTTTCCGCCTTTTAGTTGTTTTATTTCTTTCCGCCATAGTTGTAGAAAACGATTCTATTAATATATTATATTAATTTGAAATTATTTTTGACATTTTGACAATCCATCTTATGTATTGAGTATGTAGTGAGCATGTCTTTTGGGATTCAGCCTAAAGGTAGTATGCTTAAATAAATAAATAATAATAAAAATAAAAAAATAAACATTTTATATTTATTTCATAAAATAGCATAGTACAGCATGTATGCTAATACTTGCTCTGTCTGTGGTGGGATTAAATCATAGGCCCATTAATTTTCAAATGCTTAATATACAAAACAATTTTATATGGCATTTTTAAAGTGATGTGACAGTAGCCGGCAGACAGTAGCCTGTATGCTAATATTCATTGATCAAATGCAATCAAAGTAAGATTAATCAAATAAAGCTCAAATCACAGCTCTAAGACTTAGCTACTATTGATAAATGTCATCTGAGCCTAATGTGGCAAGGACATGCACAAAGTGATAGATTATCTAACTGAACACCCCGTCCAGTTATTATCTGAGGATGGCCCCAAGAGGTGCCCTGAGAATTTAAATTTGTGTTTGTTTGTTTCTTACTCATACCTACTATTACATTCTGCATATTAAGTAAGGAAGTCTTCAGATGAAGCCTTTAACACTTACACCAATCAGCCATAAAGACCTTTTAATATATTGTGTAGGTCCTCCCACAGCTCTGAACCGTCGACTCTCCACAAGACCTATGAAGGTGTGCTGTGATCTGGCATCAAAATAGCAGCAGATCCTTTAAGTCCTGTAAGTTGCAAGGTGGGGCCTCCATGGATCAGACTTGTTTGCCCAGCACATCCCACTGATGCTCGATTAGATTGAGATCTGAGAAATGTTGAGGCCAAGTCAGCACCTCAACTCCTTGTCATGTTCCTCAAACCATTCCTGAAAATTTTTTTGCAGTGTGGCAGGGCACATTATCCCGCCACTGAAAGAGGCCACTGCCATTAGGGAATATTGTTGCCATGAAGATTTTGATCTGCGACAATGTTTAGGTAGGTGGTATGTGTCCTAGTAAAGTCCACATGAGTACCAGGACCCAAGAACATTGTCCAAAGCATCACACTGCCTCCACCAGCTTGCCTTCTTTCCATAGTGAATTCTGGTGTCATCATCTTCCCCAGGTAGGTGACGCACACGCACCCGGCTTTCCACATGATGTAAAAGAAAATGTGATTCATCAGACCAGGCTGCCTTCTTCCATTGCTCTGTGGTCTAATTCTGATGCTCATGTGCCCATTGTTGGCACTTTCGGCAGCGGACAGGGGCCAGCATGGGCACCCTGACCATTCTGTGTGTTCTCACACCTTTCAGTAATAGCCAGCATTAGCTTTATCAGCAATATGTGGTACATCAACTCTTCTGTGAGATTTTACATGTTGGGCTAGCCTTTGCTCCCCATGCACATCAGTGATCCTTGGGTACCATTGACCCTGTTGCTGTTTCACTGGTTGTCCTTGTCCTTTTTTTGGTAGGTACTAAACACTGTTTACTGTGAACAGCCCACAAGACCTGCTCTAGCCATAAAGCCATCACAATTTGGCTCTTGTCAAAGTGGCTCAGATCCTTAGGCTTTCCTATTTTTCCTGCTTCCATCGCATCAACCTAATATATCCCACCCCTTTACAGGTGCCATTATAATGAGAAAATGTTATTTACTTCACCTGTCAGTGGATGTTAATGTTATCTCTGATTGATATATATTGCCTAAAAATAAAAATCCTTTGTCTTCTGTGCTTCCTTTCATGTTATACTAATCTCCTCCAGTAGTGTTTTAGCTAAAAGGCATTCTCATTCACTGACCTAGAGAACTAGCAAGAGAACATGTTTTTTTATAGAGTTTTCATAGCACTAATGTAAGGCTGCTCTGTATTAGGTTGTCTGCTAAATGCTGTAAATGTAAATGTACATAAAGGGGATATATTTATCATTTTGTGAGTTAGACATTTAGTGAGAGTAAAGCTATAGGCGTTGACTATTATTTCGCATTTGTTTTCTTTTTCTTGTCACTGTTGGGCTCAATTAAGGACAGCTAATGAAAACAGCACTTTAAAACAGGAACTGAATGTTTGCACTTCAGTGATGATGTAGCATCCAAAAGTGCATATGTAAAGAGATAACAGTATAGGTATTTGGTTCATTACTAATGTATGCTATTGCAGGTTTATTTTATAGTAGGGGTGCTTTTTTTGGATTGCCGTGTCTTTCAGCGTCCAGGTTTTTGTACATGGTGCAGGGTAGCTGATTTGCTAGGAAATTATTATTCAGAGCTTTGAGTCAAGAACCCATTCATACTGATTCACTAATATTTGTGAATATTATCCATGCACTTTGCAGTCATATCTGAGTCTGAGCTCAAGCCTGCAGTCTGCAGATGGTTTTTTTTTTTTTAAAATAACGTTTAGTCAAAGAGTGGAAATATAAATAAATTGAAGAATTTATGTTTTACGAACATACATCGAGCTTTAAGTGACGTATACACACACCAACACAAAAATATATGCTTGTCTCTCTTGCTTTTCTGCAATATGACTTTTTCCAAATCAGATGCAAGTCACATTTATGTGTGGGGCATAAAAATCACATTTGAATGCTTAAGATCCAGTGTAGTATTAATCATACAACTTTCTAACTTTCATATTCCCCATGCTATTCAGACACACACTTCCACCATTACTATGACAACCAGTGCACATACACATAGAGAATGTGACTACAATCCAGACAAGGACCATAAAAAAATACATTTTGATTTTCCTTACTCTCTGACCAAGCTTTATAACTTACATATTATGTAACATATAAGATAAAGTGCAGTCAGGTACTGAACTAAGAAATGAAATAAAAAAAAAAACCATTATATTACTTAATTGTCATCTTAATGCAAGCAAGAACATTGGCTATGTCTGGACTTTTTTTAGACAGTGTTGTATGCAATTCTTAAATATTTGTGAAGCTGTACAGCATTGAGAAGAATGCTACAATGAAAATTATCGATAAAATGCTCCTGACGGCACAGTCCAACAGCTGATTTTGACACTGTTAATGTCTTTGATTTAGTCTGGCTGAAAGTCTTCCTATTGCCTGACGTACTGGCAATGACACTTCTATAGTCTTTATGATGAACAACAGACTGTGTGTTCAGATTGCACAGCTAGAATCCACCATGCACCATAGATTTTATGAGCTTTCTTGGGAATGAAATATGGATGTGACAGCACACAGCTAACCAAAATAAACGGAGAATCCAATTAATGGGTTGTTAGTTTGAATTGTTCAATTACTTATGGTCCTTCCTATAAAAAGAGTAAGAAATATTTGCAGTAAAGTTTATGTTTGTGCGAATGTGTGCTCAAATGTCTTCCATGAGAGAATGATTTAAGGCACGATTTGGTTTATTATACTACTGATTGTGCAATAGATATTTCCCAGTTTATAGTACATGAACAGGTAAGAGAACTTGCTAAATCTTTGTTAGGCTTTTACCAATTTTCACTTCAGGGAATACAACTGGTGCTTATACATATGCTATCATTTCTAACAAAGCAGAAATCTAGATTGACATTCAAGATTTTTTAGGCAGCCTTAAAAATCATTACTTTTCCTTCTAGTTCTCTCCATTTAACGTGCATCTTGCATTATTTTACTCCGTATGAATTATAGTGCAGAAATTACCCTGTGCTTTCTGGCTCTAATAGAGGGAACAGGCACAGGTACATGTTGGATAAGAGGTAACTGACTGCTGTTTGATGGCAGGGTATTGTACATGCTTTGGTCCATTAATGCTGTCTCTCCAGCACTCACACTGGCATCTTCTGCACCACTCTGAATCTGTGTACATGTTTTGCTGTGCAGGTGGTGAATTTTTTTCTTTACCTAGGTTTTCTATTAGCATTAGTATCTTCATGTATTTACACTATTCATTAGAGAGTGTAGTACTGCTTTCTCCACATCAACAGTGGGCACAAATTTGCACACAGACCGTAGGTAAGCAGTGTTCCCAAACTGTTCCCATTTTAGTTATGCTTTTTCTGATGAAATCATAACACTCCTATTCATTATGTATGAGGTTGGCCTGATTTCCAGTTTTTGTTCAATAATTTCAGCTGCGCTGTTTACGAGTGAAGTGAAATGCTTTTTAAAGTCAAATCAGAAAACTGCGGTTAGCATGAGGCCCCATCTGCAGAGGCCAGATGCACAATGCTGGATGTGTGAAGTGTAAATCAACCTAATCGCCCCAGTGGCAATGAGCTGCTCTCCCCCTGTATGGCTGCTTTTCCCATCAAGGTTGTGCTTTCTTTTTCATTTTCATTTATTTTCTTTCTCCTCCCTCATTGTCTCTTAGCTCTTAGGCTGTGTGTTGCCCCATGTGCACATGTAGCCATCTTCATTATTCCTCTATATATTTTATTACCACTGCAAATCCTCCTCATCTTTGTATTTTGCTCTCCCAGACATATTAATCATTTATTTCCAATTCTCATACATAAAAAAAAAAAAAAAAAGTCCTTGGTTTGAATAACACAAGTTCACAAAACTGTCAGTCAAAGATGAACTGAAGCCACGAACAAATAACGAGATGAATTCATACACAATAGAATGTGTCAGAAGGTACAATATACTGTACGTGTGCAGATGATGCGAGTGCTTGTGTGTGTCCCTCCACAGACACTGAACTCTGTGACACCTCACCTGGATGTGGAGGAGTGCAGCATAGCACTGTTACCACAGAACCGTGAGAGGAATCGCAGTATGGATGTTTTGCCGCCAGACCGTGCTCTGGCTTTCCTGGTTACCACAGAGGGCGAGAGTAACAACTACATCAATGCAGCTCTCACTGACAGTTTCCGACGGCCAGCAGCCTTCATAGTGACACCCCATCCTCTGCCTGGCACAACCGCTGACTTCTGGAGGCTGGTGTTTGACTATGGATGCACCTCTATTGTCATGCTCAACCAGCTCAACCAGTCAAACTCAGCCTGGGTAAGTTCCTGTAACATGGCAATACTAAGCAGGATGCAGCACCTTTAAGGCAGCAGGGGCATTAATCTATTTTAATATTTCATTGTTATTATTATTATTATTATTAGTAGTAGTAGTAGTAGTATACTTTCTGCCAAGGATGTCTATGTTAGCGTATAGAACTGCTTGGTAGATTTTTTTTTTTTTTATTGGCAGAGTACAGTACATTTTAGAGGACAGTCCAGATCATCCATACTTGCAGCACCATCATCAGGTCTATATTTCTGAACCGTTTGTCCTAAGCTTGAGATCTTTTCGAAGTATTGGGTTGTCCCAAATCAGTTGTTAAAGTCCGCCATATTGGATTTTCCGCCATTTGGAATTTTTCAAAAAACTACTTTTGCGGACTCATCCTACACAGTTGATCATATCACCATAAAATTGTTTATATATAATCTACAAACAGTTGGGACCAAACGTTGTTCAAAACATTATGCTAAGTCAAACAATATGACTGCAGTTGTCCAATAAATTTGATGGCAAGTCCACCAAACCAGAAGTGAGGCCTTATCTCAGCAACCGTTGGATATATCAGAACCAAATGGGTTGTGGACGTGTGACTCAATTGTGAGGAAGCCCAACAAAATTTTTATAATTTGACCACTAGTGGGCACTGTAAATGTCAAAATGTCAGAGCCGTATATAGAGAGAGTGCGGCCAACTCAAACAATGGGCGCCATGTTGTAACCCATCATCCGAGGGTCCTACAACGCAATTCTATGGGGCGAAGAGGCAGTGTTTAAATAAAACGTTTATTCTCACCACAATTATTTTCGTAAATGCCATCACCAGCACCCAGTAACATGGAAAACAGTATAACAAAAATATATCCGTTTGTATTCACCCCCCCCAAAATGGCAAATAAGCGCTAAAGTGGCCATAATGTTTACCTTTCTCTGGCGTGTGCGTCATTGCAGGATACATCACTCAGAAATCACGGTGTCCGTCTCTGACATACCGGCATTATTCAGGTGAAATACTTTCAAACACTTCCTAAGGCTAAAGTAGGCTACTAACTTGACATAGCCTATAGCATAACATGGAATATAGTCTTCCAGTGATGCCTGACCTGACTGTCAGTGTAATCTTTTGTGTACGTTTTGTCTCTAAAGGACATTGTAATTACAGATGATTACTTCACTTAAGAAACGACTTGGTGCCAGTTAATTAAGTGTCACCTAATTAATGAAGACTTGGTGCCAGGTTTTTAATTAAGGTCACAAAGGTATTAATCTTAAATCGTTTTTGTTTATCCTACAGTAGTGTTATAAGTGTTATCATATACAAACAAAAAGCTATTAGTCTTTAGTTATAGAAAAGAGAGACGTATCTTACCTCACACAAGAAAGAATTAATATTTGATTTCCAGTTCTTTCGTCTAACCTTGGACTCCCACATTTTTCTTCGATCTAGGTCATGGGGGAAACGATGCCACAGCCATACACTACACAGCAGGGCATCCCACTCGTTTAAATATGTGAAAAAATTTACGAAAACCTGATCATCGTCTGTCAGCGTCAATAGAAGCGATTGGGAATTTTGGTGGATGATGGGTTACAACATGGCGTCCATGAAACACGTGATGACCTCTGGGCCAGTCAGAGGGCAGAACCGTTAAAACCGAGTTGGTCGCACTCTCTCTATTTACGGCTCTGCAAAATGTGTTTTGGCTAATAACTGTTGTTTAGTTTACCTTAGAAAAATACTTTAAAAAAGTCCTGTGTTTTCTAATACCATGGGACGTCCCCAGGCTGGTCCATGGGAATTTCATGTCCCCCTAATTGATGTAAATTATATTAAAAGATTAAGAATTTTCCACAGGCCATAAATTTTGTCAAATCTTCCTCAAATTTGTCAGAGATGATCTTTGTACCAACCCTCACAAGATCTATGTATGAGGGATGTGTGACCATATCTCAGTAATGCTTTGATGTTTTGAAACCAGTCTTGGTATTTTGACTCATGACCACCCCCTGATGATGTGCACCAGATTTCCTGTAATTTGACCACTGGGGGTGCAATGCAACAAGCAAAAATGTGTTTTTCCTAATATGTTTTGATGGATTGACCTTATAAAAGTGGTAGTTATGTATGGAAATTGTCATGCTCTGTCTCTGCCATTCCCATCATGTCCCTGTTTTGCCACCAGATGTCCCTGGTCATCCCGTATGCTCCTACTGATTCCCAGCTTAGTGCCTCAATTACTCACACCTGTCTCCCATCTGTGGCTCATCACCTGTGTATATATGTGCCTGCCTGTGCCCTGTTAACCTGTCGGTCATTGTTAGTACTGTGTGTTCATTCCCACTCATGGTTTGCTACCATATTCTAACTTCCTCTAGCTTCTGTTGATACTCATGCCTTTTCTACTTCTCTACAAGCTTCACCCTCAAATGTTACTTATCTATCCTGTCCTACTGAGGTTCTGTCTACAAATAAACCTGGAGTGCTTTTTCAGTGCTCTTGCTCTTTTCCGATGCTCATGATATCCATGCTCCAGTAAAGCACAGGGCTGTCCCCTTCTTCCATTCCTCTCCCTGGTTATCTCCAGAGCTTTGAGTCCTGAAGGCTCTACTAAAGTCTGTCTTCCTGATATCTCTGCCCCCTATTCGAATGAATATGAATCACACACTGCCACTTTTATGCAACGTGCCACTCCAGGTTGAGTTTTAGGTTCTCTTCATTTTTTATGTTACCACTTGAAGGCATAATTTGCCATCATGGGCTCAGTTTTCACTATTAGGCAGATGACACCCAGATTTACACCAGTTCTAGATCTTACACTTCTCTACCCCCTCCTACTCTTATTACTTGCACTCATGACATTAAGTCCTAGATAACATTTAAGTTCCTAAAACTGAATGCTGGCAAAACTGATGTTTTAATAATCCACCTGAATAACCTGTCTGCCATGTACGGTGATTAATTATTTTTATTTTGATGCCATTCTGTTGAATTCCTCTAAATCTATTTGCAACCTTGGTGTTTTTTTTTATCAAATCTCAGCCTTTATGCTCACATTGTTTCACTCACCGATTCTGCCGCCTTCTGTTCTGATTTCTGTTATACACTATATGGCCAAAATGTGCGGACACCTGACCATCACACCAATATATGATTCTTTCTCAAAGTGTTACCACAAGGTTGGAAGCCCGCAATTGTCTAGGATGACTTTGCAAGGTTCAAGGTTGCTTTATTGTCATTTTAACAGTGTACATGGTACAGGTACAGTATATAGTGAAATGAAATAACGTTCCCCAGGACCATGGTGCTACATAAAAGGACTGGGACATTACAAAAAACATACCTTGCACGTATGCCACATAAAGACAAGACAACTGCATAAAGTGCACATGTGCAAAAACAGCAAGTAAACAAACATGAGACGAGTGCAACAAAGACAATAGACAATACATATATGATCAGCAACTGATGTATAGCAGCAAAAAACAAGTTGTAGTGCAGCAAAAAAACAAAGATGTAATGCAGGATGTAGCATTACAGTTTCCCTTCACTGTAACCATCAGGCCCAAATCATCTTTCATGACAATGGCTCTGTGCACAAAGCGAGCTCCATGAAGATATAGGTTGCCAATGTTGGAGTGGAAGAACTTGAGTGTCCTTCACAGAGCATAGACCTCATCCCAACTGAACACCTTTAGGATAAACTGGAACATTGACTGCACCACAGACCTTCTAACCCAACATCAGTGCATGACCTCACTAATGCTTTCGATGCTAAAAGAGCACAAAAATCCACAGCCATGCTCCAAAATCTAGTGGAAAACCTCCCCAGAAGAGCAGAGGTTATTTTAGTAGAAAGGAGAACAAATCTGAATGGATGTTCAACAAGCACATATGGATGAGAAGGTCAGGTGTCCACAAACTTTTGTCTATATAGTGTACTTCTTTTTATGCTCCTGTCATCTCATTGCTTTGTTGCAATGAGTGATTAATTCTTTTTACATTGATGTTCCTAAAAGTGAATGCTGAATCCAGTTAGGAATAGGTGTTTACCTGTTCTATGATTGATTAGCATGCTGGGTAAACAGTGTTGTGTCAGTGTTTTGTCAAAAAGTCTTATTATGTTTTGTTTCGCCAAAGTGCATAAGTTTAGGCACTTGTGTCCTGTCTTTCACAGCATGCTACATAATGAAGTACAAAGCCAATTGGTGGAGTGTTTAAGACCTTCTGTTCTCATCTGACAAAAATGTTGTTAGGGGTTTTCTCCTGCTCCAGATGGAGCTTTCTTTGTTTGCTCTAATTGTTAGAGTTTTAGCATGCTCACTTGCTCCATTATCGTCTACTCTTGGTGTGTGTTCTTACTGAGCCATTTGCTTTGTGTCATTCAGTCTCCCATTCACTTCATTTTATGCTCGAGTGGATTAAGGCTTATAGCCTCTCTTACTTTCTTTCCTCATCTCTTTCCTTTTTTTTTTTTTCTTACTGTATCTCATTTTCCCTTTCTTACTTTGTTTTTGCCTCCAAGTCATATTTTTTCTTCTTTTTCTTTGGCTATCCTTGCTCAGTTCCTTACCCCCTGTATCATTTTTCCTTTAATCCTCTCTCTCTGCAGTCCTTTTTGCATTAATAGTTGCTTCTTTGGTTGCCAGTGACACAACTCAATGCTCAGTCTCCGAAGACAGTAATCCATGTATTATCTCTCTTTCCACTCTGTCATATCATTATGACCTGTCTACCCCTCCTTTCTTTCTCTGTCTGTCTCATTCACTGTGTCTCATTAGATTGCAAGCCCTGAAGGCATTTGAATACTGTTTCCACTGCTTAGTGTACTATTTACTGTCCTGATGCTTCTGAAATATCTTCTGTGACTTAAATGTTTTGCTGTTTCTCTCTTTCTGTTCTGTTCTGTTCTCGACCTGGAGATATGACTCTAAAGCCTTTTGCCTGAGTGGCACTTGACCTTCAAAAAAACAATTCCTCTATATAAGTAGATTCTAGGCGCTTGTCAAAATTTGTTTTGTGTCGTCTTTAATTTGTTCTGTCCATTTTTTTCCTCTTTCTCTCTAGCCTTGTGTGCAATATTGGCCTGAGCCTGGTCTTCAGCAGTATGGCCCTATGCAGGTAGAGTTTCTCTCCATGTCTGCTGATGAAGACATCATCACACGTCTTTTCCGGGTTACAAATGTCTCACGGGTGAGTCTCAGCCTATAGACACCTTAGAAACATGCTTTTGGAAATGTCACCATTATGTACAGTCGAAACTAGGCTGTTAAAAGTATGCATTATGATGTAAAAATAAGGCATTGTCTCATTGGTAATTCTAATATTTATTTGCAACATAAAGAACTATGCAAACAAGACTGCATAGTGGATTTCATAGTGCTTGATATAAGCTGTGGCACTAGCCTGGCAGTAAAATGTTTTCAGTTCTCTTCAGGTTGCTTTTTTTTTTACACCAAAAGATTAGAGATTACTAAAGATTACATTAGTATGTTTGCTTCATCCTGTGCATTCTTAAAAGTGACGAAGCTCATGTTCCTTTTTTATGAATGAAATCAATCAAATAAGAAATAAATGATCTCTGAACTTTCCACATGAGAAAACATTGATTAATGTTATAATTGCGTGAAAAGTAACAATATGAATTTCTATAATTAGACGGTAATTACCCACAGATATTATTTCATATTCACCTTGGGAATTGTATATAGAATGGCTGTAATAAATTCAAAGTAAACATTTTTAATGCCTACCACGAGCTACGCGGAAGCAAGCAGCAGTTTTGAAAGTCTGCATGAAATCCACATAAGGTCAAACTTTTCAATTTTCCCTATCTCATCATTGGGAAAGAGGCTATCTTCTTCTGTTTTCCCAGGGGCACATCCACCCAGTAGGCGTGTATTATAGATACCCTTTCTACATTTCCTGCCTGAAGTGTTCATAAACCATACCATTTTATTCCAGTGGAGGCTATAAAGTGTGGCAAATGAGAAACAGGAAGTCCAGGGAATAGGAAAAAAGAAAATGGCTCTCATCACAGACAAAATAATCAGTGTTACATAGAGAGCAAGATGCGAGTATGGTATGTGTCTGTAAGGAAGATGTTTGTAGAAAGGGATGGTGTGAATCCTTGTGTGTGCGCGTGTGTGTGTGTGCGTGTGTGCGTGCGTGCGTGCGTGTGTGTGTGTGTGTGTGTGTGTGTGTGTGTGTGTGTTGTAGGAGGCGGAATATGGGATAGGTCAGTCAGGAGTTGTCCATGAGCTTTTTCTGACTGTCTGAATGACAAGCAGAAGATTAGCAAAACACCTTGTCATGTGATACAGTATATCTGCCTGTCATCCTCTGCACACATCTGTCACACCAGCTTAGAGACAGGCCACTAGTCAGCCTCAGAAGGCCAAATGTACAAGGCTGTTTGCTTCTGTTTTCTGGTGTAATTAGGCCACATTTTACATAATAAAACTTGCTTGATATTTACAAAACTGAAGTACAAGCCTAAATGCACAGTTTGTATGCCATTCACACAGAAACAATGCAAGTGGGCTTTTTTTCCTTCATACATATGCATTTGCAGAGGGATTGCACAGACAGTAGGATGTCAGCACAAAAAGTGGGTGGAGAAATCTGGTGTGGTTGATTTACACATTCGTTACGCATTTGATGCACTGATGTATGTAAGTCTAGTGGTAAACAATTTTGCCTATTTATTTCTCTTCCCAAAGCTAGAGAGAAATGTTCCTCAATGGCATCATTGTTCCTCAAAGCGGTACATCTGTGAGCATGGTTGCTAGGTGTATGTTTTACCGTTGATACTTTTGAACTACTTTTGAGCCAACAAGTTTAGTAAACATTTATTTATGACCAAGTGTGTTATAATATGACAATATTTCAGTCAAATTATGTGTAATAATGCTTCTTCATTGCAAGCAATTGTGTAGATCTGGCACTTGTGTAGATGGTCATAGCACATGCATCATAAAATCAGCTTCCTCACGGCTGACAAAGATATTCTGCATGCTAAATAGGATTTTTTTATTTTTGACATTGATCATTTTCAAATGTTATAGGGCCCACATTCAAGCATACAAAAAGGAAGACAGTTTAAATTACACATTTTTGTTAAAAAAAAAAAAGAAAAAGAAAGAAAAAGTAGAATACACATCTGTCATAAAACCAAATAGCATATCAGCTGTATTAATTCCCCACATGGTCTACTGGCTCTGGCACAAGTCTTCATTTATTAAGAACTTCATTTATTAGTGGACTTTTTTCTTCTTTTCTACTGAACTCGCATTTCCCCAGGTTTCTGATGACTCTGTGGCTGACCAGTTCCACCATTTTACCGTGGCTTTTAAACTGCAGTTTGCACCACTCACACTGAGTGCACGTACTGTAGTAAATAGTCCTAGGTGCAGTTTTGCATCATGAGCTACAGCCATAGAAAATTGATTGTCAATGTCAGACATATTACATATGCATTTTAGGACCACACTGAGTCATGGTCTTGCTCTGTGTACTTCCATATGTATGTACATCTGAACTAAGATTTGCTTATTTGTTTTTTTATTTAGAATAGTACTTTTAAGTACTTTTTGTGAATGTACCCTTAAAGGTGTTTTATGCTCTACAATGTACCTAAAATGAAGGTACATTCACCTGGTGACTAAGGATACAGAAACGCCTACAGGACAGAGAGTTTTTATACATACCTAATGTATACATGTGTGAAGCTAATATCAACTTCCACTTTTTCAGTGTCTAGAAAAGATACTGCCTTTCTGCCTTTTCTCTCTTGTTTAACCTCCTCTCTTTGTTACAAAACTGCGGGAACTATTTTACCATCAGCTCATTGAGCATTAGTCATTGCGCCAGTGTTGATGGGTAGGTTTCCTGTGGTAGGCTTTTGGAGTGCCATAGGTCTAGATATTAATACTGCTTGTGTTTAGGGGCAGATGATTAAGTAAATCAGAGCTTTTGTGTCTTTCTCCAGTGCTCTTCTTCCTTATAGATTCATTCATCACAACTCAGACTCTGCTGACTCTGCATTCCCGAGAGCTGAACATGGGAAATAGCTCTGGTCTCCTGTATACATACTCATAAACAGACCAACAAATGTATACGGGATGATATATTACAGCCCATTTCTCTTGTCTATGGTTAGCTGCAGGAGGGTCATCTGGTGGTGTGCCAGTTCCAGTTCCTGCGCTGGTCAGCGTATCGTGATGTTCCTGACTCCAAGAAGGCCTTCCTTAACCTGCTTGCACATGTGCAGAAGTGGCAAAGAGAATGTGGCGACGGTCGCACTGTGGTCCACTGCCTGTGAGTAACACACGTGCATGCAGGCTTTGCTATAAATATAGCATCTTTTCTTGAATTGCAATAAAATACTGTAGTTTTCTAAATGTTCATGAATAAACTCAGTTACTCTTAGGGTGGTGCAAAAGTTCATGGCCTAGGGGTTAACTTAATTTGTGATTTTCTAATATAAAGTAACGGCCATTATACTCTATGACTTTCTACCATTTATATGGCAAAGAATTAATACTGTCGTTTAAAGAAGGATTTGGGTTTTGAAGAAATTAAGTAATCTACTAAATTCTGTATATCCTTGTTTTAAATGTTGGCCAGAATGTATAACTTGCAGTGACCTAAACAAGTGGAAATATCCAGTGAATAGGCTGGATGCAATAAGCTTCCCATCCAAGGCTTAGAATTGTGTCTTTTTTTACTTTTGTAACATGAAGCCTTGCGTTCTTGTGTGAATGGCCGCTGAATGTTAGTTCATTGAATTTTTCACTTAATTTGATTGATCACTGTAACATTCAGCCTTTGACAGTTTCTTCATGTTCGAGCAGCTTGTAATAAAGGTGTAATAAACCTGTAAATTTTCTCTCTGAAAGTGCATGTGGAACCCACCTACCAACTTTCAGAATCTTTCCCATTGCCTTCAGATGCCTTAGAACAGTAGAATGATCAATATACAAACGTCTTGCCAGCTCTCTAGTCGATTGTGTTTCGTCTTTGTCCAACAGTAGCTCCTCGTCTTCCGTTTAGCTTGGTCTACAAGTTTTTGCCTTATCATCTAGCTTGAATTCACCTTGTTGAAAAAAAGAACGAGTTCTTACCCACAGAAGTCCCAGCTGCAACATAGCCATAAACTTGGCAAATTTCATCACTTGCTTCTGTTGAGTTTTTTCTACTATTAAATAAGAGTAGAAGACAATGACGAATATGAATATGATCATGCTGATTTCCATGCTTGTTTGATAAACTACCTAAAACGTGCTTTTACATGGAGTTATGATAAATAATTAAATATATTTACTAGGCCACGAACTTTCGCAACTCACTAATAAAACACACACACACGCATTTATGGTCATAAAACATCAAACCGAAATTCATTTCACATACACGCACGCAGTCGAGGTAATTGCATATGCATACAAGCAAAAGTCCCTGGGGAGAAAGAGTTGTTTGTGCCTACAGGCATGTGCTGCTTTTCAGCCTCTGCCCAGAAAACCACATCATTCAGAGTTGTCACACAGTGTTATTCCCTGCTAGCAGGGGGAAAGAGATTATGGAGATGAAATCAATTATGCTCTAATACAGAATACAGTAGCCTCCCTCAGCAGTGTATCCAGAGCTGCCAGGACTCTGACTGCAATTGATTACACCACCATCACCATCATCTGTCTACAACCGTACCTCCACGTTCTTACACTAGCCTACTGAATACTGTTTGTTCAGGACATTTGGATAGAAATGTGAGATGCCAAAGGAAAAAGAATATTGGCAGGCACTGATTTAAAGTATATATCAGGTCAGGCATACATGTTATTTTGCTTACTGCAATCTTGTGGTATCCATGTATTTCTGTAGGGTTTACATTTGCTATATGTTTTTGGTGGTGTGTACAGTAATGGAGGTGGGCGTAGTGGCACGCTTTGTGCATGTACCATTCTGATGGAGATGATCCAGTACCAGAGTATGGTGGATGTCTTCTATGCTGCTAAAACATTGCGAAACGCCAAACCCAACATGGTGGAGTCACTGGTAGGTGACAGAAATTCTTACCTGGTTATATGAGAACAAATATGTTTGATGCACAGGTTAGGGAAAATAAAATAAAAAAAAGCAAGATAACGTCAAATATTAGATTTTGCTTTTACCAGATTTACAGTTATTTGCAGGACTATACTGACTAATCAAAATTTTGTGTGTATGTGACTCCCCTAGGAGCAGTACCGTTTCTGTTATGACCTGGTGCTGGAATATTTGGAGTGTATGGACCTCAGATAGCAACATATTTCAACTGTCCTCTAAATACAGAGGAGGACTGCTGGCGGATTCACTTTCTCTATTCTCACTATGTCTGAGCTCTCCTTCCATCTCTCTTCCTTTTGACAGCTCGCTCACATTAAAATTCTTACCTAGGAAGGAAGAGCAGAAAATAAACGTGAGCAGAAGCTTTCGCCTTTCCACCCGGAATGTCTAGATGTGGTGGACCATCCATGTCCTAGTTGTTTGTGGTTTAGTGTTGTTTTGTCAGCACCTTTTCCCCTCCTGTTCTCCCCTGAGCTGTGAGCAATCCACTCAAAATAACTCAAAGCCAGCTCTGATACCAAGTGCGAGCGTGTCTTGACTTCATTTCCTGAGAGTGTGACCTGTGTTCTGTTCTGTACTGTGCTGGGAAGGCTCAAAGACAGAAAGTGTCCCTGGTTGGCTGGACTGAGGAAAACAAAAGAGGGTTTGCTTGGATGTGTTTCTCCTTATGTGCAGTACAATAGAGTGAGACATCTGAGCCATTGGCTGTGAGATCAAGATTGGCCAAAAACACGAACGCACACTCTGTGTTACCTGAGCATTGAATCTGCAGCCAGCTCTTCATTAATTCAGTTGACAATGCATCACTATGGTCGCTTTTTCACTAAAGAGCCTTGGACATCCATTTTATAATACAATCCTAGTATTGTACCTGGTTGGACCATCTACAAAATCAGTACACAAAGCCAGAGTCTGTTATTTCCTACAATACAAAATTCAATGTCACTGACTGAAAAAACAGCTGTCATAAATTTGATGGCTTTAATATCCTGCACTGGCTCAATTTTTCTTTCGCTTTTCTCACTTGTACATAGATTTAATGTCTACAGATGTTCTGTTTGATGTCTAAGGATCTAATACATCTTATGTATGCAGAGGGAGTGCATTAATTGTCAGTGTCATGAGAAAAAATGCGGTTTACAGGTTGACCCTGGCATTGCCCTCAAGTAGCTGAACAAGGGAAGCGCTAATGGAGATTTACAGTGATGGAAAGATACATAGGAAGTCAACCAGTGTCGACATGTATCTGTCATCTGGTTATTGTTTAGCCATTTTTTGGACCTTTGGCTAAATATGGCTTTTTAAGTATTTAACTGATGCAACATCCTGGACTATAGATATGTTAAAATATGCCTTTTAATTGGCAGTTTCAGCAGTTGACCCTGGTGACCCACTTCACCATACATCCATACACGTGTACATGTGTGTATGGGACAAAAGTCATTCTCATAATAACAACAACAACTATTATTATTATTATTATTATTATTATTATTATTATT
>JAOVYU010000056.1:18367503-18378761 GCA_025674565.1 Synodontis membranacea | reverse complement strand
ATTGACATATACAGACTTTGTCACACTAGCTATACTTGGCAAGTGTTAATTAGAAAAACGTGTTTAACATTATGACAATGTCTGTGCAATCAGAGGGGGAAATGTCCATCCACCTCTCACTTTCTCTATCATGCCTTTACTCATGCTCTTCTCATGTAATTAACTTCTCTTCATCTTTGCATCACATCAGTATACAGTATGTCTACTATGTAAATAAGGCCAGTGGGTCCCAATGTGAGGCATGAAAGTACCGCTGGTGAGGCACGGGGAGATATAATGGGAGCATAAAAGGCATGAGAAATGGTGTGCACTGTAGTGGGGAAAGCCTGATTGTAGAAAGAGAGAGAGAATGAAAGATGTAACAAAATGTAGAGGAAACAAATTGTAGAGAAAAAAAAATGATTACACACAAGAGTTATCAACAAACACCATGACTATTGCTTTGTTACAAGTTGAATAAACCCCATGCCAGTGTGTGATAGGCTTTTCTGCTGTCACCTCAAACAAAATCACATACAGATCAAAACGGAACATTGAGAATGAACTGAGGGTGACAATATCCAAACAACAGCTCAACAAGTTAAGAGAGTTTCCCAGGGCAAACAAACAAGCACAAGCTATTGTTACTGGAATACAGTTTTATTATTAGTCTTTAAAACAACTGAATATATTGCATTAATACAATAATACATTTCTACTGTAGTATAGTTATATGCCTGTGTTACTTTTTCAGAGATCTGAATTATGTTTCATTTAGTATGTATTTATTCAACACATTTTCTTGGTGCATTGTTCACTGCAATATAAAATAAATTGTTCACTGTTTATATACGTAAAATAAAATAGAATACAAATATAGGAAATTCAGTATTAAAAATTCAGTATTAAAAAAAGAACAGCAGACATGTTAGTAGGCTTAAGCATGCTAATATAAAACATTAATAACAATATAATAACATGCATAAAAAGCTACAAGTTGATTTATTAACAGGGAGGATTAATGGAGGACTTAAATGAGCAACCCAGCGCATATTGGACATCGGTTTTCAAGCTGGCTATGAACAGATTTATTCATAAATGGTTCATAGGAGCAATTATACAAGATATTTGGTATTCATGAAAATCCCATAATTTAAGAAAAAACATTCATATCCTCCTCATACTCTGGGTGTGTGTAAATTTACATTTAAAAAGACTAATACAACCCTCAACTGACCAACTTCAAACCATATATTTTGTATGGACTTCAGCTCTGTATTCCCTATGTTAAGAATACCATTAAACTAAATGAATATTTCAATTACATGCAGACCTTTACTGAAAATGTATTTAATTGTTTCATCTTAATATCATTCATTAAATAAATATTACATACAGTATAAAAATAAATTAAGGAAAGCAAGCAAATGCAAATCTATAAATGGAGACAAATAAGACCAGTCATATAATTATAATGAAAGAAATGTCACTGTATTAAACGAGGACTGCTGCTCTTTGCATAGCCATACCCATACGCAAATGGCTTAGTTAACAGAAGTTTAGCCACACTGTGCTTAGGAAAGGGTTGTTCTGAGCCTGATTAAAGCAAGGACACAGCTTTATTGATCAGTTTTGTTTTCTGTTTTGGCATCTTATATAAATGCCGTGAAACAAGAAAACATTCACTGAAAAGCTTAAAAAAGAAAATCAACATAGCAGTGCTTGGTGTCCATTATCACTTGGGTACAATGTAGATCTTTTTCATGTCAAACTATTTTCTTTCACTTCAATTTATTCACACTTAATTAAACTTTTCTCTAATTTGTTTCTTAATTTTGGCATTTTTGGCTGCTATAAATGACATTTTTATGTTTTCACAGGCATGGGTGAAAATAACTTGCATTTCTGCGACTGTGAAATTCATTTCCTTTTGCCGCTTAATGGTCAGTTCATGTTTTCAGCCATCTGTGCGCTAAAGCTTTTATTGAATTTTGTGGGCGTCATTAAATGCAAATGAGCTGTGTCTAGAATGCGCTTTGCACTCTACGGGTGATTGGCGTTTGTCAACATACAACATATGCAAATAGAATTTCTGGAACTTTTGTAAATCTGGTCAAAATTTTTTGTTCAGTATGGTTTACTCACGCATTGGCCTAAGTAATTTACTATGGTCTAAGTAATTTGTAGTATGGGCTGTTTATACTGTAGATGAAAGAAGATGTTAAATGTGGTGTCATTAGCACCTAGAGTGGGATTATTTTTGTCATTCACATATACCTTAACAACCTACAACATTAATAACCTGACACTGCTAACCTTGACATTATACAGTACTTCAGTTTGACTCTACTGAGATTGTTTAAATCCACTGTGGTTATCATGGCTATTTAGCACAAGGTTCATGGTAAGATATGATGTGCAACAGTTAACAGTTATATTAGGAAGATGCTTCAAATAAGTTTTTATTAGTGGATTTTTATTTATTCAGGCAACTCCATTTTCCATCTTCTGCCCATCACTCTAGCAACTCTTAAGGCAACATCAGAGCACAGGAGGTTATGCGTCTGTTTGGGGTTCTGGCTGTGAGATATTGAGCTGCTTTTAGGCTCTTGCTGATCCACTCACATGGTAGGGGAAAAGCAATTCAACTGTGAAGCCACAGTGAATCCATTTCTGTCACTTCCACCCTCCAATCAGCTCGACCTTCTGCTTTCCTGCTTTATGATGGCCTGATTCAGACGCAAAATGAGTTACTAGCAAATGGTCTTTTTCATTGCATGGCTACTCCTCTCTCTTTGTGGGTTTTTCAGGCTGAGTTTTGGCACAGTGATGCACATTTGCACATGCTTTGTGTGTTTGTTACCAATATTACATTTCTGTTTATATCAATCCATGTTTGATGAATCCGAAATTCTCATCTTGTTTGTCTTACATTTGCAGAAATCTGCTTGAAAGGAGCATCTGGTAGTCTTTACTTGCTGAATTCAAGTTGAAACAATTTAAGAAAAGGGCCTGTTCTTGAACGTGTAGAAACATGTAAGTAGCTCCAAAACCAATGATGTATTTTGCCCTATTTCTGTATGCCCTATTTTAAAGCAAACTAGTCAGCTATTTCTTCTTATACACTATATAAAAGAGCTTGTCATTGTGGAGTGGAAGTGCATATGTGCATATATTCTGTGCAGAACAACAGTTTACAACACCTTGTCTGATACAAGGCAGTTTGTGTACTTTAAACAGTTTCAGAAAAAAACAAAAACATATGATACAATGGTAACCAAAAAATCAGAATAATAGCACAGAATGTATATTTAACACATTTAATCCTACTACTTACAAGGGAGACTAATATAACACCAGTGATTTGCACAATACTATTGCTGCTATGGGCTCATATTGCTGCTGGCCAACACACAGTCCATGGACTTGCCAATTTTTATCAAATATTTTCTCAGTACTGAATAATATATATATTTTTTTACTAAACATTGCCAATAGTCTCCTGATACACACAGTGGAATGAGCTCCATTGCATTCCTAAGAGTCTGGTGAGATAAATGGTAATCAAAGGGTCAAAATAATTATTATTTTTCTTTGTAATTTCTGGTGTGAAATAAAATAATCACATGCATTTACATGTTCATAGTATTAGCAAAACAAATTGGATCAGTCTGTGAGTGCCTGTGCAGTTCCAAAACACACAGTGTAAGTCATACCAAAACTAAAGTTAACCAATTAAGAGTATACATTAATTGAATCATTTTTGCAATATATTTTAAAATCTGTGCATATTGCATTTTTTTTTTAAACAAAATGGATATAAGTATTTTTTTTTATGTAATAAGACAACCAGTGGCACAGCCCATCACACATCACATTTGTTTATTTAACTATGCTGTCATATAACAGTCATTAATGTACTCTTAATGTATGTGTACATAAGACTACATGAATGTCATATGGATTATGTATGAAAAGCAATGCCACAATCTGTATCTGTTTAGTGCTCCAAATATTCATATCTTTATTCAGATTTTAACCAGAAGTGGGCATGGCCTAAACATTTTTTTTGTTTATTTTAATTAAAAGTGAACCCTGCCATTATGCCCCGGAAACAATGGAAAAAAGAACAGTGCAATTTTCAGAACGTTTGCTATTTACTTAGCAGCTTGAGACCATGGTCATAGCAAAATACTATATTCTGAAGGTTTGAATAGCATCTACAAGCTGTTTTATGTTTCCCATATAGTGATTGGGATATATTGTTCTTTCTTTCCCTGCCAAGTTGGTTCTCTTCTTGGTATTTTTGCTTCCAAATAATCTGCATTTCCTTCCAACTAACTGACTAGAGGAGCTTGTGGCACTTGCATTGCTAGCGATGTTTGGTGGCACACTGTTGACATACTACACATCCTCTACAGCAGAACGTGCTAATTTAACTGGAATGGTTATTGCCACCGCACAAAGTGAATTTCATTCTTTAACACAGGTCTGATTCCCCCCAGATTTCATGCAATAGCAAGTGGGTAGCCCAAGAAACCATGCATTGCACAAATGCTGCCAATGTCTGAATCTCTTCAAAGGCAAAGATGGGCACCAGCCATGTGCTCACTCCCTACGAAGGAATTGACTTATTTTTATAATGGTGGGTCTGACCCAGGCATCCCCTGCATTGAAAATCAAACCAAATGAAGCCCCTCAGTCTAAACTGCATGCTAATTCAGGTCCAGCCATGAAACACA
This sequence comes from Synodontis membranacea, assembly GCA_025674565.1. Lineage (NCBI taxonomy): Eukaryota > Metazoa > Chordata > Actinopteri > Siluriformes > Mochokidae > Synodontis > Synodontis membranacea. The sequence continues at coordinate 18,374,040 of JAOVYU010000056.1, read as the reverse complement.
AGTGCAGAAGTTCTTGAATTACTTTCTGGACAATTCTGCGACTTGACAGGATATACGGCTCAACTGTTTGTACTTGTCAACAAAGCTCAACAATGCATTTGTCTTATGATATCATAAATCTCATAACATGAATCACGAGGAGGCTGATTCTGGCCATATGTCTGTTGATAGAGTCACACCAGATTTATATTTACATTTATGTCATTTGGCAGATGCCTTTATACAGAGAGACTTGCATACGTGCTTTGAAGTCTCTGTCTATGAATACATTCTGATACTGGTTCACTAGGACCCGGGCTAAGAATACCATCTGTCTAAATACTCTGTTGTCAGTTAATAAAGTAAGCATGCAGATAGATTTTATACGAATATTTATAAGAATGAACACTGAAAGTGCTAAACCAAGTACTTCTAAAAGAGGACACCCAGTGATTCAGCTGTTCGGACATCTAGGGGAAGTTCATTCCACCACCCAGGTGCCAAAACAGATAAGAATCTAAATGCATATCTATGGGACCAGATGAGCTGTGCTGGAGGATCGCCAGATGGAGCACTGTGCAGAGCTGTGTGCTGCCCAAGTGCTGAGTGGAGATGTATTGTATATAAGTATCTTGTAATATCTTAATTATGCTGCTACTACGATTGGAGCAGTCCAATCTTGCAATCTGGTAATGCAAGTTGTTCCTAACAGAATTAGTGCAGTTGGAAACTGAGAGAGTGCAGATAGATTATCTCAACTGGCCTCATAATTTGTTATACTTAAATTTTTATACATATATTTGTACTTATTTTAACAGTAGACAATGTCACAAAGCAGCTTTACAGAAATTTGGATGTAGATCTAGATCTACAATCAGTATGCCACCTGCAACGCTGGCAAAGAAAAACACCCTGAGACAAAACCTTGAAAAGAAACGGACTCAAAATGTAACTCATCCTCCTCTGGGTCACAATAGATAATGGGATTTATTACAGTAAGCAGTTTATAGAGAAAGCACTAGCAGCACTACATACAGTATTAAAGGAATACAGCATGATCGTGTAATAGATTTTTTACAATGGCTACAAAAGTTCTTAGGATGCATAAGTCTTGTATCCAAATGAGATTATCCACTGCAGCAGGAATTTGGAATAAACTTTAACTTGCTTGAACTGTTTTGGGAAGTGCAAGTCTTCAAGGTATTCATCTTAACTTATTCTCAGCAGCAGAATATTAGTTATAGGATAGCTCTGAGTGAGCTGAAGAAGCAGGAGAAGTAGAGCAGGAGTAGATCACCGAAATGAATCAGAAAGGTTTAGAATTTGGGGAGAGACACATCAGGAGAAAAGCATGAGGCTCTGGCACCAGCATCACATCAGGCAGCAGGAGAACACATGCAGCTTAACAAGCAGAGAGAACAGATTACTAACCACTGTAAGAGCATATAAGGTTGTAAAGTTCAGCTATGAGGATTACTAAAAGAGAGAGCCAAACAGGATGAGCCACTTTATACAGCCATGTTAAAAGGGCACCCTGGCATGTCAATGTTCTGTCACTTCAGTAGCAACAACCCAGAGTGATGGCTTGGGGGGTGTGGTTGTGACAGCATTAATACATCCCACCATAGCAAAATGCTCTAGGCCCATAAAGAGGCCTTACTCTTCTTTGATCTGCCTTTCCTATTCTACCTTTCTTCCCATCCAGTATAAGATTAGGATTCAACATTTAGTCCAGCTTGTGGCCCCAAATTGTCTTGGATTTAAACTTTCTTTATTCTGTTTTTTATTTCTTTTTTTCTTTTTAGTAAAGCCACAAATTTGATTCTGGGATTTAAACTTTCTTCATTCTGTTTTTTTTTTTCCTTTTTTTCTTTTTAGTAAAGCCATAAATTTGATTCTGATTTTACTTCAGAGCCAAAGTGAAATTTGAGGTCTCTTCATTTAGTTATTCCCAATCACAACAGTTATAACCTATAGCCGGGGTCAGAAAACAGAGAGTCAAGGTCATCCAGGAAAATCTATCAAAATTAATGTACTAGGAGATCTAGGAAACTACTAATCTGTAAAATAAGGAGATCATAAACACAACCTATAATTGTATCAATGACAAGTACAAGACTAAACAAATTTCAGAGACAAATTACATATTTTCTAACACCATGAGTCCAGTGCAAAATAACAAGGAATGTAAATAGTATGGAAGAGCAAGGGAAGTTCTGTTACACCAACTTTAGCTTTTCATAAGTGGGATGTTTGGGATGGTGATTGACACAGCTGGTTTGTAAAAACTGCAGTGAGGCAGAGGAAACTAGAATGTTTGGTTCCAACACTTTGTTGGAAATACTGTGCTGAAGAGAGTCCCTGTAAGTCAAAAGGTACATGTCTAAGTGCCAGTTACACATGTCTAAGTGCTACACTTGTGTGACATACAGTAGTCACCTGCAGGACATATCAATATGACTGGCACACTAGACACACAATGTACAGTAGGTAAATTGTACACAGTATTCCAGGTAAAATTTGAGAAACCACATTGGTGAGTAAGGTGAGGAAAACACACGTGATGGTGACTTAAGGTTTAAAGAATTGCCATGCTATCTGCCGTAGTTAGACTGATATTAAGATTAACGGATTTTGATTTGTTGTTATTAAAAAAAAAAAAAAAAAAAAAAAACAGTGGGAATTGCTAACAGGAACATGAAAATTTCCTGGTAACTTTACTATTACCAATATCTTCTGAGCAGGAACAGTGCTAGTGAGGTCAAAGGTAGTGAAAATTCTGTGGGCGTACATTTAAAGGAGGGTCCAGTTTTAGTACAACATATGAAGAAAAAAAAAATACCAGATAAAAGTAAAACATGTTTTGGTCAATAATTCATTCTCATCTTGTATCTTCAAAAGGCCTGTTCTTTTGAAATGTGAGGCAAGATGTAGTATGTGATTTATATTAATAACCATGCCATTTAGTGCCAAAAAACCCTCCAAATATTTATGAGAATTATTGCTTATCTAACAGGCAGCTCATGTTTGTATGACACAGAACAGTTGCTAAAATGTACATTTTCACTTTTCTGTCACTTCCCAAATAAATGTTGCTGACAGTAATATCTGCTCCTGTGAAATGAAATTCTGTCCTTTTGAAGGTAGCATCAAATTTCAGTACCACAAAGATGCTAGTAACAACTTGATTTCAGCTCTTTAAAAAATCCTACTTTTTACTACATTTGGCAAGATGAGGAATTATTATTATTATTGTTTTCTGGCATTAGATGGATCAGCATTCAAGGATTTTTTTTTTTAGGAAACATTTAGGATAGTTCAGGTTCATGTAAAATGATGTAATGTGGACTGCCTCATGTGTGACATATGACAGCTGGCTCATGGTTTCGTTGATGAAAGCTGTATGGCTTATCAGAATTTAGGGCAAATATCAGCAATTCTGTGTTATTGCATGGAAGGAATCAAGATAATTTCTGCCTCATAACCTCCCTAAAGGGCTCTCCAAGGTCTATGGTGGATGCAATAACCGATAAAATGACTCCCCTCACAAGGTACAGACATAAGGTGAGGGAAATAGAGAAGAGACAGAGGACAAGGAGAGAGTTTGGGAGGAGCACTTGTCAGTTAAAAGCTGTTTAACTAGTCTGCCAGTGTAAATGATGTGAACAGCCTCATTTCCAACACAGGAAAAATGACCTCTTCTGCTCTTCACGAGTGCTAATGCAAAGGACTCCATCATTTTTACAGTGCAAAGTATACTAAACATATCTATTGAATAAGAGGAATCCAAATAGAATGGTATATTCTGTTAGAATCACTCTCCTGGCACAAAATGGCAACCGTTTAATTACTCCACAATGTGATCTGAAATCCATTTTTGACCACATTCATACTTATAGACTTCTCACCACCACTGAATTATCAATTAATCAAATATATTGCAAGCATCAAACACACATTTGTGGGAGAGTTAGTTTTGGTCACAAGGCCATCCATGATTTATTTTCAGAAAGGAGAGAGGCCTGTTATATTCAGGTCCTAACCTCTACAAGGGTTGGTATTATTATGAAATTATTAATGTCACTATCTTCACAAACTATAAAGCTATTTGAGGATAATTTAAATACTTCTTCAAATCTTTGATCATTGAGGAATAATTTCCATGATCTTTATGATTCATTCTCAAACATTGTTTTGATGGAGGCATTTGAGTGTTGCAGAACTCGTGACTTTAACATTACCAAAAAAACAAACAAGATTCTATTGTATAAATGTAGGCTAAAGGGCATTTTACATGCACCAATAAACCCAAGTGTGCAAGTGACAAGGTTATTCAAATATTATTCTTAAAATTAAATTTAAGTTTCATAGTGTGAAGAGCATTCTCAAAATCACACACTATTATGTGCATTAACATGTCTTTTCCTACTTTTTAGTAACATGAGTATTTGGAAAGATCTATTAAGGCGTCATTAATTATTATTGATGGACATCCATGTTGGCCTTATAATTCAATTTGATTTTGATTCAGGGTGATGTGAATATTAATAAACTGTTTACGCATTTTAACGCATCTTTATTTTTCTTCTACAGCCTACATGTACATGCTTTATTCCAGCTTGACTCACTTCTGCTTTTAAAACTTCATAATATCAGTTCATCTATCATGAAAAGCCTTTAGGTTTCATGCAATTCCAGGACAACTGTAAGAAAGAATTAGCATGTTTTTCTTTAAGTTGCCAAACATGAGATTATTAAATATGCACTTCCTAAACTGTCCTGGTCAAATGATCACTGTGTAACTTGATGTCCAAAACAGTTTTTAAGTAAATGTATATCAGTTATTACATTACTTTTGTATTTCTAACTAATTATTTATTAACTTTCTTGTGATATAAAAATTAAAACTAAGTTTGGGTCCTAAATTTAATGCTGTGCTACATCTAGTTAAAATCCTATTTCCAAACAAGTTGGGATGCTGTGTAAAATGTAAATAAAAACAGAATGTGATGAAACCCATATTTAATTGAAAATAGATCAAAGACAATATATCAGATTGTGAAAGTGAGAAACTGTATTCTTTTTTGAATTTATTCATTTTGAATTTGATGCCAGAAACACTTTTCAAAAAAGTTGAAACAGGGGCACGTTTATCACTGTGTTGCAGCACCTCTTCATTTAACAACACTCTGCAAATGTTTGGGAACTGAGGAAATCAGTTGCTGGAATTTTGAAAGTGAAAGTGCTGTCCTATTCTTGCCTGATATAGGATTTTAGCTGCTCAATAGTGTTGGGTCTCCTTTGTCTTATTTTTCATTTTATGATACACCAAATTTTTTCCATACGGTATGTGACAGGTCTGGACTGCAGGCACGCCAGTTTAGCACTCAGACTCTTCTATTATGGGGCCATGCTGCTGTAATATGTGCAGAATTACTGTAATGTGCCTTTCTAGATGTGCAATCTACCCATGCCATGTACACTAATTCACCCTCATACCATCACGGATGCTGGCTTTTGAACTGTACACTTACAACAAGCCAAAAGGTAATTCTCTTTTTTTAACCTGGAGGATGTGGCATCCAAGATGTCCAAAAAGAATTTTTACATTTTGATTCGTTAGTCCACAAGACAGTTTTCCACTTTGCCTCAGTTCATCTTTAAAAAGCTCGGTCCCAGAGAAGATGGCAGTGTTTCTGGATCATGTTTATATATGGTTTCTTCTTTGCACGATAGTGTTTTATCCTGCATTTGTGGATGGAGTGACAACTGTGTTCATAGACAAATGTTACTGAGCATGTGCAGTGAGTTCCACCGCAGAATCGTGTCTGCTTTTAATGTAATGCTGCCTGAGGGCTCAAGGATCATGGCCATCCAGTACTGGTTTTTGGCCTTCGCATAGAGAGATTCTCCCGGAGTCTTTGAAACTTTTCACTGTATTGTATACTATAGAGGATGAAATCCCCAAATTCTTTGCAGTTGAACATTGAGGAATGTTATTCTTGTACTGTTGCACTTTTTGCCCATGCAGTCTTTCACAGAGTGGTGAACCCAACCCCATTTTTACTGATGAGACACTGCATGTCTGGGATGCTCTTTTTAAAGTATGCCAAATCATGTTACTGACCTGTTGCCAATTAATCTATTTTTATTTCTTTTTAGCATTACACAACTTTTTCCCAGTCTTTTGTTGCCTTTGTCCCAACGTTTCTGAAATGTGTTGCCAGCATCAAATTCATCAAAATAAGCATATACTGTATATTTCATAAAACAATAAATATTTCTTAGTTTTAACATTTGATATGGTGTTGTTCTATTTTCAGTTAATTATTGGTTTACAGGGTGGCACAGTGGTGCAGTGGTTAACATTGTCACCTCCCCCAGGTTTGATCCAGGGTGGACCAGGGTGAGGCTCTGTACGGAGTTTGCATGTTCTCTCCGTGCCTGCCCAGGTATTCAGGTTTCCTCATACAGTCCAGAACCCGGTTTCTCGAAAGCTTCTTATCGCTAAGTAGTTCTTAAGTTTACCTTAACCTCTCTCTTAACGTTATGGAACGT
>JAOVYU010000056.1:18349260-18359801 GCA_025674565.1 Synodontis membranacea | reverse complement strand
TATTTAAATGCCCTGGATTTAATGTTATTTTTTTATAGTAACAGCTCATACACAGAGACATGGCAGACGCTCCATATATATATATATAATAATAAGAGATTTTTTTTTAAAAAAAACAACAACAAAGAAAAATTTATAATTGTTGATGTGGTGACATATTTTTAGCTTTTATGGAAATAGTGTCAGGTGTCAGCGCTTTGTAACAGACACAGTGTTTTGCGAAGTTTCATAAAATGGAAGAGTTTTCAGGACAGGATTATTCTTTGCGGTTTCGTGGTAAATGACAAGCTGTTTCATTTACATTTAACTATAAACATTAACACATGCACATGCTCTACATTAATAAATTAATCATTATAATTAATTAATCATAAGCAAATCGCTGAATAACACTCCTAATAATATTGTTATTTATAACCTTAACATAAATAGACTATAAATATAAACCTAATGTTGGAAACAGTGACCTAAAATTACAGAAAAAACCAAGTGACTAACTTGTAATGCATTACTTGTACTTAATGAAAAATAGTATTTATTAAATAGTAAATCAAAGCTATATAAGTAGGTCAAGTCTATGTTTATTTGGCATTTACTAGTCTTAAATGACAAAGTAGGTACCCTTGTTCTTGTTTCATGTAGAATTAAAGGTCCTATGAATAGGAAACTACTTAATGAATTATTCTTTCATTTTGAATGTCTAAGCATACACAAGATTTCACAGGAATCTTGGCTTACAACTAGACTATTATTAATTAGGAACTCTCTCTCTCCTAGCATTTGTCCCATCATAGTACAGGGTCCGCTTACATTTTTGATTTGGCAGAGCTTTTATGCCGGATGCTCTTCCTGACGCAACCCTCCCCATTTATCCGGGCTTGGGACAGGCACGCAGGAATACACTAGAGTGTGTGCCCCCTTGTGGCTGGGTCTTTGTATTCTCTGGAGGTCTCCCATCCAAGTACTAACCAGCCCCACCCCTGCTTAGCTGCCGAGAACAGGCGAGATCGGGCACTCCCAGGGCGGCATGGCTGATTAATTAGGAACTATGTTTCTAAATAAATATTTTATTAACTTATTCATTTTCCATTTGTGGTTTACCTCATTCAGTGCTGTCTTTAACGTGTGGAAATTATTGTTTTATTCCTCATTGACTTCCCTATGGCATGATTTTTGCCCCTTATTGAAATACCTGTATGAATCATTCATTTACATATAACACTGAAGTACATCGAGAGCAATGGAAAAACTGGAGTCCAATTCCTTGTATTTGTATACATAGTAAGTGGATCTATGTGTTAATACTAACTAGGCATTATAAGATAATATTGTTTAAACCCGCTTGTAGGAAAATGGTAAATGGTAGTATTTCTTTATTAATAATAAAGCATATGGCATTATTTATTTCAAATACTTGCTTCATTCTTTAATGATTTGCACTTGTATGGTTACTCATTTTTTGGAACCCAAATGTTACTGCACTCTTTAATTGGAAAATGAGCTAGCAGTTAGGCTTTAGTAACTCAGTGGGATGGGAAAAAAACAGGAATATTGTATAGTAACTGATGCTGTGGTATGAATGTCTTGGCACCAGAATACTCAACAGGATACAGAATATTTTTTTTACACAGATATTGTACACGGTACATCAGACCTGATATGGAAACATATATTAAATTCTGGGATATCACTGGGTGAAATGCTCCTTGAAAGAGGAACCTGGGAATTTTTGCATAATAAAAGTGAACAGTTTTATTTATAGCCTTAATACAAATCCATGCTTGATGTCCTCGTCCTCTGAAGTCTGCTCATTCTGACTTCTAATGCTTTAATGACAGATGTGATTACACTGCTGAAGCAGGAAACCACATACATGTCATACTCTCAGTCAGAGTTGTGCTGCAAGTAATCTTGTGCATCCATTCTACTAGTAATTTTACTGTATAGGTTAGCATCTAAAAAGAGGTATTTCACTGTATCTGAAGTATTGCTGGATTAATTAAGGCTTTTGTGTGCATGACATAATTGGAAAACAGTCATGGCATTTATGATTATATTTTAAAAAGTTAATTCCAATCCACTTCCTAAGGGTACTTGTTAATTCTTTTTTACTGAAATGTACTAATTTTAATGCAACGTTAAAGTTTTATGATACAGGGCAGATTGTACCATGGCTCAACACAACTGGGCCACTTAAGTGGCCAGTTAATACTTGTAATATTTTGGAATATGCCTTAAACTTATGTTCCTACCATTTTTCAGACAAGCACACTATTGCATGAGGGGTCATATCCTTCTGACCATAAGGCAGCTTAAAATGGAAAAATATGGAAATTTATGTGGCCATTATTCTATGACTACATTAAAGGAGACTGCTGTTGCTGGAGGCTAGGGAAGGTTGCTCCTTGACCTCTCCAAGAGAGATGTCAGCCTGTCAGTTGTATTTAGCTTCCCATTTCCCCCATGTGCCAACAGCCCACTTACCCATGACTCTAACGGTCCTTGAGTCCACATGGCTAACACCCTAACACCACAGGTCATACAAAATACGTAAATCTAGAGGCATATAATGGCATGCATGTCGATTCTTGGTGTAGTGTGTAGGTTTGTATCTGCAGATTAGAGAAGGATCTTTGAATACTCTTGACCTGTTGTTGAGGGTAGTTTGTTCTACAGGAGTTAATGTAATGCTTTTGAGTACACGGCTTAACATTTTGAGTTCTGAAAATTTGTCCCAGGTCTCAGTAGAGAATTGGCAAATTGAGAGTGGCACATTGGAAAAAAATATTTTACCTCCAGGAAAAGACTAGTGGTAATGAACAGTCCACCATTAGCAAGTTGGAGTAACTACAGTATTCTCAGTTTTCTTGTCAACCTTTGGTTAGCTTATTGCCAGTCATGTGACAAGGACAAATGTTAGATAAGCTTTCACAAATTAGCAGCATTAAAAAAATAGCCTATACTATATACACACAATTGATGAATGTATTTCTGTATCAACATATTATCTGGGTTCACATGAATTCAGAATTTTCACACATTTTATTTGAAATTTCTTATCACTCAAAAAGTTGCAAGGTGAGTCCTTCAATAATGTTCCTCAGAAACTTCAGAACAAACCACTTTTCAACCTTGTATGTATTTGTATGTATAGATTATAAGTAATATATTGATATAAAATCTGTCATTCAGTGGTTAGTATCATAGATCTAACATTAACTCATATTTGGCAAACGAAAAGTAAGAAAACTTTTAATTGCAATTTCTCAATGCAGTAATGCAGAGGTTTTTAGTTAAACTTCTCTTACCCGCATTCTTTCTGCTACAGCTCTGAAATAATCTATAGTGCCATTTCTTTCGATTATACACAGATTTTAGCATTTACATTATGAAAATCCTCAGGCAATTTTTGGTAACTCCTAGTGGCTCTCCAGGCACTTTCTGATAACCTCAGCACATGGCACCATTAATAATACCACATTAATGTAGGTTCTAGTACACTGCAACAAAGAATCTTTCATTTAGAGGAGGTTTTAATCAGAAACACTTCAGAATACACAGAAACCTCAGCTTTCCAAAGAACTCTTGTACAACTGTTTTTAGGCTCCATTGATGGTGCCTGCACCATAGGTGTAAGGATCATTATTAGTTCCCATGGGTGAAAACTCATGAAATTTGGCATATACATCAGTGCTTGTGACAGTTACTCAGAGACCAAGGCTTGGCCCCGTGACTCAATAGTGCCACCATGTGTCATTGAGTCTTGTGCCCATTATATAGTTTCATGTACACTCACCAAATTTGGTAAGGATGTGGGTTTCCCAAACATACAAATAAGGTACATTGCATTAGCGATTAGCCCCACTGAACAGGAAGTGAGGTATTTTGGATTTTCTGGTCTACTGAGCAACAGGGATTGAACTGATCATCCAAGGAAAACAACAACAACTGATGACAGACAAATGATTAGAGCAGCAAAGATAAACCCCAAAACAACAGCCTGCAACATCAGGAACCACCTACAAAGAGCAGGGGTGGAAATGTCACAGTCCACTGTTTGAAGGAGACTTGGAGAACAACAATATAGAGGCCAACCACTCATCAGCTGTAAAAATCAGAAAGCCAGATTTGAATTTGCAAAAGAGTACAGAAAAAAGCCACTACAGTTCTGGAACAAAGTTTTATGGACTGATGAGACAAAGATTAACCTCCACCAAGGTGATGTAAAGGCCAAAGTATGGAGAAAGAAGGCGTTTACTCATGATCCTAAACATACAAGCTCAACTGTTAAACATGGTGGTGATTGTGTCATGGCTTTGGCTTGCATGTCTCCTTCTGGAACAGGCTCACTCATTTTTATTGATGTTAGTATCAGAATGTACAGTATGCAAAAGTCTACAGAAACATGTTGTCTACTGTTTACGGAGAATGTATCAAAACTAATGAGAAGCAACTTTATTATGCAGCAGGACAGTGATCCAAAACACACTGCAACCTCAAGAAAGGACTTCATCAATGGCAAAAATGGAAGGTTTTGTACTACTCAAGTCAATCATCGGATCTTAACCCAATCAAACCTCCAGAAGAGAACAATGAAGGGAGAAACCCTGCAAAACAGACAAGAAGAAGCTTGGAAAGGCATAACCACTGAAGAAACAAAAAATCTGGTGGAGTCTGGTGGAGTTGTAGGCTTGATACAGGTATGTTACATATTTTTGACTTTAATTTAGTTGAAAACATTGCGTTCCAATACTTTTGCTCACTTGCAGAGTTGGATGGTTTGATACAAAATTTATGTTCTATTTTGTTTAACATATCTAGATGTAAATACCATGGAATAAAAGCTGAAACTGATTTTTGTCATCTTTTGATCTCTCATACACAGTTGTCTTCAGTGCACACCTGAATTACCCTTGCTGTTCAAATACTTTATTAGGTGACTGTGCCTTCTCCATGCATTGTTTGATTTAGCTCGGTCTTCACAGGTTATTATTAATTATAGTTATGATGATATCCAATGCCAAGAATGACACCCTGGTATAGTAACACCAGGAAGAATCTTGGCTATACTCCTCCTAGAGGGTAAATTGGATTAATGTCAAATTTGGTGTACATGATATCAAGAAGTTGCTTACTTCAAATTCCAAATGTATTTTTTGATATCTTGATATCTATCTATAAGGTGTTGAAATTGTAAAAGGATGCCTGTCATGCAAGCAGGAATGCATCATAAATTTTGGTCATCATGGTTATATTAATATCCACATGCTCTCTCAGTTGTCATGTGTTAATCTGGTAATATTGCTAAAATAGAGGTGCAACATGTGTGGAATGACCTTCTGGTATAGTGACACCATCTGGCAACAGAAAGAGTGGCTTCTTCACCCATCTCAGTTTAGTGAAAAAGATTGGTGCACTGTTTGAAGGCCTGTCATCACTGCTTGTAGCTAGAATTTCTTTTGCCTTTGCTTAATCCTTGTGTTTTGTTCACTATTGTGATGTTCACAGGTCCTGTTGACTTTGGGCAACTGAGACAGACAATAATATTTGAAATGACCAACCTTGAATACCTCTGTGCTTTTGGAAAATGGTAGACATTCAAACACATTTTCCTCCTATGCTTGGGGGATTCTACTACCAGCAGGTGTATGTGATCCAGTAAGAGTGCAAATAAGATGTCAAGGTAGTATAATCAATTGAATTCAACATGTTTTTGTAAAAAGCAGTTAATGTTAATTATTATTTTACCACTGTTTGCAATCTGTTCTATTACAGTATGGGTCAAAATGACCTGAAGATACTATAACCTGTTAAATATGAAGAAAGTATTGCAAATGCAGCAAATATATTGTCCCTTTTTGTATTGGATAGAGTATCAGAGTCAAGCAGATAAAATGTCAAGTTGAAGGACACATTTTTACATTAAAACTAAAAATTTAAGCCAGGTCATTTTGACCCAAACATGACACAGGTGTTAAGCATAAATACTGGGCAGCTTTGTTCAGAGCTAAATGTTCTGCCTTTAAGAAACAAATTTTGCTCTTTTATCTTTTGAATTTTAGTAAAACAAATAAATAATTTAAAAAACCCTTATTCAACAGTATTTCAGAAGCAAAAATGTCTGCCTGAGCATGCAAGTCAGTGCAAGTCAGTGAGCTGCAAAGATTGAGTCTCACAGTCTGTTGACTCTGGATTAGAATAGTGCTCATCAGAAATTCACCCACTCGTTGATAATCAAGCTCTATTCAGCGTTGCACTCTTAGGCCCTGTTTACACTTGGTTTTAAAATGTATCTTGGGTGATCAGATCACAATGGACAGCCTAAACTCTTCACCATTTACACCTGTTTCTATCATGTGTCTCCAAGGTGTCCATCTGAACTACAAATGATATGTGGTCAAATGTCTCCCAGATGACCTCGGCAAGTGGCTTAAGTGAATGTGTCTTGAATGTATCTTGGTGGTCTTTTTCACCCAGTACTTGCTTTTTGGTTTTTGGTCCTCTAACTTTCTCTAATATTCAATAATATTTTAAATGAATTTCAGTATTTAACTGTTTATATGACAAAGCAGGGGCCCAAACATATTCCAGCAAGACCATGCCCCTATGGACAGAGTGAGGTCCATTAAGACATGCTTTGGCAAGGTTGGTATTGAAGCATTAAAGTCGTATATACAGAGCCGAGGCCTCGACTTTTGAGATGAATTTTAATACCGACTGCACCCCAGGCCTTCTTGCCCAATATCAGTGCCCAACCTGACAAATGCTATTGTGGCTGAATGAGCACAGATCCTCAGCACATTCCAAAATCTAGTGTCAGGTTTTCCCAAAGCAATTAATTAGAAATTATCCTAAATGTTGTTACATATGCTATAGAAAGCATCAAAATAAAACTCAGTCACTCATTCACTCACTCACTCATATATATATATATATATATATATATATATACATACACACACACACACACACACACACACACACACACATCCTCGCATAATGCAGAGTGGGGAATCACTTCAAACTGAAATTATACCTGAAATCCATATTCTTCTCTTGCCATTAAAAATATCACTTGAAACTGCTGGTGACAGTTCCACCAATTCCTTTTAGAACATCACTTCTCACTTTGTGTCAGTCCCTGCAATTTAGTCTTTCAAGCACTCATGTTAAATACTAACTCTGTTCTTTCCATTAGCAACTTCATCTTAAAGTGCTTGTAATACTTTACAAAATTTTATGCATAAGAATGTTTTTGTCAAACTACCATTTTATTTTGTGGAAAGGCAGGTAATATGCATGCATATGAATATCTTAGCCTTGTGCTTTTACTTCCACCATGGAGTAAAAAAACAACCTATAATATGTGGTGTCTTTCATTTGTTCCATTCATTGTCTTTAGTAACTGCTACGTCTTGAACACTGTCACAGCAGGTCAGGATCCTATCAGATGAACATTGGGCCTGGATTTATTCGTACCTAAGATCAATTTCACATAGGCAATCCACCTACTGAAATCTTGAGAGCCTGGAGCAACCCCACATGAGAAGACATGAGAAGACCATGCAAAACTCCACATGGAAAGTAACCCATGCCCAGGACTGAATCTTGAAAACTGTGAAGTCAAAATATATGTGACTTCTGGCTGCTAATAATTGGCCACATTTTTGAAAACGGTAGTTTGAATACAATATTAGTGTGACCAGCAGAGCACAAGCTATCAAGCACAATGTTTCTGCTGTTGTCACATTAAAGGTCCACTATGTAGGATTCAACCAATTGAATGCTCCTGCCTTACCCTTCCCCTTTTAAACACTTATTAGTATATATGGTGGCTGTTAGGTGCCTGTAGCATACTTCCAGTACTTACTGTACATTCACACACTTTTTCTGTGCTAAATACTAAGTATGATCCTCCATTTTTCAAATTTCATATTTCAATTTCTCAAACTTGTTAGCCAGCACCAGAAAAAAAAACTGATTCCTCTTCATTTTTCTTCCTTGTTTTCCTTTATTCTTCTTTGTCATCCTTCTTGTGCTTCTTTCCAGATTCACACTACCCTTTAAAAACATAAAAAATGGAAGGCGCTCACTAGAGGTTTGTCCATTCGGGGCTCCTGTAGTAGAAGTGGACCTGTGCCCTATGTAGACATAAAGGGCTCATTCTAACCTTATGAAAACACAACAATTCATAGTTACAGGTGATTTTACACTAATAGAATATAATAAGTATGTTTTCATTTCTGTTAATAGATCCCCTAAATCCTATATAGGGGACTGTAAACTTTTTTATGTTTATTTTCATTGTGGCTTGTTAGTTTTTTTGGTCAATGAATCACTGATGCTTCAATATATTTTGCTCAGGTTGTCCTTGCATGTATGTGTCTGTAACTCTAAAAGTCACAGACTACATCTCCAGTGATCTTCAACCCACAACTATATCACAGTGTTACTTGTTGTAACAAATGTAACAAACTACAAAGTTTCACTTCATGACACAAGTACACATAGTATGTTGTTGGAGTGTTATTTAACATTGAAGCCTAACAATGGCTTGTACAGTATATGCACAAGCCAACTTGTGCATATACAATTGGAACAAAACTATAATTTTTAAAGGATAATACATATTTATTAGTCCAGTAAATGTTAGTTATCATCAAATATACTGCAGGGGTGAAATGGGCCTCTGTATGATATCAATTCCTTGTGTTGGCATTTGTTTGTCTAGCAGATAGAGATACAAGGTCAAGTCATAGTTAAATTCACTAGCACTGGGAATAGTATGTTCCTGTAGAATTGCCGTTCACCTGAATTGTGTAGTAACTTCAATTAGCTAATAAAGCAGACTGATCACAAAGACAGGGTGGAGACAATGTAAAAGCAGATAAAATCTACATAGTTCATATTTATGGCATTTGGAGGACACCCTTATCCATCACAACTTTATGAAAACAACATTTATTTCATTTACACAACTGAGCAGCTGAGGGTTAAATGGCATTGTTCAAGGGCAAACAGTGGCAGCTTACTGTAGCAGTGCTAGGATTTGAACTCACAACCGTCTGATCAGTCTAGTGTTTGGTTTAATGAACTTTTTCTTCTGTTCTCTCTTTAGTCTTTTCCTGCTTGTTATAAATGAGATAGCCTTCTGCAATTATTATTATCGTAGCCTCAGGAGATTTGAATATTCCATTAAAGATTCTCTTTCTTTTATTCCCATTTTGATCATTAACAATCTCCTTTTATATTACCTGGAATGACTTTACTATCCTTCTGGCTTTCTGCCCTTCACTTTTCCACCAAAAATGCAGGACATATGCTTCATTGTCCAGCTGGCATCTCTGAAATGCATTCGAAATCAGTAATTTCTGAAACATTTATCTGAATTTCAGGACATAAGCTAAAATATTATGATTTTCTATTAAACAAAGTAGTAATAAATGCTTATTTGAGATGATGTCTAGGCTTCAAAGTGTATTCTAAAAACTGATACTTTGCTTCTGTGTAATTTCTTAAATTAAAACAAGACCTTTTAAGCCTAGGTGATTTTTATCAACACATTTCTTGTCTAATCTTCCTTGATGATTTCATTTCATGGTCAGTATCACATTACTCCAGCAATACCGCAGAGCCATAAACTGTTATGCCGTGCAATTAACTGTGGGAATTTACAGCCTAAATCTAATTAAGGACAGCAGTGCTGCATCACATTCACATTTGACTGATGAATTAGTTTGCACTGCACGGGAATGGGAATGGGAGTCGCTGTGAGAGAGCTTGGCACATCATTAAAGTAGCAGCATTCATCTTTAACACCTCAGTCTCAATTTGTAGATTCTGCCAGAATCTAAAACTTGATTTCATTTCTTATCTCAGATCACAAAATCACTTTGCATTCCCTTAAAATTATATCCCCCTGATTTAAATGTTTTATTAGTTTATGTTATAGTTCATAAAAACACAACCAATCAGTGACAGTTTGATGGGAGAAGGGTATCACGTACTGCATGTACAGTCTGCTGTGTTTTATGCATGGTTGTTGTAAAAAAAAAAAATAATAATGTTTGTATAAAAGGTAAAGGGTGCACACATCAATCCTCTGTACAAGCTACAGAGTAGAATTTCTCATAGCCTGCTGCTAATGCAGATATAAAGAATAAATTATTGTCATTTTTACAAGTTTTTAATATAATGCTATGCTATTATATTCTTTGACTATATGTGACAGTGTGCCATATCTTCTGAAATATTAGCTGTAAATTTCAGAGATGTAAATTTTTCTTAGTAGAAAAGAGTCACAGTAAAATTACACACCCAGGTGCTTTCAGGAACTACTGATCTGTTTAAAACTAATCTAAATCTATAGTAAACTATAACAGTTTATGGGTCTTACCTATAGTTGCACTGCAATTAAGTATTACTGATAATGACTCTTTATTGATAATAATAATATAATAATATTGTAGCGTTTTACCGCCGGAGTGATTCTTGGAGATACAAGTGAGCTTGATTGCTGCCCAATGCAAATGGCTGGGAGA
>JAOVYU010000056.1:18329250-18341275 GCA_025674565.1 Synodontis membranacea | reverse complement strand
GTACGACTTTGGTAAGCTACGAAGCCGCACCGCGTGATGGATTGTCGGAGCATTACGGCTACCGTAGTCAGGAGCCTATGTGCTTCTTGCTTGTATGTCCTTTGACATTTACCAAATAAGTCACAGGACCTAGCACTCGCTCTGTTACGCCTGGTTCCCATTTCTTTCCATCCCCTCCCCAGAAATTCTTCACTAGCACTTCCTGCTCCGGCTGCAAGACTCTCACCTGGGTCTGGTTGTTTTTTACGTTTTCTTGTTTTTCTTGCATCTGACCTGAGAATTTTGGGATAACTTGTGACAACCTAGTTCTGACATTTCTCTTCAAAAAGAGCTGAGAAGGTGTTTTCCCTGTAGCTGAGGATGGTGTGTTTCTGTAACTGAACAGGAAACTATCAATGGCATGTTGTAAGGAGCGTCCAGAACCTTTCTGTTTTATCAATGACCGCTTTAAATTCTAAATTTTAAACCAACCTCTCTGCTAATCCATTAGAGGCTGGACTACATGGAGTAGAATTAATGTGTTCAACTCCATTAACTCTCTTGAGACCAACTGTGCACCGTTATCAGAAACAGCCACTTGAGGGAGCCCGTACGCTGCAAAAAGACCCCTCATAGCTTCGACAGTAGCTGTAACTGTGGTTTTTGTCATCAATTTAACCTCTGGCCAGCGTGAGTAAGCATCACTAACCAACAAACATGATGTTTTTCTTTTTCCACAAAGTCTATGTGGATTCGCTCGCATGGCTGCTCTGGTCATTTCCATGGGTGCACGGGCGCTTTGTTGGGTGGATGTCGGCTCTCTTGACAAATTTGACAATTACTGACCATATCTTCTATTTCGATGTCTAAACCAGGCCACCAAAAAAAAAAATTCTGGCTAATGCCTTGGTCCTGACAATGCACAAATGCTCAGCATGTAGTTCTTTTAACATCTGAGGTCTCAGTGCAGGAGGTATAATTACTTTTAACCCCCACAAAACACAATCTGCTTCTACAGACAGTTCCTCACGTCTGTTCCAGTATGGTTTCTGATCATCATCCACGACATGTTTTGGCCATCCATTCTGTATTAGATGTCTAGCTTTGTTAAGAATTTTGTCTTTGTCTGTCTCTTTCTTTATCTCTTTCTTTGGCTGATATGGGAATAGACTCTAATCAGGACACTCTGAATTCTGGGTTGCTTCATGGTGCCTCTTTCTGTAGGGGTAATCTTGATAACCCATCGGCATTGGCATGTTCTAAAGAAGCCTTGTACACTATACAGTAATAAAGCCCATCTCTGTAGGCGGGGAGCCGCTAACGCTGACACTCCCGTCTTTGGCCCGAGAATTTTCACCAATGGCTTATGGTCAGTGACCAATAGGAATTTTCTGCCATAAAGATAATTCCTAAATTTCTGAACACCAAAAATAATACCTAACGCTTCCTTCTCAATCTGTGAGTAATTAACCTTCGTCTTAATCAAGGTGCGTGAAGCGTATGCTATAGGTCTTTCACTACCATCTGTCATTTTGTGTGAAATCACCGCTCATAACCCATATGCACTAGCATCACAAGCTAATAGAATCGGCAATTCAGGATTGAAATGCGTTAGCACCGGGGAAGACGACAGCTGTGATTTAACCTTATCAAAGGCTGCTTGACAACTAGTGGACCAGTTCCACGGGATGTCTTTCTGTAGCAACACTGTCATTGGTTTAATGTTGGTAGACAGGTTCTCAATAAATTTCCCATAATATGTCAGTAAGGCTAAAAATGCTCTAAGCTCGGTGACATTCTTAGGAACTGGAGCATTGGCTATCACTTCCGATTTCTCTGGTACGGGATGTAACCCTTCACTGTCAATTTTGTGCCCCAAGTACGTTACACTTGGTTGACAGAAGCTACATTTGTCTCGATTTACCCTAATGCTTCTCTCTAGCATTCGTTTTAACACCTGTTCAACATTTTTCCACTGTTCTGTTTCTGTTTTTCCTGTGACCAAAATGTCATCCAGGTAGCACACTACGCTTGGTAAGCCTCGTAGTATCTGATCCATAATGCATTGGAATATTGCTGGGGAACTAGCTATTCCATAAGGCAACCTATTCATTTAGTAGAGTCCTTTTTGTGTATTTATGGTCAAGTACTGTTTAGATTCATCATCTAGCTCCACCTGTTGGTAAGCCTGGATGAAATCTAGCTTTGTAAAGTATTTGCCACCAGCTAACTTCGCAAACAGGTCCTGTGTTTTTATGAGAGGGTATTTGTCTACCTCTAACCAGGGATTGATGGGTTACCTTGTAGTCACCACAAATTCTTACACAATTCCATTGGATTTTGGTATCCGTACCACTGGGGTTCCCCATTCAACTGCGTATCCACGGCTGAACTCAATGCGTAAGGCATGGATCTAGCTTTGCCAAATTATGGAATTGCATTTTCCATTACCCTTAGCTTTGCTTTTACTCCCAAAATCACGCCTCGCTCTGCATTGAACATGTGAGGGTATTTCTTAGACATTTCGGTCAGTGGATCTACTCTTGGTACATGATTCACTCTAGTCCAGTCTAAACGCAGGTACTGAATCAAATTCCTACCCATTAGTGCTGGACCACTTCCCTTTGACACCAATAAAGTTAACTGTTCTATCTGATCTCCACACTGTACTTTCACCTGAAATTTACCCATCAGCACAATTGGCTCTGCTGAGTATGTCTTGAGATGCACATCACAAGGCTGCAACTGGTACTTCCTAAACCAACAGGTGCTGATGACTGTTGTCTCAGGCTCCTCCCTTTTCTCCCCTGAACCTGTGGATTATGGGAAGTGTAGTTTTAATACCCATACACAACAGTTATCAGTTTGTTGATATAAATGGTGACTCCTCCACACAGTAAGATACAGTTTGGTGTTCCGCAAGGTTCTGTCTTAGGCCCGCTACTTTTTTCTTTATATATGTTGCCGTTGGGTAATATTATTCATAAATATGGTATTAGCTTCCACTGTTATGCTGGTGACAGTTATATGTTTACGCAAAATCAGATGAAAGACACCAGCTTAACAAAATTGAGGATTGTGTAAAGGTCATAAGGCAGTAGATGTTTAATAACTTAATGCCGATAAGACAGAAGTTAGTTCATGCTTTTGTTATCTCTAGGTTAGATTATTGTAATGCCTTACTGTCTGGCTGTTCCAGTAGTTGTATAAACAAGCTCCAGTTGGTCCAGAATGCAGCAGCTAGCGTTCTTACTAGAACAAGAAGATTTGAGCACATCACCCCTATCTTATGTACACTTTATTGGCTCCCAATCAAATTTCGGGTTGATTATAAAATACTACTAGCAACCTATAAAGCACTGAATGGTCTCGCGCCACAGTATCTGAGCGAACTTCTGGTCCCTTATGATCCGCCACACCTACTTAGATCAAAAGGTGCAGGTTATTTGTTGGTACTGTACCTCAAATACTAAAGACTACAGCAGGGGCAGATCTTTCTCTTATAAAGCCCCTCAGTTATGGAACAGCCTTCCAAATATGAGTTCGGGAATCAGACACAGTCTCAATATTTAAGTCTAGGCCAAAAACACATTTGTTTAGTCAAGCCTTTTGTTAATAGCTTTTTATTAGGTTAGGAATCTGAAGGGTTCTCAGGCATAGAGTGTTTGGTTAACTGGGATGTTTGGATACTGTCGTCCCCCACTCTCATGCGTTCACTCAGGTTTCTTGATGGTGGAGTGGCCGGCTACCTTATATCCCAGGGCTCCCTCATGTTTGTGTTACCTTCCGGCTCTCCCTTTTAGTTATGCTGTCATAGCTAATCTTGCCTGAGTTCCTGATTGCACTCAGCACATGATATACACTGGTCTTAACCTTTACTTGACAATGGGTATTCCTAACAACCTCTCTCTCTCTCCCTGTCTCTCTGTCGAACTGCACACGCAACCTGAGATACCAGTGATGCTGACCCACCCGGTGTTCTGGACCTGTCCGATCCATCCTGATGTCCCTCTTCTGGTCATAGTTATCATCACCGACTTACACTCACTTCTTTTGAGGATGGTCCCATTTGAACAGCCTCAATATTCACCTAGACTGTGAGGATGATGTCAAACTGCTGCTGACATGAACATTTCTGCTACAATGACTTAGGACTTAAATTACCACAACAGTCTCACACTCAAACCTCTCCCTGTCTCTCTGTCGAGCTACACATGCAACCTGAGATACCAGTAATGCTGACCCACCCGGTGTTCTGGACCTGTCCGATCCATCCTAGACTGTGAGGATGATGTCGAACTGCTGCTGACATGAACATTTCTGCTACAATGGCTTAGGACTTAAATTAGGAGAGTTGATGTTGATGACGTTACTGTCATTGTTTTTGAGTCTGGTAAGTCTGGTAAGTTTTGCTTTCTCTTTTGCTGTCTCTTCAAGCTGTTTGTTAAAGTGAAT
The DNA here is from genome assembly GCA_025674565.1 of Synodontis membranacea. Lineage (NCBI taxonomy): Eukaryota > Metazoa > Chordata > Actinopteri > Siluriformes > Mochokidae > Synodontis > Synodontis membranacea. The sequence continues at coordinate 18,336,841 of JAOVYU010000056.1, read as the reverse complement.
GGTAACTTGGAAATGATAATTTTCTTGTCTCTGTCTTGTTTAAATGTGAATGGGGTGATTTTGAGGATGTTCTATCAGAAAGAGTTTAGCAAAATTGATGTGATTTTTGATTGGGAGCACTATAGTTATTTTATGTAGATGGTTTATGGGTGCAATTTGGAGATTACCCATGCAGATGATCAGAGCAGTGTTCTGTAGTGTTCGTAGGTTGATCTTACTTGTCCAAGACAAAACACTGTACCAAGCAGCACAAGCTGTATTCACTGGCTGGACAAAGTTTGTAGATGCTGAGCATTGACTCTTTATCCTAGCCCCACACAGTGGCACTGAGTGCTTTGAGGGTGTTTATTCTGCTCTTGACTTTGTCTGTGATGTTCTTAAAAATAATTTTGTTGTTCAGAGTGAGTCAGGATTTTTATATTTAAGGTTAGTGATGTTGAATTGGATGTTGAATTTGATGTTGAATTGGATGGGAATTGAATTGATGTGGATCATGTGCAAAGAGTGTTGATTTTGTTGTTTAGATGGTTGTGTTGTTGTTGTTGGTTGCCCATTTTTGTAGAGTGTTGATGTATGATAGTAGGTTGGTTGTTGTTTTTTGTGTTGTGGCTGTGTTGATGTTGGTGTTTGGTTACATTGTCTGCATAGGTGATGAGTTTAAGGGGGTTCTGGTGGGATGGGGATGTATGAGGTAAAGATGTTGAATTGGAGTGGTGAGAGGACGTTGCCTTGAGGACGGACTCTGCTACTGATGTTACAAGTTTTTTTCAACACATTTTTGAGTTATATTTGTGCTTGTCTCCCATGGAGCAAGTTTGCAAGCCATCATGTGATGTTGTTGATGTGGGTGTTGTCATTTTGGTGATGTTGTTGGTGTTGTTATAGACAATGATGCTGTTGTTATGGTTGTTGCTGTTGATCTCACCAGCGTCTTTGACTTTGTCCTTTAACTTTGAGCCAAATTGGTGAGTTTTCCCAGCAAGGGGCACTTCGCTATATTAGAGAAAAAGCTCCTCTCACCTCTCTCTGCCCTTATTTCACTTTTCTCCCATTTCTAAGAGACGATTTCTTTTGATTTGCACATTGCGTAAGTCTGCATCACTGGTATGCCAATTTAAATTAAAGTTTCCAGTATTTTGGTGTGCATTGTGCAATTATATAATCATTTTGGCTTTTTACCTTGGGTGAGGTTTCTTTGGCTAAAATCATTAGATATAAATTATCCTGTTTAGTTCAATGTGATGCAAGTACAGAATATAGTACGACATTGCAATATACACTGTATATATGCCACTGGCGTTCAATACCCCAACTAATTATGCTTTCCATCCCTGGTCATTAGCTGCTTTTCACTTCAGGAGTGATTGGCTGAGGTCAGAAATTAGCAGCAGTCTTGGTGGAGCTGATTGGAAGGGAGTAATCCACAGGGATTCGTGTATTGTGTGGCTTTGAGCTGAGTGCTGTGTTCACAGGATGGAAGGAAACTTGTGCTCAGTCTAAAATCCGATCTTTAAGAATTAAAATGAATTTGAAAGTCTCTGCATTTCTGTTCTCACAAACTAACCCATTTAGAAGAAGAAGCCTTTATTGTCACATATAGATTACTGCACAGTGAAATTCTGTATTTCCACATATCCCAACTTGTTAGGAAGTTGGGGTCAGAGTGCCATGATATGGTGCCCCTGGAGCAGAGAAGGTTAACAGGTAAATGACACCTTACCTGTGCAGGGTGCTGTGCATGTTCTTTCCCTAGATCTCCCCTTTCCAACAAAGAATGGAATAAAATTTAAATATACAGTGTTTTTCCAAATCTATTAAAGAAAATGTGACTATAGCAAAGAAACTGTTTTTGTTTTGCTAAATACTAATCTTTCAGTGAGATATGGCCCATTACAGGAATGCTGTGGTTTAATGTTTTTCCTTGGCCATTGTAAAATATTTAAAGGAAAATATAAGCTTCTTACTCTTAAGGTAGACAAGTGGATATATTTGTAAGTGTAACATAACGGGTATACTTCTGACAAAGTGTGCAGTCAGAGAGCTGACAGTTCTGTAAATGATTTGCAAATAAAGTAGAACAAAAACAACAGGCATTACACTTTGTCTTGGGAAATAAAAAATAGCCTTGAGAAATAGCCAATATAATAGTGCAAGTTTACATCTTTGTAAGTTACTTGTAAGTTAACACATCTCACAAAAAAAAAAACACTGTACACATACACATAGCCTTTTTTATTCCTGAATATTAAAGGAAGGTATTGGCTGCCTTTATTCTTTTCAAAAGCAAACTTAGTATTATTTTAAGTAAGCTAACACTACATGCAAAGAGAGTGTGATAATCCATGCACAGAGGTGCTTTAATATGAAGTAGCCATGAGGAGTCATGACATAATCTGGCCAAAGCGCAATCAAAATAGTAAAACAAAGCATACATGACCATTAGGAAAACAAGGCTCAGAACATGCACAACTGGCAAGGCTTCACAGTGAATGAATGACCTGGTTGTGTTAATATACTGGGGAATCAGATGAAGTGAATTGGTTGAATTTAGAAGAGGCTGTGTCTGTGAATCATGACCACTGGACTGGCATTAGCACTTAACTGGTACTGTTTCCATTACTATGGAACATTGCTGTAAACTGGGAAACTAAATATCTAGAAATATACCTAACAGGTGTTTTGTAAATTCAACCCTTACAGTAATTATAACTGATAGTGGTATGAGAAGTGAGTTGGAAACTGAGAACTTGTGTTGGTCTTGCTGCCAGACAGCATGGTCAATCAGTGAAAAGACATGGTAATAAGTCATTTGTGGGTACAAAAACATTGTCACTTGAAATAAAAATGAGAGATTGGGAATAGATTAGAGATTATTATTATTGTCATAGTTTTGCTGTTTTTGATATGTCACGTTTGAGATATAGCTAATTATAGTATCCTGCTTCTGACACCATGGAGAATGGCTCAGCAGTTATGATAATGTTTCATCATGTCACAAGCATACGATGCCAATTATCATTCTCTCTGCACAGGGGTGAGGCTCTGATGAGCAAGCCCAGATGGTGGAGTGCTGAGGGCAAAGGCGAAGATCCAAGCACTCTGTCAGCCTGATTAAATGTGCATGGTGTCTCACATCCTTCCATCATTCTGTTTGTCTTCTGGTAAGAAAAGCACAGAAACATCTATTAGTTCAAATTGTTTTCCTGCAACATCCACATCAGACACAGCAACAAGTTGCTTCAATAGTGAGCAGCCGTAGGGGCCTCAAACATCAGACGCAGAAATTGGATTTCTTCCCTTTTTGCAGCTACAGCTGCTGGTTACTGTGTCTTTTCCCTTTCTTGGCCACTGTCTTTCTTGCTATTGTCTTGGGGATATGTTCTACCATTCATTTATTAGAGCTGCCATACTCTCTGAGTGGGAGCACAATGTGATAAAAAGAGATGGTAGCTGTGTAATAGGCAAGATGTTGTTGAAAAACAAAACCCGATGTGAGGAAAAAGAAATAAGCAAGCAGTAGAGGTTAAGTCATATACTATGTTGTATGTCTTATGACCTGCGAATAGCTGTAAATAATTTATTCATGTACAGGGTATCAGAAAAGTCAGGAACCAGTGAGAGTAAAACTGCATACACATATTGTTTTTTTATTTATTATTTACAACTTATGCTATACATGTTAACCCTTACACTCTGTGCATTTTCAAAGCCAATGTGTTGTGTTTTTATGGATGTTGCTCAGTGTATTTGAAGAAATATATTTGCTCAACACATTCCTGTTGGTTCCTGACTGTATAAAAGCAATGTGCTAGGTACAGCATCAAAATCTTAATAACAGACATCAGTAGCTGCTCAAATTAATTAATGATCCACCATTAATTAATTTGCTGCTTTAAAAGCATAATTAGAAAAATATGCTGGAAATGTTTGATTGCCCTTGTATAGCTCTTCAATTACAATCTTCTCCATAAATTATGTCTTGCAATGGTGTCATTTGTTCATTAATGATCACTTAACTCCTTCAACATCTTTAATTAGACCATTTGTATCTTGTGGCAGGTTGCCGTCTGCACAGGTCTTGTGTTTGTCATATGTATGGTTTAGTCTAACATAAGGGCAAAAACAAGGAAAAATAATTATGGTAAATTTAGAATGGCAAATTTATTTATGCAAATGCAAAAATAGGTATATACACTTTACTTTATTGGGAACATCTGTACACCCACTCATTCATGCAGTTATCTAATAAGCCAATCACGTAGCAGCAGTTCAAAGCAAAAATCATGAAGACAGGTCAAGAGTTTCAGTTAACATTCACATCAAAATCAGAATGAAGAAGAAGTGTGAACACTGTGACTCTGATTGTGGCATATCTGTTGATTACCCAAAGGGTTGGTTTGAGGATTTCAGAAACTGCAGATCTCCTGGGAATTTCTCATACAGTATATCAGTTTCTATCAGTTTTTTTTTTGGTGGAAAAAACATCAAGTGAGCAACAATTCTGTGTGTGCAAACACCTTGTTGAAGAGACAGAGGAAATGACCTGGATGATTCAAGCTGCCAGGAAGGACATACTGTAGAAGTGAGCAGAAAAGCATCTCAGCATGTACAAAACATCAAACCTTGAGATTGATATGGTACAACACTGCAGCCTGCACTTAGAGACATTGTTCATAAACTTCAAGCCATTTTCTTCATTCTGCGGGTTTTCCTCCTTCATTCCTTTCAGTGTTTATATCCCAACCCCAAGCCAGCATGAAGTGTGCACTGCAGACCTTGGCAGACCATGTAACCGGATGGGAACAAAAACCTACATACTCGTTTTTCATAATATTTAGGGACTTTACCAAGGCACAATTAAAACACTTCCAAAATGTAGACAGCATATTAATTGTCCCACCAGGGATATTAACACACCAGAACACCATTACACATATCACTCTGTTCCCCAGGGAGCTTCATGGCACTCGTTGCACTGTTTGTATCGTATTTTTCCACTATACAGGCAGAAAATATAATTTCAAAATAGTGAAGAAGATTGCCAAACCAGTGAAGAAATTGATGAGCAAAGCAAAGAAGGAACTTTAAGCCTGTTTTGACCTCAGTGATTGGAGTGTTTTATGAAGGTGCAACTGGCAACCTGGACAAACTGACCGAATCTATGACATCTTATATCATGTGTGTACAGTACCATCCAAGATGTTCTGCCCCCCTTTAGTTCTGCTCTGATTTAGTGCAATCCAAAATAATGTGCACTAATTTATGTGTGTAATGCAATCAATTGTGCGCACAATCATCTGGAATGTTGCAGGTGTTAAAGAATAATTGTGTGGATTGCGCCACATATTTAGTGGATGTGAAAACAATATGTAAATGAGTTTACAGGCTGATTGTTCCCAATAGAAAAAACTCCCAGAAGAGGGAAGTGAACATGATAGTAAAGGCACACACCCTAAATCCATTTAATATAGAGTGTGTGCTGGTGAAAATATGAATATGATGAATATGAATATGATAATATTTTTTAGATTATTCTGATTATTTTACTAACACATATGGGGAAAATATCACCTTATAATAGACAAATGCCCCAGTAATCTTATATATCTTCATTGATCTCTCATCTGCCAAGATGATAATTTGTCAAGTTCATATAAAATATAATAACATACTGTACAACAAGATTACTACAAGAGAGATGCGCAGTTCATTTTGATACGCTATGATCTCTAAAGATATTTGAAAACACTTATATAGTATACTGCAGTGGGGGAAATAATTATTTGATCCCCTGCTGAATGATGAACAGTCTCTAATTTTTATGGTAGTTTCATTTTAATGGAGAGTGACAGAATATCAACTAAAAATCTAGAAAAAAAACACAATTCATAAAAGTTATTAATTGATTTGCATTTCACTGAGACAAATAAGTATTTGATCCCCAAGCAAAACACCACTTAGTACTTGGTGGAGAAACCCTTGTTGGAAAGTTCAACGGTAAGACGTTTCTTGTAGGTTGTCACCAGGTTTGCACACATCTCAGGAGGGATTTTGGCTCACTCCTTTAAGTCCTTTAGGTTTCCTGGCTGCCACTTGGCAACTCAAACCTTCAGCTCCCTCCACAGATTTTCAATAGGATTAAATTCGGGAGACTGGCTAGGCCACTCCATAACCTTAATATGCTTCTTTTTTATCCACTCCTTTGTTGCATTGGCTGTATGCTTTTGGGTCATTGTCATGCTGGAAGTCCCATCCACGACCCATCTTCAGTGTTCTGGCTAAGGGAAGTAGGTTGATATCCAAGATTTTATGGTACATGGCCCCATCCATTGACCCCTCAATGTGGTGAAGTCCTCCTGTACCTTTAGCTGAAAAACCACCCCAAAGCATAATGTTTCCACATCCATGCTTGACTGTGGGGATGGTGCAGTTTGGATCATACTCAGCATTTCTCTTCCTCCAAATAGGGTGGCAAAAAGCTCAATTTTGGTCTCATCTGACCACAGCACTTTCTCCCATGCCTTCTCTGAATCATCTAGATGTTGCCTGGCAAACTTAAGATGGGCCTGTACATGTGCCTTCAGTGTAGTTATGGGCTGATCCCTTTCTCATGATCATCCTCACCCCATGAGGCAAGATCTTGCATGGAGCTCCAGATCAAGGGCGATTAATGGTCATTTTATATTTCTTCCATTTCTGAATAATCGCACCAACAGTTAGCACCTTTTCACCAAGAATGGTCTTGTAGCCCATTCCATCCTTATGCAGGTCTTCTTGTCCCTGACATCCTTTGAGAGCTCTTGCCCAGGGTGATGGAGAGGTTGTACTGGATGAAACATATTCTCTGGACAGGTGTGCTATACATAACAAGATGAGATCAGGTGTGTCTGTAATTGATTAACTGAAAAATGTGTGCCACAGCAAAACTGTGGGAGCCAGAATTCAGGCTGGGTTGTAGGGGATCAAATACTTATTTGACTCAATGAAATGCAATTAAATTTATAACTTTTATATAGTGTGTCTAGATTTTTGGTTGATATTATGTCTCTCTCCCTTAAAATGAAACAACCATAAATATTAGAGACTGTTCATTTACAAAAATCATTTACAAAATCAGCATGGTATCAAATAGTTATTCCCCCCCACTGTATATATTATACTTACTATACTTTATAGTATATTAATGCTTCTAAAAAACTGAAAATTGTGAAAAACTGCCTTTTTATTTAATTCCACAAGAAAAACTTTCATATATTCCATAATCATCACACATACAGTAAAATTTTTCAAACCTTTTTTTTGTCCTAATTATGGCTTATACTGTAGCTCATGGAAATCAGAAATCCAGTATCTCGTGTTAGAAACTTTCTTAAGATCAATCAAAAAATGATTTATAGAATACAGAAATGTCCTAAGTCTGATAAGTATGTTCATTTATACAGTCAGTACTTGGTTGGGGCTTCTTTACCACACGTACTTGGAGACAATCAGCTTGTGGCACCACTGAGTATTATTGATGCCCAGGCTGCTTTTTAGTTGCCATCAGTTCACCTGTATCAGCTCAGTCGTATTATCTGTATTGGGTGTTTAT
>JAOVYU010000056.1:18292662-18316492 GCA_025674565.1 Synodontis membranacea | reverse complement strand
CCCCCCCCCCCCCCCCCCCCAGACACACACACAAAAAAAATTTAAATATGCAGTTATTGTTTAAAAAAGTAAACCAGCATTCAGAAACAAGGTGGGAAAAAATAAGCACACCCTATTTTTCAGTAGCATGTAGAACAACCTTTAGCAAAAATTACTTGAAGTAAATGCTTGCTGTACTGTATGTACTGTAGGAGTGTGTCAGTCTTTCATATTGTTTTGGAGGAGTTATGACCCACTCTTTTTTTCAGTGGAGTTTAGGTATGGCCTTTGACTTGGCCATTACAATATAATTGATTTATTTTTCTTCAGTCATTGATTTATTTTTCTTTAGTCATTCAGATTTCCTGGTGTGCTTTGGATGATACAAAATCTGTTCTGCTGCATGATCCAGTTTCAGCCCATCTTAATTAGCTGGACAGATGGCCTTATATTTGTCTCAAAAACTTTCAGGTATAAAGTGGAATTCATCATTGTCCTGATGATTGAAAGTTTCCCAGGTCTCGTGGCTGCAAAACAAGTCCTTTTTGTCAAACTGACTTTATGAATGATGATCAAACATCTCCATCTTGGTCTCAACAGTCCAAAGGATATTGTTTTAGAAGTTATGTGGTTTTTTCAGATGTAATTGGCATGCTACCATATTCATTTTTGATAGAAGAGGCTTTTTCCTTGTCATGCTGCAGTGAAAGCCATACTTGTTTTCTGACTGTGCAGTCATGAACATAAACATTTAATGAGGCCTGTAGGTTGCATCATGTAGCTGATGGGTTTTTCTGAGCATTAAAAGGTCTGACCTTGGATTGAATTTGCTGGGACACAGACTCCTCAGAAGATTGGCAACTATCCTGTTGCTCTCTCTCTCTCTCTCTCTCTCTCTCTCTCTGTGTGTGTGTGTGTGTGTGTGTGTGTCTACAAAAGGGATAATTGTAAAGAATGAACAATAGACTCACTCATCTGGCTCAAACTCCAAAATCACTGTGACAGGAAAGAGAAAAAATTATCTCCAAATATAGAAAAGATACAACCCTGGGGAAGAACAGTACTGATTAATACTAAGAGTAAAAAAAAAAAGATACATTTTTGAGACACAAACAGGACTTTAATTTCAATTAAAAGTGAAGTAAGTTGCTGAGTTTGCTAATTTAGGAATTGTGACTAAATGGAAATGTCATCATGCTTCTTAGGTTTGCGTTCCTCTGCAGTTGTGTAGGAAAATGTCAGAGTAACCAAGGTGTCTATCTTATGACATTTATGTCTGATAGTGAAATATGTCTTTTAAAACAATACACATGCAATGTTTCCCCACATTTAGGTGATGTTTGGGCACCCATCCCAGTAAACTTGTGACCTTTCAAGTATATTGTGCGCTATAAACAAATCACGTTTTATTTTTTTAATACCATTCTGTGAGACAAACATGGTGACATCTCAGGATCAGCAAGATGGGGAGAGAGAAATGAAGGGGTTAGTCGAGAGAGAGGGAAGGGAAAGTACACTGCTGTGCTACAAGATTTAGAGCAAAGAGGCACACACCATGCTGCACTTAGTTACACTTTTCATTATACAATAATTTACATGATTTTCTGTGCTTGTTACTAAATTAAATGCAATATGCAAACATATGTACTGATTACTTACAACTTTCACAGGGTTTGGATTTTTTTAAGCACCTGCTTTTGCAGCAAGAAAACAGCTGTCCCACTTGCCTGGATGGTATTAAAAAAAGACGTTAATGCAGTCAAAAAGCACATCTTCATTTAGCAACTCAGTCTATGCTTTACTCGGAACAAAAGGCACTGATGAATTTGCAGCTTTCTTCTATCAGCTGTCAGATATGGATGAAGCGTGCACGTGCAAACAAATTCAATACATTGAGCAAAAATCAGGAACATTAATCAGCAGTGTTTTGCACTTGTTGGCAGCCATGTTTGTAGGCCACTTGTGTTCTGGAAACTGTAGTTTGACGCTGAGTGTGATATGACATGACATCTGTGTTTTATTTAATTTATTTTTTTATTTTATTTTACAGGAGTGCTGTACTTTCTTATGGAAACACATATATGATTATGTTTACTGAATGTAGATTTAATGATTTTTAATGAAGATTTAACACTGATTCTTAAGAACAAATGCTAAATAAATAAAAGCTATGTAAATTGTCTATATAAAGTGAGGACGTGGAGTAATATCACCCAGTATAGTTATAGTGAAGCAGCGGATAATACATATCAAATCTAGTCTTAAACATTGTCATTCACAATATCTAGTCATTGTCTCATATTCAAAATGTCTTTAAAAAATTTATAAAAGAGACATTTTTTAAAGAGACCCACCATTCTCTATACAAAATCAAAGTACACATCACTGGGAAACATTACTACATAATTTCACTTTGATTTCCATCTAGAACCTTAGTGGTTGTCTTTCTAAAGACTTCACAGGAAAATCCCAGCTATACCATTTCGGCTAAACCCAAAATGCTAAAAGGTTGAAAGGCTATGACTCGTTTCAGCAGCCAAGAATAGATTGATGTCTTGTTTGCTCTTGGCTGGCATTCAGAGTAAATCGAAAGTCCTGGGAATACCAGATAATTCCCCACATTCTTTCTCCCTGCCATTTGGCCATATCATTCTCTGTCTTATCTCTGACAGCGTGGGGCAGATGCCTCCCCTCCCCATCCTCTCCTCTCTAGCTATGACCTCCAGCCTCAACCCAGAGCAATAGAAAAGAAACATGCCCAAACTGTCAGGCACCAAAAATAACAGCTCCATCTTTTGTCCTTGTGCTTACCAATGATAGACAGATGAAGATATATTTGTGATGGAGAACTATTCTCATACTTATGAATTCTAGTTTTGTGAATGATTTCCATCTGAGTTTTAGAATAATGTGTGTCTGATTAAAGGATGAGTTGCTGATAATTGACATAGTACTGCACTTGGTACTACTGGTGGGAAAATTGTACCCAGTAAAATGTGGAACTGGGAAAAATAGCATTAGAACAAATGTCGATTAATTAGACAGCTTAACAAGATCACATTTTATATTATTACCAATACATGTTATTACATGCATGGGATACATATTTCTATTCATTTCTGTATTAAAAGCATAACTGATTATATAATGGCAAAACGTGATTAATTACAACAGCTGTGAAATAATCATTTATATGGCACACTATAATGTTTATAAAAGCCAAAATCGGTTCATGCAAAAAAGTACTGAGTAAAGTGCCTTCTATAGACACCACACCTAGTGGTCAAATAATGTAGACAATTTTAAGTGACAAATAACTGCATCACAGGACAAAAAGAATGCGATATATACATGTTTAATATACACCAGTGCCTTCAGATATAGTTCCTTAAAAAAAAAATGGAGGAAAAAGTATTAATACAGGACATTAGAGAATATTGTTCTATTTGGATGGTATTAGTTTCTTAGTGTGGCATCTGCTATAAACTAATTCTACACCTTATTCATCTTGACTCTTGATTGTCATACAATAGCCATAGGATGAGTGAATTTGCACATCCTTTCTTTTACAATGAACCTGTGACCAAGTTTATGATCATTATGTTCACATACTGAAATATAAATTTATAATAAACTACAGTTATGATTTTGCTAAGGAACACATAAAGGGATTAGGACATTGAGATTTTGGGGGCCTCACTTGCAAATTCCAGACACGGCTGTACCAACATGACCTTCTGCTTGGACTTTGTAGTTCCTGGGAGGGTAGAGAATGGTAACATGCCTCTAATCCCCTGTTCACTGCCTCTATGCATCAAAGCACCAGATGGACATCTGAGTTACACAAGCAGCGTACAGGAAACTCCTTTTACTGTCACCCTACTCACTGGTGTCCTGAAAGAAGTCCCGTATCTCAGTTAGTCATTAAATCTTTTCAAAATCCCCCTAAGGTCTGGTATCTAACCTGACCTTGTCATTTCATTGAACAAGTGGGTAATTAACACCATTGACCACAGCTGCAGGTTTCTGGGGTTTTTTTCTAATGAATGAATGAAAAAACAAGCAAATTAAGTAACCTCAGACATTTTGCAGGTTTGAATTTGGTTGCTACAGTACCAGTCAAAGGTTTCAACACACCTTCTAATTCAGTGTATTTTCATTTTTTAATGCATAAAATTAAACATAAATTAATTTACTTTTACATTGTAATACATAAAATTCATGTCTTATAATAATGATGGACTGTCAGTTCCCCTTACTTAGCAGTTCTTGACATAATATGGATTACTACAGATGTTAAATAGGGCCAGGTGACTACCTCATGAAGCTGGTTAAGATACTGCCAATAGTGTGCAAAGCTGTCATCAAGAAAAACAATGGCCAGTTTGAACAATCAAAAATATGAAACATATATATTATTTAATCACTTTATTGTTTATCACATAATTCCAAACATGTTCCATGAGCCATTTCATAGTTTTTATATCTTCAGTATGGTAATAAAGAAAAAGCTACAGTATGAATGAGTAGATGTGTCCAAAACTTTCACTCATACTGTGTATGTTCCACCTCTCACTTCCCATGGTGCATACCATTTAATTAAGGAGCAGGTATTAAATAAATAAATAAATGAATAAATGAATGAATGAATGAATGAATGAATGAATGAAGAGGGCAGCCATTGATGCATGGAGGTACCACATCTTGGACAAAACTCCCTCTTGATTTTCTTAATGACATCTTTAGAAAAAAATTGTACATAGTAGAGTCAATACAAAGCACATTTTTGTATGGATTTTGATTTATTTCTCATCAGAAGAACATTTTGCCTATGTCTCAGGTAGAAAATTGCAAGTTTTAATTCCACACATCCATTATCATAGGAAAAATGGAACTGATTTCAGACAAGTGGAATGGACAGGTGGCCAAACTGGACAGGTCTCCAATCTAACTCAGAGACAAATAACATTCACACCTATGGGCAATTTACAGAATCTTCAGTAAAAAATCAGAGTGCCCAGAGGAAGCCCCTGCAGGCACAAGGAGAACCTGCAAACTCTGCACAGAAAGGTCCCACTTTGCCATGAGGATTGAACCCAGAACCCACCACTATGCCACCTGCAAATTAAACTTACATTTCGAGATTCCTGAAGTTCACAAATATCACAAGTATCACATGTCATTTGGGATGTCAGCTATGTTGCTGCAGGTTGTAGTACTTTTGTGGATTGTAGCAGCTGTAGTACAAGTTGGACGTCCTAGAAAAATATCATTGAGGATTTGTATCACAAATTCTCCGAACTGCCCAAACTGAAACAAAAGGAGGATCCTTCCTTGGAGGATACACTATCAAACAGGTTCGGATTCATGAGCATTAGCAGACTGATATAAACTTGAGCCTTTCTTCTATCTATCTATCTTTCATATTACAACAGTACCTGAAAATTGGGTGTTTATTTGGCTCATATTGTAGTAACAAGTAGTAGTAAGTGATAGTAGTAGTAGTAAGAAAGTTAGTCCTTGTCATAATCGGTTTATACTCAGAATACTCTAATATTCCCTTACAGCACAGAATCTCTTTCAGTCTGCTTTATGCTATCCAGACACATCCTAGGTGAGAACATAGAATGTGCCAGGAACTGGCTGTGCCAAAGCAAGCGCAACTGGGAGTCAGTGCACACTCATCCACAGAAGGCTATCCACAGATTGAAAGCACATGTAGATAGTAGACTACATTCACAACTATGCCAAATCCAGATGGTCTGGCTATTCATAAGGGCCCTCCGGCTCAGGCTACATTTAAAGTCCACATTTAAAATGGTCTCCTTAATATCCTTAGGCAAATGAGTCCTCTATTACATCTTGCAATTACTTATAAAATCTCCTCTGCTTTCCATGAATACAGTCTTCCCTGCAGCACAAGAATCAGGTCTGGGCAACAAATGTCCCTGTGCTGACTGAACAGGAAATCTAGTCCTGTGCATTTACTATATATGATACTTGATTCAAATGCCAAGGCCAATGCATATACGACATAAAGAAAGATATGTTATTTGCCTTTTTGTCCCTCTCTGCCTTTTATTTGACTTGTATTTGGATTGCTTGATGCACTCTGCTTTTTTGACTGCATTTTTGCTTATGTTTGCTGTTGTTTTCCCATTGTGCATAACAAAGTCCTGAAACAAGTCTATAAGTACCTGCAGAATCATTTCACATTAAAACAGAAAAAAGTTTCTGGATTAGAGCTTAATTTACAGTCATTGAATTAGCTGGACCTATATTGGCATGTGAGGGCAGACAGATTACTCACAGTATGGACTGGTCTTAAAGGTGCTAGCTCACTTGAGGCCACAAAGTGGATTTTAAATGAAAGTGAGGTGAAAGTGATGCCTCGGTTGCAGCAGGACAGCAAAATTACCTTCATGGAATGACAGTGTAACAGGATTACCTAGACTGGCTCTGTACTTAAAGAGAACACAATGTGAAAAACACATTTAGTATGGTTCCCAGCAGGAAATCACCCCTCACACATACATGCATGATAGTCCCTGAGGCCCTCATGGCAAGAAACTGTTCTCTCTTTTGGTGTTAGTGTTCGCAAAAAGGAATTGGCATATTTCTGATGCTTCCAAAGGAATGCAGTATACATTTTTTGGGGAAATGGTGACTTTTCAAAAGTCACAGAGAAAAAAAAAAACTAAGAATATGTTGTAATGCAGTAAATAAAACCACACTCATATATGCAGTAACAAACACAAGGAGAGTCAACAGTTTATAATCTATCTATCTATCTATCTATCTATCTATCTATCTATAAAAATATTTTCGTGTTTGAAACGGACATGACGTATGACCACAGACCATATATGGCAGCACTGTAGGGGGACTCATCACCTCGGGTCGTGGACGCCATTTTTATATCGGCTTTCCTGTTTGTTACATATATAAATACTTACCTATTTGGTAAGTGATTATTTAAGAAAACTTTGATACTTTAATAAAGATGTCATGTCTCTCCCTTGTGTGTGAGAGAGAGAGAGCAGGGATGTGTCTTTGTCTGGACGCAGATGCAGGAAAACACGGCAAAAATGGACATGAAACTTAATGACTTTATTTAAATGAAACACGGATATGAAGCAGGGGCAGAAAACTGAAAACCTGAAACTAGGGTGTGATAAACAGAAATCAGGCTGAATCACGAACACAAAAAGCCGCACGGCATCACAATAGTCCAACATAAATATGGCAGATATGCTTCACTTAGTCCTTAAGGCAAAGTACTGTAGTTCAAAGTCCCGATGGAAAACACCGAAAAATAGTCCCACATGAAATGTCCATAAAGTCCACAACAGAGATCAAGCACAGATATTGACTTTAAAAGAGGCATGGACACATGCCTCGGCGTGAAGCATTCAAGTCTTTCCAATCACCACTAATTCAGTCCAGGTGAACTAGCTCCGATACGAGAGATTTCGCGCGCTGTGTTCCGATACGTGCATTATGCAGGTGGGTGTGGCAAGCGCTCTGCGCTGACATTACAAAATGTGTATGTATCCGTCATATATTATTATATGTACTACTATGTATGTGTCAGTTGTTTATAAAAGATTTGTCAGAACACATCTTTTACCCTTTTTATTGTTTGAGGACCATTTTCAGATAAGCTATTAGTGGTTTTTATCAGTTCTGTCACATTGTGTCAGTGTTTTATAAATACTGCATCTTATTTTTATCTTTCCCTTCCACTCAGTGAGCGAAGCCACTGGGTTATCAGCTAGTAACTCATAAAATAAGAGTTTTTTTTTTTTTTTTTTTACATGCATGTCTTGCTATGAAAAAAGGATTTTTTAAAAAAAAAGAAAATAGATTGAATAGATGTCTGATGGTCTGCAGAAACTCTTCAATTGATCAAATTTTTACATTTTCTACTGTACAAAGTTCTGAAAACTACAGGCTACCAGGACATAAATATGTCTCTCTTTACATGTATTTCAAGCAAAAGTGAAATTTTAATCTAAAATCAATTACCCTCAGGTCTTATACATATTTATGCAGACTGACTGCATAAATTTCTTAGACCACAATACATACATTCATAGAAACACTGAAGGGTTTCTAGTTGTATATTTGGTTAATCACCTACTCACATATTTTCTAACTTCTAGGCGAGAAATTTCCAAACTGGCCCAATCTGAAAATCTGAAATCATCTGTGGCCCACCAAAGTTTGAACTCTGATCAACACACGAGACTAAGATGAAGAGCTCTGTGACGAGGCCACTTCATATGATGAGAGTGTGAATAAAAATATTTAAATTTATGCATCATTTTTGCACATTTGTGCATGCAAAATAAACATTTTAAGCTCGAACAATTTTAGAGAAAATGACATTAAATGATTAATGCTAGCCCTATCCCTAACGTAAATAATAAAGGGTATGTTTATTTTAAAAATAGACATGTTTGGAGTCATTTGGGTGTTAATGGGGTGCTGGTTGATGTCATTAAAACATATAACAATTAATTTCTCTAAAACTGTTTGAGCACTTTTATTTATATCCAGCACAATGCTAAGGTGACGTATTTCCCTACGTATTGTGTATTTCATAAAACAGAACAATTCTACTTCAGCATGGACCTATAGCAATGTACTGCAAACTATGAATCTATCTAGGGTTTGTTATGGTTACTTATTTATGATATTATTATGCTATTCTGGCCCAATGAAGAGATTCTGTACATGGTCCGGATCAAAAAAAAGGTGAGATAAATAAAGAATAACATGATTTCAATCCCATGGCTTTGTTTTATTAGTTCTGATTACTTTTTTAAATGTAAGTATTTAATCATAAATATTATATAGTTATTTCAAGCTTAATTTCAAAATTAAAACTTTTTTTTTATATTATATTGTGAATGACATCTCACAGTATCTTCACAGCACACAAGGGGGCCATGGCCTACACTTTGGGAAACACTGTTCGAGGCAATAGTATCATTACCAAAGCAATGATAGTAATTGCATAACTTGTAATGGGCACCAAGTAAAAAAGCAGAACTTCTACATAAGTGAACATCCACAATTAATACATTTATTAAAAGTATTCTGTACTTTCCAAAGTATGACCAATCTGTGTGTGATTGAATCAGTTAGCACCTAATCTCTGTGTAAATGGTGTCAGTCTATAGCAGGTAGCAGGAACAGTGCAATAGTGGTTATAGGGAAGTCCAGAGAGCAAAATATTTGTTGAATATGTACGGAGTAAATGTCCATTACACACAAGCAACAAGCTGAGCTTTTAGAAAGGTAGGCTGTTTAAATACCAGCCAAATAATGATAAATTTCCACACTAGTCAATGAGATTACTAAGATTTCTATGACATTATCTGTTCTTCTTGTTGTTGTTGTTGATTTTAAACTGATGGGCAAGCATTACTGTTTTCATCTTGTCTGATTAAAACTGAAGACAAAGTCAGTGAAATGAATCCCATAAAAGCCACTGTTAGCCTGATCGGTAGCCTGATTTTATCAACAATATTGGCAAAGTGATCAAAATTCATATATGTGTTTAGCCACAAAGGTTTTCCAGGCTGTTGAGGACAGTGTGTATGCCATAGTGAGCCTGACTAAATACAGAGACATACTGTACCTCCTATGTGGGGGTGGACATGTGTGTGTGTGTGTGTGTGTGTGTGTGCACGTATGTATGTGTTTGTGTGTGTATATACACAAGTACTCTTGTCAGTGCCTTAAAGTTGGACTGAAAAATCAGAAGGCTGGAAATAAAACCTCAGTGTCAGCAACTCCAACTGAGCTATTAGCCTTTGCCTGATGAATAATAGATGTGCTGTAATGCTGCTGCTTTGCCACTGCTTCCTGCATATGACAAGCAGTGAGATGGCGAATGCAAAATGAAACAGTACTCGGTATACTCCACACACACACACACACACACACACACACACACACACACACACACAGTGGTATGATGGAATAATCACCAAAATGTACCAGTTAGACAAAATGAAAAATTAATTATTACTGCTCTAGGTTGACGCAAAACATAGTTAAGGTTGTAAGAAGCATTGTGATTGAGTCATATTATAATATATGTGTCATTGCTTGTATTTTCTGCCTTTTGGACCTCAAGAAATTTCAAATTACTTGCTTTTTTCCTAGAAAACACATGCTTTAAAGGGTGGAATATAAGATGGCAATACAGAGGTGAAATTTAATATCTGCAAAATTAGTCACTGTTGGAGAGTACATGGGGTATTTTTTTTTAAAGCAAATGTACAACACTCTCATAGTGGAAAGGTATACTGAGGACAGACAAAATGGAATATCATGAAAAGCTTTAAAAACACACAAAAAAATACTTTTAATTAAAAGTATTAAAAAGGTCTTAAGGAGACTGTGGTAATGAATTTTCAAGTCTGTAACTATTTGGATAAACATTATTATTATTATTTTAGCTGCACAATATATTGGTCTTTGAATTAAATAATGTCTATAAGTACAGATTTCTAGCTTTATTTTAAGGGTATTGATATCCAAATCAGGTGAACAGTGTAGGAATTACAGCACAGTTTATATGGGTACGGAGCAAACAGACATCACCAGATGGTCAGTTTTTCATTGGTGATGCTCTGCCAGGACTTTACTGCAGCTGTATTTAGTTTTCAGACAATAAGAGAGACCTGACCTCCCTAAGAGGGCCCCACAAGGAGCTTCACAAGGAATGGATTGAAGCTGGTGCCAGTGCATCAAGAGCCACCATGCACAGACATCATCAGGAAAGGGGCTAGAATTGTTGCATTCCTATTATCAAGCCACTCAGAGTCAACGTCATTCATGTCTTACCTGGACTAAGGAGAAAACAAACTGGACTGTTCCTCAGTGGTCCAAACTAATCTTTTCAGATGAAGGTTAATTTTGCATTTCCTTTGGAAATCAAGGTCCTACAGTCTGGAGGAAGAGTGGAGAGACACAGAATCCAATGTGCTTGAAGTTCAGTGTGACGTGTCTGCGGTCTGTGATGATTTGGGATGCCAGGTCATCTGCTGGTGATGATCTATTATATTTTATCAAGTCAATGCAGCTGTCTACCAGGAGATTTTAGAACACTTTCTGCTTCTATATACTGATAAGCTTTATGAAAATGTTGATTTCCTTTTCCAGCAGAACTTAACACCTGCCCACAGTGCCAAAACTACTACCAAATGGCTTGCTCACCATTTTACATCATATTACTGTGCTTCTGTATAATACTGTGCTTCTCTTGACAGAGAATCTATGCGATCAAGAGGAAGGTGAGTCTCCATGCCATGCTGCTATACTGAGATACTATAAGTATACTCTAAGTCTATAAGTTTTTAGTCCATGTACCCATATATTTTTAATTCTTCATTCTTTCTTTCTCTTTTTCTTGTCCATAATTCTCTCTGCCTCTCTTGAAATCTGGAATTTCCATGTGCTTAGTTTGTTGGACATTCTTTTGGAATGTCTGTATGTTTATATGTATTAATATTGCATGGTCTATGTGAATGTTGTCTATATATGTTGAAACTTATATAATTACTTATATAATTATACTTACTTATATAATTTTTTCAACTTATTTGCTGCCACCTTGGCCAGGACTCCCTGGAAGAAGAGATAATGTATCTCAATGGGACATTCCTGGTCAAATAAAGATTAAATAAATAATTAAAAAAAGCCATAATCATCACAAGATAAAAAAAGGCTTTATGTATAATGGATATGACATACAGTATATGAAAGTTGTAAATGCACTCATATTCTGTATATATATATATATTATAATCTTTCTTTAATATGAAATATGTGCACTCAGTTACATCACACTATTAAAAATCCTTTTAATTCCATAGAGCATGTAATCATGATGGTTAAACAATGTGTCTTACTTGAACTTTTTTTTATAGCTGCAAGCTGAATGTACTCACATATACTGTAGCTATGGAAAGAGTGAATCTTTCTGTTTCTGCTTTCATATCAAGTAAATCTATTATCTTTGCTAACAGTCTACTCATAATATAAAGAACCATTATCCTAGAAAAGTTAAAAAATATTTTTTTATTACACAAATATTTACATTGCAATATGCTCTAGGTAATGACAGATATCTACCTTGGGCAAAGAAGCTGCAAAAGAAATAACTTTTTGCACAAGCAGCAAGATTTCATCTATTAATCTTGAGAAAATTCTTATTCTGCAAACATTACAAACAGCATACCAAGACATCCATGCAGGCTCAGTGCATTGCTTTGTGCTTATAGATTATAACATCATGGGTGGTAAAAACTTTGAAATTCACTGCTGACATTGAGAATGCAACAGTTTATTTGGTCTAAAGGATTCCTTCTTCTCTAAATTTTTACCACTCTTGTACAAAGTACGTAGAAATGACCGCTCAAATTAATGATGCTTGTTTACAGATTTCCTTGGGTGACTGTGTGGCAGAGTTTCTGTGTATGTCCTCCCCATGTCCTCTGGTTTCTCTGGTTTCATCCCACCTTCTAAAACATTCCAGTAGGTGGACTGTCTAAGATAAATCACCCCTTAGTGAATGCTAATATGAAATATGTCTTATACAACCAATCTATCTTACACAGTTCAAGTGAATAATTTGTTCCTCTCAGTCAAGACTTACTGAATCATACTGATAAATGTTGAAATGGTTACCTACCTACCTAACTGATAGCTTTGCCTACATATTAATTACATGAGCAATTCCAGGAACACATTAGCTTTTTTAAGCATTTTGTTATGTCCACAAATAAAGAAAATCATCTTATTAAATGAACTTGGACTCTATAACTGAGGTAGAAGTAGAAATCTCCGAATAAGATTTGCTGCTGATCAGCAAACAAGCATGCTGTCAGGCAGAAGATATGGAAGCAAATGCAGGTAAACAAATGTAAGACAAAAAGTAGGCCAAAGAACAGGCAATGGTCAGGCAATGTTCAAACACCATAAACAGGGCTAGCAAAGAGCAAAAATTATAAAACTAGATTTAAATCCAGAAACTGAAAAGACTACAACAAACGGAATTGCTTACATGAATCCTCATATACTGTGGTGGTATGATTGAGTACTGGAGTCTGTGATGAGTAATAAGGAGGTCATACTGGAGGCCATAGTAATATTGTTTGTAAGCCACATGGTGTTATGGGTGTCAGATGAACACAGATTCTTGCATTGACATGACACAAGAATATTTTATTAGGGTGGTGCCTACGTATATTCTGAACAAATTTTATTTGTGATTTTCTAAAATAACATAGTCTTCAAAATAGAGGAACTTGAGGGGCCTTCATAGTGCACTGACTTCAACCACTGTACTGTAACTTTGCTATTGAGAGAGGTCAGAAGAATAACTGGTTCACACTGACAGAAAGGCTACAGTGACTCAAATAACCAGTCTACAATTATGTGAGCAGAAATACATCTGAACATCAACAAAACATCAAACCTTGAGGCAGATATGCAACAACAGCAGAAGTCATGTCAGGTTCTAAGAAAATAAAGCTGACGCTGCAGTGGGAACAGGCGCACCAAAACTGGACAGTCAAAGACTGGAAAAACAAAGCCTGGTGTGATGAATTTTGATTTCTGCTGAGGCACACAGATGGCAGGGTCATAAATCCATGAACCCAACATGTCCAGGCTGCCGCAAGCTGTGTAATAATTTAGGGAACTTTTTTCTTGGCACACTTTTTTTTTTCTTCTAAATTTGTTTAATTTAGTTAATACTAAAAAATCATCACTTGAATGCCAAAGCCTATTTGAGTATTATTGCTGACCATGTGCATCCCTTCATGGCCACAATTTACCCATCTTATAAGGGTTTCATCCAGCATGATAATGCACCATGTCACAAAGCAAAAGCTGTCTCAAACTGGTTTCATGAATATGACAATGATTTCAGTGTCCTTTTGTGGCCTTCCCAAGCACCAGGAGCCCTAAAAGGTGTGTACGCCTCTTCCTATGCAAACGTTGCGATCTATAGAAACAAACTTGACAGCAGAATGTGCATAAATGCATGCAAACTGTGAACCGTGCGTACGAACATTTTGGAGGAAAAAATGCGACCGCAGGTGAAGTGGCATCAGTACATATATAATAATTCCTTGTGCTAGTGAGTCGTACATCGTACATTTAATTTCACTTATTCAGTCACGTATTTATAATAGTGAATAAATATATGTACAATATATAATCTGAGTCAAATCTTAACTTAATCTACACTTTTAATCTACGCGCCTCAGCTGTTGTAATGTAAATGGATAAGTCGTGATTATCAGGATCATTTGGACACGGTGTGAAACAGTCAGTCTGATTGCTGAAAACACAAATACCGCAATCACATTCATGCATAACCTAACATAACGGATGCGCTGGCACTGTTAGAAGATTATGCCAATGGCAGAATTAGAAGAGAATGAGTGGTCAGGGACCATGAAGATTTTTTGGGCCATGATGATGACTGGCTCATAAGCCGATGTAGATTACCTAGATGTGTACTTTTGGAGCTATGTGCTGAACTGGGTCCAATGTAAGAGAGACCAACCTGACGGAACCGCGCAATCCCGGTACAAATACAGGTACTGACAACCCTGTGGTTGCTTACAACTGCCTGTTACCAGCGGGAATTAGCCGGCAGGTATATGTTATAATTAACAATAAACCATTACATTGTGCTTTGTCATAAGTATAACTTTTTTCTCTCAGAAATGCAAATAAAAAATCCCGGCCATGTGTGTGTCTCTCTCTTTCTCAGACACCATCCCACACACACTTTCCCCCAGTATTGAAGTCACCCGGGTTTCCAGAAGTGTTAGCATCGATGTTCCCTCAAACATGTTCCGCTCTTTCGATGCACCATGATTCTTTTTTTATAATCAATTCAAATCTGACCACTTTTTTTTTATTTCGGGCACCGTCCTGTTTGCAGCACTCACTTCATTCTCAGCATCCGTTACCTGTTGCCACTCAGCACATCTATCTCGGTTTCAGAAAAATTTCTCTTCTTAAATGCCATTTTTACTTTTAACTCATGATGCCATGAGATTTAGGTCTACGTTGAGATTTACACCATGAAAGTGCACAATGCAAGTGCATAATGCAATCACATCCACATGGACCAGAATCTCAAAGGAATGTTTCCAACATCTTGTGGAATCCTTGCCATGAAGAATTGAGGCTGTTTTAAGAGCAAAAGGAGGCCCTACCCAGTATTAGTGTGGCGCTCCTAATAAATTTCAAGTGAAGGTACATTTCTAAGGGAGTGTAAAATCTATTGGAATTATAATGCCTTCTAGTCATAATTTGTCTGATATTTGAGTACATAACTTTGCTGATGTTATGTATATGATTCTTCATAGGTTTGACAAAAATGATGATATATTTGTTCCTACAGAGAGGGTTTTAAAATGAAATGGGAATGGATTGCTGCAGGAAGGGCAAAATAAATAACAAAATTAAATTAGAGAAATGAAAAGCTGACATCCACTGCCAACTTGCCTTGTGCTCTGACAGTCTCTGAGGACTGTCCAGTCACAGCTGTGGCTTCCTGATAAGCTAAAAACCAGAGAGAAAGACAGACAGACACATAGACCGTGAGCCTAAGGGTGTATTGTGAGACCAGTCTCAGGTAGACAAACAAGAAGAATTAAACAGATGGAAGAGGCATCTTTTTAAGCATCTGATTAAGCAAATTGAAACATTGTATCCAGCACAGTTGTCTGGAAATTAGAAATTGTTTGGGTTATAGCAAAGGTAATGCAGTACATTTGAAAAACTTTTCAAGATGTCCAAATATGTCCAAGATATGCAAACAACACTCCACCACTGACCCAAATCAACCACATAAAACACCTAGATAAAGACTGCGACAGACACCCAGCTGACCATCAGCATAACAAGCAGTCTCCTAGCTAGAAGCCTGACTCTGCAACAGGAACCTTGAAGCTGCTTAACTCTGCTGCTTAACGACCTGGCCAGGTGCACATTATCTGGCAAACAAGTGCCAATACAAGCCACAGAGGGCACCCACAAATCGGATAGAAAATAATTATATATAGTTGTATAACTTCTATGTGGGAACAAGATTGGTGTTACATTTTGTTTATTTTCATTAAAAAATGTATGAAAACTAAGTTTGCACCTAACCCTAATATTTCAAGCAAATTGTTACAAATTCAAATGTGAGACTTTGTTGATATACTGTATGAATTTTCTAATAATTCATTTATAATAATTACTTATTATACTGCATTCCATTTCCAGTGTCTACATGCTTACAAATGCTCGCTCTAGGCCCTGTCTGCTCTCAAATGATCATTTACAGTCACACATACAATGCTGACTTTGTTAAGATTTATTTTTGCCTAAGGGTCTATGGATCTATGGATAGAGAGAACAAACTAAGTTATTAGTTCGTAGTGTTTTGTAGATGAGGAACACAATGAGCAGTGAGTCACAGTAAGTTCTTATTGACCTGTTTTCCTTACCTCAAGGTCAGGGTTTAACTGTGTATGTAGATAATACAGTGATCTCTCTGTGCATGACTGGATAGCCAGGCAGAATCAATGGGAATGTTACTGAACATAATAAGTACCATTCTATTGTAGAGCTCTGTTTTTAATGAAGTATTAGAACTAGCAGTGAATTGCTAAGTTGTTTGATTTCCACAACCAATACCATATCAATAGAATCCCTATTTTTAAGTCAGCCATGTGAATTATAAAGGTAAACAGTACTTATCTATGCAGTAAAATGTCCAGCTTTAACATTGGCGACTCATTTTGTGACACATAAAAGAGGCAAAAGTGAATCTTGTCTACAAGAATAAAAATATTATCTTGCAGCATTACCAAAGGATTTACAGCGCCTGGAAAACAGAAAATAGAGAGAGAAACCAAGAGTCCTCACTGACGCTGACACTATGTCCTGAGTGTTGGAGGACATTTCAGGAACTCTAGGAGACTAGTTTAAGGCAAATATGTCTAATCACTGCAAAAAGTGCAAAGTACAAAATATTAGAATAGAAAATAGAAATTAAAGTTTGCTATGCAAATTAAATGGCTGTCTATTTGTGTTTTCTTTACATATGCATTGACATGCTGTAACGTGTCAATTTACACACACAACAACTGAGTGGATTGGAACTTACAGGATTTCTTGAATATCAAAAATCTCATTTAAATGCTCCTACTAACAATTTATGAATAAATCTATATCAAGCTTGATAAGTAATAACAGTTTACAAATAACTGTACCCAGAGGAAGCATACATAGAGAAAAGAGAAGTATGCCTAAAACCTTGTGGAACACAAAATTTACTATGTATCAAGAATTCACCATCTACACCAGGGGTGGGCAAACTATGGCTTGCAGGCCATATCCAGCCCACCGAAACAAAAAATTCATGGAAACTGTTCTGACTTTCAAAGAATACAACGTAATTGGAGGACAGTAGAAGGTCATTTGCCACTTTAACCATTACAGTATAAAGAGGCTTATATCTTGACTGAAAGATATGATGAATGTTTTTCTTTTGCGTGTGTGAGCCCAGACACTAAGCTACAAACTTTTTCAGGATCTTGGTAGATAAAGAGCAGGTTTGAAATTGTATTGTAACGAAATTGACTGGGTTCCAGCATGCTTTGCGCCGTCTTTGTATGAGGTTCTATGGGATAGGGGTGAGTCTGTGTTTTCACCCTGTTGGGGAGATTTAATTGTGTTAGTGGCTTCGGCCCGGTTCCCACTGTTTGGTTATGCTCTTAGCTAATTGCTAACTCCATGCTACCTGTTCTCCTTGTTCATGCCTAAGCCTGAATGGAGTGTGGTTCTCGGGGTGAATGTGCTTCCCATGCTGTACTGTTGACTGTGTGGTGAATAAACTTCTCTCAGCCATTTGCATTGGGCAGCAATCAAGCTAAACTTGTCTCTTCATGTGTGTTCCGGCTTTAAAACGCTACACTGGTGTCAGACGTGGGATGGAGATGAACGCACCTTCGAGGAACTATGAGAGGTCCAAGCGGCTCGTCAGGTAGCAGAGCAACTGCTGAGGAAGAGGGATCATCGGCCTGACGGGGCCAGCGTTAGCAGAGCAGCGGTGCAGCCGAGGCAACAGAGCACAATGCAAGTTCTGCCGCTGGATCTCGGAGCGGAGCCTGGCGCGGAATCATCACAAGACCCGGAGCCAGACCAGATGGCACTGTGGCGCTCAACGCATACCGTGCGCAGGTGGAGTTAGCCACCGCCGTCTCGGGCTAGTCCCCCGCGGAAACTGCCGTCAGAGTTGCCCTATCGCTGGAAGGTGAAGCGCTCCGTGTGCTGGAAGACCTGCGGGCCGGCGAGCGTCAAGACTGGTCGAAGCTGCAGGAGGTGCTCCACTTACGGTTCGGCACCGGCGATAGCAAAGAGGCAGCGGCAGAGGAGTTAGCAAAGCACGAGCGGCGTCCGGACAAAAAGCTGAGCGCGTTTGCCATGGATCTAAGGTGCCTCGCACGGCACGGGTATCCAGACTTTGAGGACAAGGTGCTAGAGGAACTGGCGCTCTGTGCATTCCTTCGTGGACTCCGGCCGCCATGTCTTCGCGAGCATATTAGGCTGGCTGCACCATGTTCGCTCACCAAGGCACTCACCACAATCCGCTGCCGTGTTTGTTTCTTCACTCAGTGGATTTAATTTTCGTTCGGGACGTTTGGGCTATAGGGCCGGACTTTACATGCACTGTCTTCTGGACAATGTTTTACTGCAAGCTCTGGTGGATACCGGCTTCACTATTTCGTTGCTGTGCTGTGGAGTACTGGGACATAGTGAGCAGACTTCCAGAGAGCCTGACCGAGCGTTAACCATTCACACTGTCACGGGCAGCCGAGCAGAGACGAAAGCGCGCCGCATGGTTCGGGTCAAGATGGGCGAACGGATTTATTCGCACGAATTTTTCATGGGGGACATAGAGGTAGACTGCATTTTTGGCTTGGACATTTTGGCGAAATGGAACGCTGTGGTGGATTTATCAGCTGGAGTTTTATGAGTGGATTTTGGGCTTGCCAGCTTGTTGCCAGAGCGGTGCACAGTCATTTTCGCAGCATGTACCTGAGAGGCGGAACTTCCAGTGGAGGCGCCATGTAAACATCCAGTCGCGGAAAAGGTGAGCTCTCTGCACGAACTAACTAAAAAGAGCAAATCTGTTCACCGGGACAATGTGCGTGCGTGTCTGTCCGCTCAGTTACGGGCAGCTGCAATTTCTTCTCCCAAATTGTCCGATTAGACCAGCCGGGTGACAGCGGCGCCGAAGGCTATGCCATCAGCTGCTTTGCCAGTGCATCAGCTGGACCGCGATCAGCTCGTTACGGAGCAGGAGAACGATCCTGCATGAGGTGTTTGGTTGGGTTAGAGCGGGCCAGCGACCGGAATATGCCGCGATCGTAGATCAGGGACTGGAACTTAAATCTTTGCGCTCTCAGTGGACTAATCTCATCCTGCATGACGGATTACTTTATCATCGCTGGGAACGACCCTGCGGCTCGGGCGTACTGTTGCAGCTACTGGTACCGAGGACTTTGCGGGAGTGCGTGTTGGGTTTGGTTCACGACTCTGCGGCGTTTACGCGTGCGCTTTTACTGGCCGGGCTACTGGACGGACAGCGAACCGTTTGTTCACCATTGTGACTCTTGCGCAGCAAAAAAGGGCCCTACACGGCACTCATGCGCCCCATTGCAGAGACGACGTCAACCCCCACCCCGTTTCAGAGACTGTAATCGGGTTCTGGCTGACTGGGGACAGTCAGGTCTCCGGGGAGGCAATGTAACGAAGACGGGTTTTGACTGGGTTCCAGCGTGCTTTGTGCTGTCTTTGTATGGGGTTCTATGGGATAGGGGCGTGTCTGTGTGTTCACCCTGTTGGGGAGGTTTAGTTGTGTTAGTGGCTTCGGCCCGGTTCTCACTGTTTGGTTATGCTCTTAGCTAATTGCTAACTCCATGCTACCTGTTCTCCTTGTTCATGCCTAAGGCTGAATGGAGTGTGGTTCTTGGGGTGAATGTGCTTCCCATGCTGTACTGTTGACTGTGTGGTGAATAAACTTCTCTCAGCCATTTGCATTGGGCAGCTAACAAGCTAAACTTGTCTCTCCACGTGTGTTCTGCCGGTAAAACGCTACAGTATTATAATTACACAGCTGACAAAGGTAAAGATCAATGGTTTGAAAACTGCTAGCTTAAAGGCCCATCACATAGGTGATATAAGCAAATGCTAGGGGATGCCCCAAAAGTGGAAAGAAAAAAATAATCAACTTTTATTTTTATTGACAATATTTTAATACAATTATTTCAAAATATTACCCAAAAGAGCCCTCAGCAACATAACCAACATAAACACACACAGCTTGGTACCGCTCTCTCCCTGGATACCAGCTTCTCCCTTGAAAGCACCCTTCACCTGAAAGCATGTGGACACAAATAAATTGCCTGAAATAAGCCACAGGTAAGAGCCATTACTCATTACCTGCTGGTTCATCCTGTATCCTCTCAGTTCATAGCTGACATTTGACCACGCCTCCACCCCCACACAGGTGGCTGGGGAATAAATTTCAACTTTCACATTTTGAGAAATACATGTTTATTTTTTAAATGTGTTGCGCAAGCCATCCACTGTGTCGAGAAAACAGGCACAGATTTTAATTGACATATCTTTGTCTAGTTACCCAGTGATAGCCCTGCTTGTAATATGCAATTAAAATGATTTTCCTTCTCCATGCCCTTTTGTAATTAATAGTTGTAAGTCTTTGCATTTTCATTACTGATTAGTCTTATAGATATAGCAAACATCACGTGAGAGAAGCGTTCCCTGAATACATTTTGTGCATGAATGCTAGGTGTAATTAATCCTGATGTTTGTGTTTGGAATGTTATAGGCTATAATGAGACTTTTGTGCTACAGTATTACTGGCTGGGTTTCACCATCAGCAGCTTTTTAATTAACATAATGTAACATCCAATGGTCATATGTACTCCTATATACTCCTCTTCTCTCTTCAGATACAATTTTGAAATATTTACCGCCAGCCTGAGAAGAGACACATGGAAGACAGGGGAGACACACATGTGAGAAGGCAGGTTTAACTTAACAGATACTGGGTTAATGATTTCGGATATAACAAAAGGTCTCATGAACTTAGGAGATAACTTAGAGCAAGGGAGACAGCCAAACCCGGTCTCCTGTCGGTGAACTGCCTGTCGGATGGAGGTGTGTGCTCCTTCCCAGACCTGGTCCACCCTGCCTAACCATTCATCCACCTGAGGGACCTCGGAGGGCAACCAGTCCCAGGGACACAGTAGGGTCTGGTGCCCGAGCACACATTCAAAGGGCATTAGGCTGGTGGCAGAGTGGTGCAAAGAGTTCTGGGCTTACTCTTCCCAGACCAGAAGCTCCTCCCAGTCGTGCTGCCGGCAAGAGCAGCAGGACCAGAGGAATCTCCCGAGCTCCTGGATGGTGCGCTTACCCTGGCCACTGGACTGGGGGTGGTATTCCAATTTCAGGCTCATGGTGACCCCCAGTTTCCCCATAAACGCCTTCCAGACCTGGGAGATGAACTGGGGTCCCCGGTCGGAGAGGATATCCTCCGGCAAGCAGTAGACCTGGAAGACACTCAGGAAGAAAACGACACCCCTTTGAAAAACAGTCCACTACCACGAGGATAGTGGTGTACCCTTTTGACTCTGGCAGATCCGTGACAAAGTTCACTGCCACATGGGACCATGGTCTGTTCGGAATCAGGTCGGGATCGGTGAGCTTAAGGATTGGTGCTTGGGTAAAAAGGTTTTTGAGTTTCTGAAAGGCCCCGTGGGCCTCGTCTGTCATTAGCAGTGTTTTGAGTTTGTCCTTAAGGAGACCATGAGCGGTGCTGCCACAGTGCTGAAGCCCCGGATGAAGTGGCGGTAGAAATTAACGAACTTCAGGAAACGCTGCAGCTCTTTAACCAGCACTGACTCTGGCCTCTCAGATACCACGGTCAGACAGGCTGTGGGTTTGAGAGAGCCCCGGAGGGTGGAGGTGAAGGGGGGGCCGGCCCTGCTTGGCCCAGAGGTGGTGATCGAGCCGGGTCGCGAGGTGGATGATACCGTTGAGGTCGAGGCCCTCGTCATGGTAGGCCAGCTCGGTCTGGAGCTTTGGGCTCAGCCCCTTGTGGAATATCTCAATCAGCACCGGTTCGTTCCACTCAGAGTCAGTGGCGAGGATCCGGAACTGTATCGGCCGGCCTTGCTGCAGACGGAGTAGGCGCTGGCCGCTGGACTGGCTCTTGTCTGGGTGGTGGAACATGGCCTGAAAGAGAGTAGAGAAAGATTTATATGTTAGTAACACCATACATCCATTCATCCACATGGCCCCGTGAGTCACTGGATCAGGAAGGAGATCTTCTGTTGCTGAGTCATCTCCGGGGACCCCGGGTCGCCAGGAGTGAAGGGAATCGGTCAATAAACCAATGAATAAACAGAAGTAGTAATCACAGGAGGGAGTGTGAAGCCTCACCCAACAATTCTTAAAGGGAAACAAGCATACATGAACACACACACACACACACACAAAGACCAAACCTCACGCAGACTCGTCTCTCCCGGGACTAGTATTCTGGCGAGCCCAAGCGTTGGGGAGGCAGACATGACACTTCATTATGTAATAAAAAAGAATTTAGGATTATTTTTGTTATCTTCTATTAGGGTGGAGAAACTTACTGATCTTGCACTAGAAGGAATCTTTCTATAGCTAAAAATTATTTTGGAAAATTTGGAATACCACTAATTTAGTTTGAGATCATTTATATTCAAACTTTGGAGTGTTCTAATTCAAGGTGCACATTTTATTGTTATGGAAGATTATTGTTATTTTCTATTCCACTATTCCAATATCTACATATACTGCTTATCATTCAGTATCATGGGGAAGCTGAAGCCAATAAATGCTGACTTTGTGCGAGAGGCAGGGTACACCCTGGGCAGGTCACCAGTTTATGCAGGGCTAACAAAGAGATGAACGGCCATTCACACCTACAGTATGGGCAATTTATAGTAGCCAGTTATATGCAATCTCCACACAGAAACGCATCATTTGTCCATGAGGTTCGAGCCCGGGTACTTTTTTCAGGTGTTTTCAGGTACTTACCAGGTGCTTCACTGAGGAGAGCAAACCTGCTTGACACATGAATTTGAGGTGAGTGATAGTCCCATGGGAAAGCTTAAACATCATATATGACTAACTGCCTAGTTATCACCCATTTGCCCTGCTCAAATGTTCTAGTTGGGCACCCAAACTTTCCCCAATTAAACTATTGCTGCTTGTGCTATTACTAGTTCTGTCTAGCATCTGGATACAAACTTCTAATGTTGTAATCTTCTATATCAGAGTACTACATTTTTAAAATTCTCAGAAATAGCTGCTACTAATGATGTAAGGAGAATGGCTAATCCATGAAGTAACTGTTGTAGGGGCGAATGTTTTACAGTGTCAAGCAACTGGTCCTGCAGTGGTAGTGCAAGGGCAGTAAGCAGTGAGGCCGCATTCTCTTGCACTCTTTTGCATTTGGTTTTGTGACACTCTAGTCCTAGTGACTTTCATTAGTATTCCAGATACTACTAGTGCATCTCAAAAAAATCTTAATATCATGAAAAAGTAATATTTGTTTTTTACACTTTAATTCAAAAAGGAAAACATTTAGCTCAAATTATTAGAATATATTGTTACGTCATGCCCTGCGGCACTTTAACACGGGGTTCTATGCAGTTGGGGGCGGGGTTTGTGTTCACCATGTTGGGAAAGT
>JAOVYU010000056.1:18187764-18219271 GCA_025674565.1 Synodontis membranacea | reverse complement strand
TCGGCACCCCCCCCCCCCCCCCCCCCCGCTCTGTCTCTCTCATCACTGATCATTGCAATAGTTTTTACAAAATAGGGCCATGAAAAACGGCCCTGGATATAAGCACTATAAGGATAAATATAGTCAGTATTTATAGTCAGTATGCATTAATTGCTGGACCAAAAGAGAAGAAGCTAAAATATATTAACAAAATTACAAAAAGAGTGAGTTAAATTTGACAAAATTAATATATTTACTGTAGTTTTACATATGTACTGACATATAAAAAAAAAATAAAATCCTACACAAAATTACCAAGGTAAGAAGGACCATAGCTATAAGACAGTGGTTCTCCTCCATATTTTATCTTTATCGGTCTCCTTTTGGATAGTGTTCAAGACAAAAGTGGCAAGACTTTTTGTGGCAACAATCACAACAACACATGTTCCCTCCACATTCCAGCAGCTCTTATGGCTGCTTGCTAAGGAACAACAAATCCAGGAAAATGATTGAAAGAGGATTGGAATGTGATTGCCATTTTGAAGTTTACTACTACATTTTCTTCTCTGCCATCTGAGTCAGCATCTGTCAGGACCACATTGACTTTAGCTTCCTTTTTTTAAGGAATTTGCATAAGCATACGTTCTGACTGTGATATTAGTAAATTATTTTAGCATTTAGTGCTATGCAAGCTATTGCATTAGTCGCAAAGTTGCTCATTAATATTGTATTTCACTGTGCATCCATTCACATTTTATTGCATTTGCCTCTTCTTGCTTTCCTGTAAAAAAGACAGAAAAAAGAAGCCGTTTTGTTGTTGAAACTCACAAAGTAAACAGATGATTAGTGTGACAGCAAACTGTATTATTTTGCAAGATTAAACTGTAGGTGATATTTACTTTGTATTGTGACCGTACTTCTTGTAGGCAAACTCTTCTTGTTAGCACTCACACATGGCTGCCAGAGACTGATGTCTCAACAGACTTTCCCTTTTCCCAATCCACCTCTACACCACACAAGGGCTCCAGCCAAAAGCAGAATAATGACGAATAATAACGTGTTGCCATCTGCATCTCATAGGTTTTGCCAACTCTACTTTCTGTGCATGCATCAACCTGGCATCACGGGGCAAGCGAAAACAGAGCATGCATTACCTGCTTGACTCATGTTATACTGGCCTGCAGAGAGCACTGGATCATGATTATGTCACATTTGCATTTTAATTTGTTATTTTGCATCAAGGCTTTTGTGTTCTTTACTACATTTTGTTTGTTTAATGGTCCTCAGTGAAATAAATGGCCAAGTTTGTAATAAACAGAGGACTTCATTATGCAAATGCAGAACTCACAGGACACCACAGTGTTATAAAAGTGTCTCTTGGGATGGTCCTTGCCCCATGAATTTCTACATGAAACAGGACAGAGTATACCAGAATGTGGCTTTCTTCTTGTATTAGATATTTTTGTAGTAGTGATGCTCTTCCTGTTGGATTTAAACTGGCGGATGTGGTCAAAAAAGTAGCATGGATATGTTATTGTTTGCTTGTAAATGATGGAATCAGCAGGAATGCCAGTTTATCTTAGAGCTAGGCCATAAAAGTTTGATAAAGGATTTATAGATAGTGTAATTAAGTAATAAAGAAAAGTCCTGAACATGGTTCTGTAAGGTCATGTCCCTATAAAATCCTAACTAGGAATAATTTTCACATAGTATGCAGCTATAATTCATATACATATAATTTGATTTGAAATTTGAAGGCTTATTTTTTTACCCAATAATATTTGCTTTCTGGGCAGTTCCTTGATCTTTCTTCATCATCATTTTCTTCTTGCGAAGCACCACTCATCTTACTATTGCTCCAAAAAGAGTTGTGAAGCCATGGTTTTACCACACAACCTGTGCACTCTCGTAGAGATCGTTCAGCCGGTCGACTGGACACATGGAACATGTCGATGCGACCTTTGGTGACTGATAGACACCCAAAAAAACACGTTTTGGGAGGCGAATATCAGTACTGCTCCAAAATGAGTTTTTGAGGCATGGTTTTGCGGCCAAAGGCCGCAATACCCCGCAACCTCCTCTCACTTGTAGAGACCGTCCAGCCGCTCGACTGGACACCCGGGACGTTTCGATGCCACCTTCGGAGGCTGAAAGACAGCAGAAGAAATTGCTCCAAAATGAGTTTTTGAGGCATGGTTTTGTGGCCAAAGGCCGCAATACCCCGCAACCTCTGCACTCTTGTAGGGAATATTGAGCCAGTCGAGTGAACATGCAGAATGTGTCGATGCGACCTCCGGTGGCCGAAAGACGGCCAAAAAACGCGTTTCGGACAGCGGTAAATACTACTGGGAAAAAAAGGGTTTTTCAGGTGTGGTTTTGCGGCCAAATTCTGCAAAACCACACAACCTGGTCTCACTCGTAAAGACTGTTAATCCGCTCAACTGGACACATGGAACGTGTCGATGCGACCTTCGGTGACCGAGAGACGGCTGAAAAACAGGTTTTTTGGGACCCATTTATTATTATATATATCCCGTTTGTGGGTCATACTGTACAGCGGACCCATAGCTTTGTGATTGGAAAACGTCCAGCCTGCCCGGGAATGGTGAGGTATTACTTTTCTAAGGGATTCACGTTACCATGGCGATGTTATTCACGCTAAAACACACTTGAGGTACCATAGGGATGCATTGAGGGTGCCAGAACTTTTGCCTCTCGTCCCATAGACCTGCAGCCAGGCTCTGTGTATATCAAAGGTGAGCACTTGTTTGTGTGAGGTGTGCTTTTACTTTTATAAGGGTTTGGCGTTACCATGGCAATGCTGTTCATGCTCAAACACGTGAGGGCCCATAGGGATCCAGTTAAGTTCCTTTTTTTTTTATTATTATTGTGACTCATTTCTATTAT
Source organism: Synodontis membranacea (assembly GCA_025674565.1). Lineage (NCBI taxonomy): Eukaryota > Metazoa > Chordata > Actinopteri > Siluriformes > Mochokidae > Synodontis > Synodontis membranacea. Next base: position 18,216,385 of record JAOVYU010000056.1, on the reverse strand, counting down.
TTTGAGCTTCGCCCAGAGTAAAGGGTCCAAATCACTCAAGATCCCAGAGACTTTTTTCTAGGCGTAAGGCGCAACCTTCCACACTCGAGCAGACTGTTCAGCCGCAGAAGATGGGGTCAAAGGAGAGGGCCAAGAGAGCCAGAGAAAAGGGTCAAAAGCACTCGAGATCCCAAACAGTTTTTCAAGGCGTGGTTTTGCGGCTGCATCCTCCTCTGTGACCCTGCTCTGTGACCCCGCCACGTGACCTCTGGTGGCGTTAGCTTTAGCATGTTAGCATGCTTACATGCTAATAGGCTAACATGCCCTGAATGAGGTGAAACTTGGCATGCCACTCTCTGGCCTGACCATGTGACCTGTGGTGGTGGTGTTAGCGTTAGCGCGTTAGCATGCTAAAATGCTTATAGGCTACCATGCTCTGAGAGAGGTGAGACTTGGCATGCCGCTCTCTGGCCTCACCACATGGCCTGTGGTGGTGTTTGCGTTAGTGCATTAGCATGTTAACATGCTAATAGGCTAACATGCTCCGGATGAGGTGAAACTTGGCATGACGCTCTCTGGGCCCGCCACGTGACCTCTGGTGGTGTTGGGGTTCATGCCGGAGGACCCGACGCCTCGCAGCCTGCACACACTCACGCGCACCACCCATCTCAAAATTTCTTCAGGAATTTTGCACACCATTTCTAGCATTATTATTGAAATTGTGTGTAGAATATATTTGCTCTTTTATGTATTTTTTCTTGTTACCAAAAAGTCTGATATGTAAGGACAGAGCATGCTCTTATGGGAAAATTATCAACGACAGTGTTGTACAGTATTATACCATGACCAACCCAAAGTTTCTTTTCCAATAACAGACCAAAACAACAGTATTTATTTCCTTTATAATACAGCAATTTGTCAACATTTAGAATTGTGTATTTATTAAAGAATGACAGTTTTTTACATGCTTTACACACTTATTTATACATCATATTAAAAGAAAACATATCTAAATATGAATATAAATATTTATAAATGTCAAAATGTCTAAGAAAATATTTTTTTTACAGTTTATTTTCCACTGTTATGATACAACAGTCTAACTAATATATATTTTATAGCTAAGATGTGCATACATAATTCATTGTATTTAAGCACTTGGTGTTGTATTAGAAGAAGGAAAATGTTGTACTGTGCTGTGACCATCCAGATGTGCAACTCTCTACATGAAAAGATTTATCACAACATTGTAGAAAGTGTGTGTATCTTTGTCTGCATGTACAGTGTTTATCTAATGTGTCACCGAGTCATTTTTGCAAGTCCTTTCCAACCCATAAAACAAATCGACTCTTTCTCTAAAGATTGATAGCACAGATGGATATGATAATGAGAATTAAACAAGCTATAATTGGCATTGATTTACAGACACATTACTCAGTTCCCTGTGCGACAGACCAGGCATGGGCATGGCAGAGATAAATTGAAATTGCTCATCATTTTGACCTTGTCCTTTCTAAGGATCATGTTCCTTGCTTGAAAATGTTAGCTGCCCATAAAAAATGATACCCTCTCTCCCTTGAAGGGATGACAGGATTATAGCTGATTTGAGTCACCAACACACTCCCCCAAAATCACTGTCTTCCACCTGTCTATCTGCAGTCCTCTGAGAATTGTCCTCCTACACCATGCCATCTTACCCCATATCCTCACCTTACACATACTGCATCCGTTTCTCTGAGATAGTCTAAAAGAGGCTTAGAGTCTTGTTCCAAACCATTCTGAACATCTCTTATTTATTTTTAGAGCTCTGATTGTCTGGAGAATTTTTAAATATGTAGAATATCTGCTTCCCTATGGAAGATTTGTTTTTGCAGCCAGGAATATCCATTAAATATGTCATTCTGATAGTTCAGGCACAAATGTACTTACAAAGAAGAAGGATGTACCTACATATTTTTGGGAGTTGGGCAAATCTGGGGAAAAATCAATGGGCACAGGGAGAATACACAAACCTCCCCACAACTCTGGAGTTGCAGAAGCAATTTTTATAAACCAAAGCAGGTTCCTGAGTTCAGAATCACCTTATTATCCCATTGGATTAACCGGTCATTATTTTATAACAAGATTCGTGTTACATATTCCCCTGGACCTGATCCTGATGACCTTCGACCAGTTAGAGTTCTCATCGTTTGGAAACCACTTGCTCCTTCATATTAGAAATGTAGTGAATTCTATGCTTTACAATTGTATTTTGACCATGTAACACAGTTATAGAAGGGAGTTATTCGTAATCCCACTATCTGATGGGTTCCCTTTTGAGTCTGGTTCCTCTCAATGTTTATTCTTCTTATAGTCTCATGCTGTTTTCCCTGGCCATCATCACCCTGGCTTGCTCAATAATGATTTAACATTTTTATATGGCATATAATAACTATTTAACGTTTTTATATGGAAAATTTATATCCATAATTTATATTAGGGTGATAATGGGTAATGATTAAAAAAAAAAAAAAAAAAAAAAAAAAAAGCTAACTCAGAAGCGAGGAGAGTGTGTTGTGCAGATGGAAAGAGTACTTTAAAGGGCTGGTAAATGAAGAGAGAGGGAGAAGGTGCTATGATATTTTCGGATAATGAATCAGGAAGAACAACGAATTAGCGAAAAAGAAGTAAGGGCAGCTGTGAAGAGGATACCTGTTTAGGAGAAATTACAGATAGTTTTTAAATTGATTGTGGAAAGTGAGTGGATGCCTGAGGAGTGGAGAAGTTTACTGGTGCTGATTTTTAGAATAAGGGTGATGTGTAGACTGGGGCAGTGTGGCAGTGGTGGGGTCTGCGGTTGGAGTGAGGGATGCATTCAAGGTGGAGGTGGGATTACACTAAGGATCTGAGCCCTTTCTTATTTGCAATGATGAGGTACAGGTGACAGACAAGATCAGACAGACAGTCCCCATGGACTATGTTCAATGAAGGTCAGTACGACTAAGACAGAATGCATATGCGTGAATGAAAGGGAGAACAGTGGCATGGCGAGGATGCAGGGAGTACAGCTGGCGAAGGTGGATGCATTTAAATACTAAGGGTCAATGGTCCAGAGTAACAGGGAGTGTGGAAAGGAGGTGAAGAAGAGAGTGCAGGCAGGATGGAGAAGAGTGTCAGGAGTGATTTGTGACAGACGGGTACCAGAAAGAGTGAAAGGGAGGGTCTACAAGATGGTAGTGAGCCAGCTATGTTATATGGGTTGGAGACAGTGGCACTGACAAAAAGACAGGAGGCAGACTTGGAGTTGGCAGAGTTAAAGATGTTAAGAAGGTGTGATGTTAAGGTGTGACGAGGATGGACAGGATTAGGAATGAGTATATTAGAGGGTCAGCTCAGGTTGGAGACAAAGCCAGAGAGGTGAGATTGCTTTTACATGTGGATTTACATGTGCAGAGGAGAGATCCTGAGTATATTGGGAGAAAGATGCTTAGAATGGAGCTGCCAGGCAAGAGGAAAAGAGGAATTCCTAAGGGAGGGAAGGTTTATGGATGTGGTGAGAGAGGGGGCATTCAGGTGGTTGGTGTAACAGAGCAAGATGCAGAGGACAGGAAGAAATCATAACAGATGATCTGCTGTGGTGACCCCTAGTGGGAGTAGCCCAAACAAGAAGAATCCAGAATGATATATTTCTGCAACGTTTTTTTTGTGTGTGTGAGAATATCCACTGTTAAAAGCTGCATACAAAGAAAATAGAATTGAATTGAATTGAATTGAACTGAATTGAATTATTCGAATCGAATCGAATGAAACTGAATTGAATTGAACTGAATATTCAGCGGTTAGGAACATAAATGAGATTAAGTTCAGTTCAGCATACAGTAGTTCTGTCAGATCAGATATTCTAATGCTATTGAGATGTTTATAACAACATGTTTTTAACAACTGTATATTTTCACATACTTATTATCTGCTAACATCTTCATCAGTACTGTAGTTCCTTTAATCATACTGAACAACCAGCCTACAAAGCACTTTTAGTGGCAGTTTAGAGTGTATTATAGATAAGCCTGCTTCTAACCTCCTGATAGTGTTTACTGATTCAAGTCTTTTGGTGTGGATTGCTAACAGTTGTTAAGCACTTAATGTCTTAAAGTCTTTCGAGTCTGCAGCATCTGCACCATATTCCCAATTATGTTATGAATCATCAGTTTAGACTTTATTCGTGTAATGGAGAAATACTAAAAGAAAGATGATATATGTGTCTTCCTTATTATGAAATCCTATTCATTGTCATTTTGAATCTGCCACTGCAATGCCATATGGGAGTTCTCAGTGACAACCTCTTTTGCATCTAAATCCATTTGGTAGCACGATGAAGTTGTGTTTGCTTTTGCGCAGGAAACTGCTGGCTCGTGAGAATATTACTCTAGAGAAATCCTTCCTATATGAATTCCTGTATGCTTCTGTAAATGATTCCTGCAGCACTTTACAGACCTGTTAAACAGGGACTGTTTGCAGAAAAGTGACTGATTTAAGTATGTAAAAGACAGATTGTAAACTCTGTACCTGAGCGCTCTCTCTCTCTCTCTCTCATTCTCTCTCTCTCACTCTCACTCTCTCTGTCTCTACAGATCTCCAGATCTGGCAGTCTATTCTCCATGCTGCTTCAGATAAGTAGTACACCAGTTATTTGTCTCTGTCCTTGTACCTGCCCCATTAATCTTGCTAGATATTAAAAACAGCTAAACCTATGCATCTCTCCACCAGAGCTTTTATCAGGATTTAATAGTATTCTACAATCAGACAACAACCCAGTCAAGAGCCAGGATGGCATTGGAAGTTGATAGTGAGATTTTACAGCTTACCACCATTTCAATAATCATTTTCATTTGGTGGTTGGTGCCAAACATTAAGATCCCAATCTCTCCCTTAAAGGTAACCTCAAGGTTTATCTTGGTTACAGTGGCATAATCTAACTAAAGGTGAAGAGAGCAAAGACACAACTTCTTGGAAATCATTCTGTATTTCATGCACATCTACCTTTATAGAAGGTCCAGGGTCTTCCCAGGAAGACCTGATTCCCCTGTGTTTTGCAGATGTTATTAAGATATTCTGCAACAGGAGAGCAAATAAACTTCTAACTGTGCATGTGATTGTACAATTAAACTCCTAGATTGTACTTCCATGCAGCTGCATTTATCCATTCTCCTGCAAAGGCCATGGAGAATATCCAGATGGCTCTCTAATGGGATTTAATCCATCCATCGACTTCCTCTGTGAAACATAGTGGCTTATTCCTGAAAAATCAGGTGGGCACTGTTCGTCTCATTATTTAATTTCACATACAATATCTTATCAACCCTGCCGGAATTCTGACTGGAATCCCATTCATGGCTTATTCCTGCCTATAATTCAGTGTTCCCAGGATAGTCACTGGATGCACCATGACAATGACCAAGATAAAGCATCAACTGAAAATGAGTGAATTAATTAATTAGTCTTGTCACCCAGTATCAAAGAGCAGAAAAGCTTATGCTCTGTCATACATCCATGAGGACAAACCATTTCAACAAGAAATGGGCACCATTCTGTCAGAACCCTGCATCCTAGTGCCCATCATTTTGAAGAAGATCTCTAACAGACCTTACATGGAATATGTGTCCAGATCTATAGTTCCTACAGTCATTGGCTGTTGGTGTAGATATACACAGCAGTTGCCATTGGACATCCAGGTATTGCATACACCACTCAAATGGTAAAGGAGCACAACTGATAGCCCACATGCAACACATAGGCCACAACAAAACTGCAGGTACAAAATCCCATTATTACATCACCATCTAGGGAGATATCAGAGATTATTGCTGTTTTTCTTTTGTTGTGTTGTTGTTAATTTATTTATTTTTACAAAAAAAAAAGAAGTTCTCCAAGGTTGTTTATTGGACAACATTACTGAGACATCTTGTAGCAGACATAGTCATATGCCTAGCGGCACAGTGTAGGAGGAGAAAAGTCACTGTGGACAGTAGAGGTTTCATATTATTTATTTCAGACAGGCTTGGGCATGATACAGTGCAGCATATCAGCATAGAAATTTCTAACTAATAGGTTCTCTAGTGCTGTAAATGGAAGCAGTGGAGGCCAAACTGCATGGTTTATTCTACTGATGAACACATTATACCTAATCGAATGGTTGTTGTCTGTAAGACAGCTGCTCAATTGCAGGGAACATGTTGCCAAACTTACTGGGCAATCCAAGTCTTCTGGGTGTGCATGCATGAAAAAGTACAGTACTGTGCTGAAGTCATAGGCATCCTGTTTTATTACAAATATTGCTCTAGATGTTTATTTTTATGAATTCTGCATTATGGAATCAGTACAAAAACAATTTGGATTTCTAAACATAACTTTTCCAAAAAGAAACAACTGTATCTGAAAAATGTTTGTATGTTAATAAAGAAAGCAATATATTACATAAGAGACCACTTTTCAGTCAAAAAGCATAATGAAGGCTCCTGGGATTTGCTGCAAAAAAAAAAAAAAAAAAGAAAGAGAAAAAAATAGAAGCAAATGTGATAGTCAAAGATTCCAGAAGAACTAAGCCAGGTTCTCCAATTTGTTCAATAAAACTTCCCAGGTCATTTCATTATAAAACTGCACACACTGTAGATGGGACTAATAAATAAATAAATAAATAATCATCACACCAAATACTGACTTAGTTTACCATAGTTCAGTACTGTTTACTGCATGTTGTAGTATTTTTCTTTTAAGCAGAAAGATTTAACTGCATAATTTCTGAAGTCATCATTACTTCAAAGCATTTCTTTGCATGTGCCTAAGATATTTTGCACAGTACTGTACATACAATTTTTCCTGCACAAAAAAAATCATAGTGCTTTATGAGGTGTTCCATTCCCTGTCAGTTTATAATAATGTATTGTTATGTTACTCAAGTTGCCTTTTTATGTCTGTTCTTTATATAAATGTATGCACTCATAGAAATATATCTTGTATTATTTGTTGCCATTGAAATGAGAAAATTCTGTTAAATATCATTATCAATTTCTTTCCAAACAAGGAGCATTTGCTTCTCTTCAGTATCCTTAAATATGTCTAATTTAATTTTTCAGTAACAAATTTTTATAACTTTGCCTGGTCTGGGCCTGACAATTATTGATTAAAGGCTGTTCATTACTTGAACAGACACTGTTCTTTAGATTACTTCATTTCTTCCTTTTTTTTTCTTTTTTTCCTTGTTTTTGTTGAACTTCTTTCAGCCATCTGTTGGAGAGATAGAGAAACCCCTCGCTCACTCGCAGTGCCTGTCAGGGGCCTGAAGGCACACCACTAAGCTGTGTATCACTTTCTCCTTCTTGGCACCTCATCCCCACTCCATATGTCCAGTGCTCAACCTGCCTCATGATGACAATTTAAGATCCATGTCAGACTATAGATAGAGGGCAGCTGTTCTTTGGTTCTCTACTCAGTGATTAAGGTAAACATTTAGAGTAGAGCCAGTCGAAATTCTTCCAATTAGCTCTTTTGTTTGGCTGTCTACAGTGGTGAAGTGGATGAATTCAAACCAGGGGCTAGGAAGCTGACAAGATACAAATATGTAATTTCATCTTGCGTGATTTAAATTAAGCTTGCTATTAACCCTCTCAAGGCAGGCGTTGCTGATTTGCAACAGTTTAAAAACTAACTACCTTATTACTCCAGATACATATTTTATGAGTTTTTTTTACTCAGAAGTACCACTGCAGTACATCAGATTTTTCCTGTTACTAAAACTTAATTTGAGCCTGAAAGGGTTAAGTTAACATTAGGGTAGCAAGCTAGTTAACATTTGATTACATTGGCCATGTTTACAAATGACCTAGTTAGAGGCAAGATACATCTGGGAAGATTTCTTCTTTATCTCTCGGTTGGATGGTCTGATTCTGAACCTGGTATATACAGTATGCAACAAGTCCGAAATCTGTGGGCTTCTTATTGCCTATTATATGAATTCATGCATACAGTCAATATCTAGTCCGACTCGTAAAATATACGTGTCTCAAAAAGTTCCTTTGGACTCATTCCTTCAAATGAATCACAAGAACTGGTTCACAAGTCCATACAATTATCATACAATTCTAACAATTTAACCTTATAAAAAGTTTTTGTCAACTTAATTAGTGAACTTGAATGAACTTGGGAACCCATCAGTGAATGTGCCGATTCTGAGATCCATTTCTGCTGCTGTTAATGAACTCACTGAGTCGAACCTCATCACTCTCTCAATGAGTCTAAGGGCTGATTTATATTTCTGTGACAGCATATCTGTGAGCATGTCAAAACATTGTCCTATAGGGGGCAAATTGTCTTCTTTCAGGTTTGACTCAAAATCCACTGAAAAACACAAGATCAACAGCAAATTTCATAAACCACTGTGACATACATTGTTGCTGGATTCTCTAAATGTGTGCATGCAAAGTAAGCTGTGCGTACTGTACAAGATTCAACATTCTTAGTGCAATTTGGAGATTTTATATGTCTTCAAATGAAGCTTTCATTTTATTGAAACGAACAGGTTGAAAGAATCACCTTCTTGTCTCTATGCATGTGAAAATCATGTGGTGGAATCATATTCACCTGGAGTAAAAGCACTGCAGGTTAAGACACAACTTTCTCCCCACATGTAACAGATCTTGTATTCCAGGTAAGTGTTTATTATTTTGTATCAGTGATAAAATAAAGTATTGGTTATTTACTAGTTACATATCACCGTGGAGCTGAAGGGGGTCAATTAAGCCTCCAATAAACCCATCTTAACCTTTACTGAAGCCATTGAACCAGTCCGACAAAAAGCGCTTAATTAAACATTCCTTCTCAAATTCCCAGGTGTTATCTTCAGAAGACCCCAGCTCCTTATCGCCTTCTGCCAGTCCCTCTATAAATATTTACAGCCAAAATAGCTGGGGCTGACAAATACAAATGCAAAGCCAAGGACCTTTAAATATCAAGAAAGGACTGCATAGCATGCCACTGAGAGTTTCACCAAGAGGGCACAGGATTAATACAGCAAATATTTCTCTTTAATCAATCAGTGGCTCTTTTTAATGTGTTTATTCTTCCATATTGAAGTAGAGAGTCCTACTTGGGGAGAATCTTAAATGGCCTGTGAGTGAGATCTATGTAATATTTTAGGTTGAAGAATTTTTTTTTTATATGAATAGAGTACTATCATAGGAAATCTGTCTAAACTTAAGACATATCGAGAAGGGAAATGAAAAATGGTTCAGTTGATTGCAGCCAAAGACATTACACGAAACTTATATTTTAAGAAACTTATTAGAAGAATATTTGTCTCTGTGCTTTTAAAGCAATGATATTGTATTTCTCCTTATTTAATTAAGAAAATAAGCCATGATCTTAGAGAATGGTTCATAACCATGTGTAATTTTGAGCACTGTGATGCCAGTATGCAGTTTAACAAGACAAAATGGATACTGATAAGGTGTCAAAGCAAGTACATCAATTATGGAAAGTACTGGCTTAAATTCTTAGGTGCCATATTTTTTAAGTACGTCACGATATCAGAAGGCTTGAGGAGTATTGCAGAGCAATTTGGATTCAGCTTTGTATCAGTAGGTATCTAGCAATTCCAGAATTGTTATCAACTTTAGTCTTCGCTCTTGCTCTTCATGATTTAAGGTCATGTGCCAAAGTGTCACCGCTGACTCCATCTCTATGAATGTGTTAATCCAAAGACAAGACATTCCAAGCTTTCAGCAACTACCTGCTCATTCCTTGAGTTCTCTCAGACACTTCCATTTAGATGTTGTCAAGATATTTGCAACACACTGTTGTGTTTTGTGTAAAGACCGCGACAAGGTTCCATTCTGAGCTTCACCTTATTATTCTGCAAAAGGAAAAGAAATTCTAGAGTGCACAAACAGTATTACTGCTGCTGATGAGGATTTCTTTGTTACAAAACTGCTTAAGATTTCATGAATCATTTGCTGGAGGAAGGGAAAGACACTGCATTCTCTTTAAGTCTTTAAGTATGGTAATTGCCTTATTTGCAAGTGAACATAATAGTAATTGAATTGGTGAAATAGAACCCCAGCCAAAATGAAAAAGCAACTCAAAACCGCAAATACGTTTTTAGGATGTGCAAGCTTGCCTGAACAAAGTAAGAATGTTTTTTATTGGCTATCCTTTGGATTTTAGCACCAAGAGTATTTCCTGGTTAATGCAGTATTTCTGTAGGCTTTGATAAGTTATATCAATGAGTTATACTCATGTAACAGAGGCTGTGTTTATATTTACATGAATATTAAATAAGAAAAAAAAAAAACATCATATAGCAGCAGGGAATGAAATCATGCTGGCACAGGTGAAGAGCTTCAGTTTTCTCCATCTAAGATCACAATGGGGGAAAACCATGCCATGGTTGTTGATGCCAGATGGGCTGTTGATCTGGGATTTTCAAACACATCAGTCTATAGAGTGTACACAGAATTGTGTGAAATACGAACAATCAATAATCACATGAATGGCATCTTACCCAGCAGAAACACCTTTATGAGAGGTCAAATGAGAGGTTTGGCCAGACAGGTTCGAGCTGACAGAAAGGCTACAGTAACTCAAAATACCACTCTTTACAGTCACGCTGAGCATTAAAACATCTCACAACACTGTATCTCAAAACCTTAAGGCAGATGGGACTATAACAGCAGAAGGGCACAGGCAACCTATAGAGGGCACAGGATCACCGAAACTGCATATCTGAAGATTAGAGAGGCATTTATTTATTTTCTCTCCAATCTGTTATTGTCTATAGATTTATATATGAAATAAACATGAGCATGATCTTGTTGGATCTGTTGCTCAGTTGCTCTATCAAATGATATGTCCTTTACCTTGTCCATTGCTGTCCTACTGTTCTCCCTTTGGGATTAATGGGATTGATTTAAGATGCATGCTGTGTCTAAATACTTTGCTGACATTTTCCACCTAGCTGAGGGCCTTACCAGCAGATATTAGCTTCCTGCCAACCCACTCCACTACAGTGATTTCTCCAAATTAACCTTCCTTCAGCCACACTAGAGGAGGGCAATTACTCACAGAAAAGAAAATTACCTAATGTCAAAGTGAACACAGCTTGGCCCCATGCTTTTTAAGCTAACATGTCTCTCCATATAGCTCCCCTGCCAATCAGTTTCATTTGTTTGCATATTTTTGTAACAAGAAATATCATTCATAAGCCTCCCGCCAACTCTACCAACCTCTCTTTCACAGAATCAACTTTTTAATGGGTTCCAGCGGTTTCTTTTACCATTCGCTGACATCTTCCTTTAGTCTTTTACTCTACTGCGTTTAAAACTGCCTGAATTTATAGTTTACATTTATTTACTTGGCAGATACTTTTACCTATTGTGATTTTGACGTAAAACAGAATTCAGTCCAATCACTGTCTCCATGGTTAGACAGAAATGATCATGAGCCAAGAACACCCACCAGTGAAAAAAAACATGTTTTATTGCTATTAATTCTTCGTATAAATTTAATACACACTTAATAAACATAACTAGAAAAAAAGGCCTAGTAAAATAAAACAAACTAGAAGTCGCAATAGTTGTTCTTTATTCATGTCACAGGAATGAGAAAAATACAAGATTAAATGAAATCACAAAATATATACTTAATGTAATCTTTACAGCAACATATTATAAATTGAGTGAGTAATTTGTCAGCTAAATCTAATATGACGGACGCCTCAAGCTAGCTCAGATACATCATTAAACAGCCTGCCACACAAACTAAATGAATGGTACTCAATCCCAAATGCAATTCAATCACCTCACTAGCCTTACCAAACTGCCCATTACCTGACAAAATATTAAATCCATTAGCTAGAACTTAAATTAAGTTAAATTAAGGTGATAATAAACAGTGGCCTTACACCAACAGCCAACCTGTCTTTACCACTGCATAAAGTCAAAACAAAAATGTAAAATGAAAATTTATGTTCTCTGAATTATCTCTTCTGAACAGTAAGTATTCATTCTTTTGCTTGGGCACGTCAATGACTATTACGTCCAAATACTGCACAGTCTCCTGACTTTTCCACAAAAAAAATCTTTGTGGATGCTCCAATTACAGTAGTTCCATAGAGTTATTATTGCACTTGCAGGTCAAAAATGATAACGGTAGTGGCCAAACATCTTCGGTGGGGAGTATGCAGCAAACTGGATAATGAGTTAATGAGAGGGCTGCCAGGGTTGTTGCTTTACACCAAACTGACCTAGCTTAAAAATATTCTGTGGTCTACAAGATTTTGTTTTATACAAATCTGATAGTTTTGGGCCAAATTGCATATAGTATGTCTAAATTTGAATGAGGCTATGTTGTTATTAATGTTGCCCAGACCCATCAACATCTGTAGCCACAGCCTCTGTTGTTCATTCATCTTTAGCAGACATTTTATCCATGTCAGGGACGCAGTGGATCCAGGGCCTATACCTGGAACACTGGACATCATGCCATGGAAAGCAAAAATTGGAAGGAAACGTTCTTAGCACATGGCCTCTGCCAAAAAGCCATAAGTCCTTCTTAATGAGGCCATTCATGTCAGTTAAGTCAAGGTAGACAGAGCACCTCTCACAGCCAAGCTAAAATACACCTTCTTGCACAATCATTAGCCATCTAAATGGCCATAATGTTTATGTTGATCTATTGAACCGTGTAATCAGCTGAAAGCACTTTATTCCCTCTACATTGATCCTGCGTTGAATTACTTAAATCTCTTAAAATCATTTCTTATATATATATATATATATATAGAGAGAGAGAGAGAGAGAGAGAGAGAGTTTTAAATTTCTCCAGGAAATGAAAATATATATATATGAGAGTGAGAGACAGAGAGAGAGAGAGAGAGAGAGAGAGAGAGAGAGAGAGAGAGAGAGAGAGTGTTTTAAATTTCTCCAGGAGATGAAAAAAATAATAGATAATTGACATAGAAAAGATGGAGAAAATATTAACGTATTCAAGATACAGGAAGATAGAAGAGGAAAGAGAGTAGAGTTTGCGGTCACAGAGAAAGGATAGGGCAATTTATTAACTCTGAACAAAGCTGAGCCTTCCCGTAAGTCCAAATTTTAATTACCCTGCATGATCTGAGACGCTGGCCGCCTGATATTACTTCACCAACCTTGATACAAATCATGTTCTAGCAGAGCAAATGAAACATTTAGAAAAAAGACATGCAAATGTGGAGAGAGACTATGCTCTGGAATGATTATCAGAGGAAATGTGGATTGGTGCAGTGTCACAGATTGAAAAATTGATGGAGATAAGAGATGGAATTGATAGGTTGAGGACAGGAAGCAGCCAGCAAGGTGATTATTGCAGTCTTGCCTGTGTGATTTAGAGCCCACTAACCAAATAATACAACACAAGGAATTCATCAAAGCTGAAGTACCAATTTGTATCAAAGAAAATATCTGTATCAAAGAAAATGTCTGTATCAAAGTAAATGTCTGTAGAAGTAAATACACTTCTGTGAGATGTTGAGTGTGATGTGCAGTGCAGAATGTGGTAGATTTTAGAGCTTAATATCCAATTTGCTGTCACATACATCCGTGTGTATAATAGCATGTCCATACACATACATGCATTCTCTCGCTCTCTCTCACACACAAACACACACACACACACAAACACACACACACACACACACATTGCAGACAGCCTGCATTCTGCTGACATAGCTCTCTGTATAGCAAAAGGGTGAATGTGTGCACCACTTGTCTGGCTCCTCTACGTGGGCAGAATTAACCAGCGTATAATTATCCTTAAGCTGCACTTAATTATCACCTGCCCCCAGAGCCTTCAAATACCCAGTCATTCATCTTTTCAAAAGCATAACTAAAAGGTCTGAAAGCAAGAGATGTATATGTTAGAAAATGCTTGCATGCTCTTCATAACAAAATAGGCACGTTCATCCCTGCATCCTCACAACTGCTTTTATATATAATTGCTATTTCTAAAAGTGCTTGTTGCATATGAGACACTAAATGTGTTGGTATTAAATCTAGCCAGATTACATGTTCCATTTAGCGGTGCGGTGAATTGATTCTAATCCAATACCTTTTTTTGTTGTTGTTAAATTCAGCAAGTATCTTGTAATGATCCGCTAGCTGTTTGCACTGACGTAAAACCAAGCACTCGACCACAGCCCTGACTCTGTAAACAAAGAAAGATACACGGACCAGGCCACACAACATTATTCCAGCCAATCAGCAAAAGGGGGTGTATTCCAGCTAATCACCGGATGGAGAGGGGTTAAGGGAGATGGGGTTTCATTGCCTTGGCACTTAGAGTCAGTGAACTTGGGGTTGGAGATTCTGAAGGAGTGATGAAGGAAGGAAGGTGTGTATTGTTTTGGCTGTTGAGTTCAAATATCAACAATCTTTCTCCAGAAACAATGGGTTAATTTGTTTTTTGATTTCATAAGTTTGGCAACCAGGGCCCTCTTTACCTGTTAAATAAATGTGTGGACAATGCTGCCTCAAGTCTCCAAGGTCTTAAAGTTCTGGTTAAAGTCTGTCTGGAGTTCCAGTGTATGGTCTTCCCGTGTTAGTGTATCTTTTCTCCTAAAAAACATACTGCTAGGTGAACCGATGACTAGAAATTAACAATCTAGGTGTGAATGTGTGTGTACGTGTATGTTGCCCTGCATTTACCCGGCATCCCATTCAGGGTAAAACCCAATGTTTTCTGACCAGGATAATGCAGTTACCGAAATGAATGAATTATCTATAAGCTGTTTTGAGTTGGAGGTTTGGATTAAACATTCAATTCAAATGACCTTTTGCCTAATACCTCTAAAACTAAATAATAACTGTAATAACTTGGTGTATTAATGGTGAGTTGGGATTTCCGCCATTGTAACAAAATTCGTTTAAAAAAAGATCACAGTCCAACTAGCTATGCTTCGCAGACCACACTTTAAATAATGGGTTCCTGCATTGATTCTTGTAGGTCATCATCTTGTACGAGTGTGAGGGGAAATGAATAAATGCACAATTAATTTTAGCACAAGGAATGAATAACACATCCCTGAAATAAACAACTTTCACTTGTTATTTATTTCCATTCCTGCTCAGTTCATTCTATTTTCTTATGTAAATGTGATGCAATCCTCATTTGCAGCTGCAGTACATATCATTCCTCACTGCCAGTGGTGGGATGCAGAAGCTACGTGGTGTGAGCAGCCTGGTTTCCTCAGCAAGAAGTGACTTTTCAGCTGTGTTCCCAATGAGGCAATCCAGAACTCTTGAGTCAGGCTGCGTAACAGCATGTGGTCCTTCACGCTCACACCATCACTCTCTGCTTAGCTTAAGATTTATAGAACGCTCACTATCTATTACTCACCCAGAAAATAAAAAATCCCTGAGACTTGAAGGGTGAAAAGTGCGCTTAGACTCTGGAGCCTTGTATAAAATTAACGGACGTGTGCTGTTTTAAAGAGAAATGAGGGTGTTTAGAAATTGAAATTATCTTCAGCAACGAATATGCTTTCTTTTCCATGGCTCTGGTGCTAAACTGGAAGGGGAAATTTCATAGGCATTTGTTATATTTTTGACAGCCAATAACCAGATGTGTTACTGGGATGAATTTAGATGATATTTAAAGGTGATAGAATATAAAGAGGCAAAGATTTCCAAAATCTGGACAATCAGATCTCAAGTAGAACGACTGTGAGAGAAGAACAAGGTGGTCTTTTAGATCATATATTAAATCCTGCTAAGATGCAGCACAGTATAAGACCTCACCTTTTTTTTTTACTGTATATACACAATGCCTCAAGAGCTTGAATGGGCAGGAAATGGAAGGCTAAGATAGGCAGTGAAGCACACAGAGCTCTTATCTGAAGTTATCCTGCCCTTTCTCAGAGGGGAAAAGTAACACATATCAAGCATCTGCAGAAAGAATGACATTCCTGGGAAACAGGTTCATAGATCCTTGAGGTACGTTCAAGATTCAAATTAAAATCTAATTACCAAAGCTATGCAAAGACTTATATATTTATTTTAGCTGCCAATATCATGCTAATTCAGAGTGCTAACCTATTGTTATGTCCTTTCAGCAAGAAGAAAATATTTTTTTGCAAAGATAGTTTTTAGGGTTTTCAGGCTTAGGCAAGACTGCCACCTTGTGGTGAGCTCTGTTGAAATGGGGATTTGGGAATACAGTAGATCTTTTATTTGTACCTTGCTGCAGATTTTGTAGTGTGTCAGATTTGACACTGTAGCTATTACGGAGTTACATTTCATTATGCAAGGTTTACATTGTATAAGCTACATAATGCCCTCCACTGTTGCTCTCAACATATTGTTCCTTTTTTTATTATTTAGATCTGCATTATAATACGTACTCAAAGTTATCATGGCAGAGATCAGCTTTATGATCAATCTTCATATATTCACAGTATGTACAGTTATTTTGTATTATGTACAATACTCTATTCATTTTACTCAAGTCTCAAAGTGAGTACAAGGATAGAATGATTACAAATGACAGACAAGAAATTGTTCACTGTGAGCACAGAGATATCACGACTGTTACCAAGAAAGATTCATTTCATAATTTATTGAATATTGTAACCTCACAGGATCTGCACAGAAAGGCCATAGGTCGCAAGCAGGTTCGAAACCCAGAACCTTCATGCCGTGGGTTGTCAGTGCGATCACTGCAGCACCATGCTGCCAGGCTTGATATCGGAATAGTAATTTTGCTCATAAACATAGACAAGCAATCTAGAATTAAAATTAATTGCTTCCACTGATTTTATACTACATTTGATTCCCTATATTCCCTTTCCATTTGTCGTTATCCATTTGTGGTCCCACTTTTAATAAAAGAGTGCAGTAATATCTCACATTCCATCAAATTCAAGTCAATGAAATCATTAAATAGCATAGAAGAGGTTTAATAAAAACTCAGATGAAATGCCTGCTGAACCAAAAGGTCATATTGCAGGTTTAGTTAAAAATCTGTTTTTATTCAGGAGGCATTACTTTTAATTATTTTTATATTTCAATATCAATTGTTATAGAAGAATTCATGTTCAAATGTCATACATGCTGTCTTAAATAGTATTAGAAACCATCGAATGATGATCTACATGTACTGTAGGTGTTGCATTTTTCCACAGTTCCTTTTGAGTTTCCAGTAATACTGGGTGTGAGGTGGGATTAACCCTGGAGGGGATGTCAGTCCATTTGCCTCATGTCATTCATTTATTTATTCATTCATTTATTTATTCATTCATTCATTCATTCATTCATTTATTTATTTATTTATTTATTTAGGAGATGAGGGGAAATCAGAGAACCTGAAGAAAACCCACACAGAAAGAACATGCACAGCTGGATGCAGGAAGTAACACATGCTTTAAGGTGGCAACATTACCTGTGCCACCATGTTGTAATTTTCATCAAAAGTTCATGGCTGACTTTGGGAGAGAGGTGAGATGTACCCTGGTCAGGATACCAATCTATCATAGGGTTAGCACATGAACAGCCGCAGGATCGACAAACAACCACATTCACACCTGGGGGCAATTTAGAGTGGCCAGTTAACCTAATCTGCATATATTTGGACTGTGGGGGGAAACTGGAGTACCTGGAGGAAACCCACAATGGAGTGGGGATGTTTGAACCCAGAACCTTCTTGATGTGAGGTGACAGTGCTAACGACCACCACAATGCCACACAAAATGTAAACAATTTATTGTTTACTAATTTGTATAAATTTCAACACAATTATAATTTTGATGTTAACATTTAATTACATGACCTTTTCAATTCCCTGGCTTTATCCATAAGATTTATCATATCAAGAAAATATCAAGTGTTCAACAGTATCAGAATGGACAGAGGCACAATGACAATACAACACTTTTTATTTACTTTATCACGTTTATTTAATTCCACAATGCAACATGAGTCATTTTATACATTGTTGGTTTCGCTGTTGCTGTTGTTGTTGTTGCTCTGTTTTAAAGATATTTTTACTCCCCCTCATGTCTCTGCAGTATGACATATGAGTGTTAGTCAGAGTGAGAGCAGGGAGTTTAACACTGAGCTTGAGTTTATTTATTGAGTTTGTTAAAACACATGTATTTCCAAAGCTGCTCAGATTAAATGTCAAATCAATCTCCCAGTTTAGTTGTGTAAGTCATATGTAGTGGGTTTTTCCCATTAAAGCACTAAGCCTGTTCGAGCCTGCTGGTGCCAGGCGATGACCTCATCATTGCTGTCTTCACCCTAGCATTGTGCCAGCTTTTTGCTTACCCTTAACAATTACGTACATCTTCCATTAGGACTTAACAAAGTCCTTAAACATAGCTTCTCTCTACACACAGGCTAAATAAGCTTTTAAAGGAAAAACTTTCTTTCGAAATAACAGCATACACGTTTCTTCTGTTAACATTAAGTAGTACAAATTAGTCCCAAAGTCTAATAAAATTGATAAACTGATTCAACTCAGAAGGAAAAGGGTGCAGTCATTTTATGGCACATTTTCTTGACACAGAAATCACCATTGATCCAACAATCAGTCACTTCATTAGACTTCATCACACAGTCAATGACATCATCAGTCCATTATTCCATCTATCAGTGACATCATACGTATTGTACTCTGCTGGTGGAGATATGCTGCATAACGCACAATTCACATACTATAAATAGTACATTTCCCAAAAGCACTGCAGAGTTGCAAATCTCAGCAATTGAGTGTTCAAAGTGATGCTTCATTGTACTACAAATCATTTGGGAAACTAAGCCAACATCAGCTAACATTATCCATCACAAACAAATAATAATAATAATAAAAAAAAAACTTAAATTTAATGGCATGTGTAGAATGTTAAATGTAAAAGAAGGTGTGCTAAAACTGGAAGCATATCTAAATCTGATTAAGCAAAATGCCTTCTAAAATGCATTTGGAAGCTTGCCAGCATTTTATTAGCTACATACACTTGCAAGTGTAGATGAGTGATTACTGATTCAAGCCCTTTCTCAGTGCAACACACCTGCACCTGATAGACTCATATCAGTGGCAGCAGTCTAGTGGTCCTGTTGTGATCACTTTCCAGTTATAGTAGAAGCACGATGAAAAATACTTGGTCACTGGTACACATACAAAATGCAGGCTTAGTGTGAATTTTAAAAAAAGGCAATGAGTGTAGGTGTAAGGTAGGTCTCTAATAAACTGGTAACCATTATGCACTCTCACACTGCATTTCTTAAGCAGCTCAGTGGTGTATTACTTAAAAAAATGCACACACTCAGCATGCCTGTACGTTCATTGGCCCACATACCGTAGATGCATGCACGTATTCAAGCACATCAACACACACACTACAACACTAAACACTTCAACCAGGTAACAATATTCACAACAGCACTGACATCACGAAGTGTTCAAAGGCAAAATTCAACACTGTAGCCCTTTGGGTTCCAAAACAATAAATTACATAATCGAGGGCAATCTGCAATCTGTTTCTCTAACGCCCCTGTGAGCAAATGTCAATAACTGACATCATAAAGTAAACATCAGTGCCAAATCCATTCAATCAACATTGGATGGACTTTCAACTTGTATAATGTTCAGATTTATATAATGACTTTCTATCTTTTCAATCTCAAAAACATAAAATATGAAACCTATTCTGTTTTACTACAGCGCAAAGAAATCAATTAGCCATAAGAGTGACTATAAAGCATTTGGCACACGTGCCTTCTGAAAAGAACAGCGTTATTGATTTCAATTCGTCAGGGCAACATCAAGTGGCAGTAATTAAAAGCTCACACAACACGCACTGATTGCATTCACACAATTCTGGAATATTTTCAGGTTTAGACGCTTCGTGGTGAATGAAGGCAAGCCAGGCAGCTTCAAGCTGTACTGTAACTTACATATACGGTATATGGTGCACTAAAGCAGAACTGGAATAATACTTTTCTGTCAATCTAAGAAAGTTGATATAAAATGTCCCTTCTAGCAGTCATGCCCAAAATTCCCTTTAAAGCACCAATTAAGTGAGCTTATTTGAATCAAACTCATTGCAGATCTCATTTCTCATACTGCTACCTGATGATATGCATACATGATCAGAAGCATCACATTGAGAATGTTTTAAAAGAAGAACATGGATGGTGTGCAAAATTTGATTGGCTTTTTTTTTTTTTTTTAGACTAGAGCTGCGTCTCGAATGGCGTACTATGCAATATGTACAAACAGAGGTGTTCGTCAGGATTTGTGAGATTCATCAAAAAGTCATGGGAGCGACCGGTTTTTTAATTTCACACGGACAGGAGCTGGGGGTCAGATGTGAAGCATGAGGGATAAAGACCACATTCATTGACATGGGAGCATGTTGAGTGCTCATGCAGCACTGTCTCTAATGCATTCACCATGTTCAATCATTCATGCTTTATATGGGCACATACAGTTTCTTATGAGTTTCCAATTATTCATTTATTTATAGTTGGGAAGCATAACCCAACTAAGCTCATCAGTCATTAAAGCAGGCAGATTCAAACATAACTTCAAGAGCAGGCAGGATTGGGCAAACGTTCTGTGAGAGCAGGATGTGACTTTCTGCAAGGTACTTTCTGTAGTTCATAAAAAAAAAAATAAAATAAAAAAAAAAAAGGGTCCCGCACATATCTCTAGTATGCATTATGTAAGTAGTAACTACTTTTTTTTTATTTATAGTTGTTAGGTCTCAAATCAAACAATAACTTATAGTACACTTACACTTGCAGTGGTGACTCAGTGCTTAAGGTTCTGGACAACTGATCAGAAGGTACTGATTTCAAATTCCAGCACTGACACGGTGCTACTGCTTGACCTTGACCCAGGCTTTTCACCCTGCCTGCTTCTTGAGTGCCTTCTTAATGACTGATCCTGTGCTCTGTCCCAACCTTAGTAGCAAAAAAGAAAATTATTTTATTTTACTGCACTTGTATATGTGACAAGGGCTGAATTTACTATGCAGTACCTCATTATCTTTGAACTACACCAGAACAATAAAAGGAACAATTTTTGTAACAAAAAAAAGTCTCATTTAAATTTCTGACTAGCCTTTGTTCTCAATTACGTCTGTTTTCATTAAAACATAAACTTTAACACCCCCTGCTGGCTCTGTGATGTAACTATTTAGTGCAAAATGTGTCCACACATTATTCGGAGGTTTAATCCATCATGGGGTATTAATAGTTCAATACAATTCAGGTATTGCAACGTGAACGCATTACTCACAATAAAATATGCATAGTACGCCATCTGAGCTGAGGTCAGAATTTTAGTCCATCAACATTTTTGTAATTCAGCCCACAGTGCCTTTGCTAGATCAAACACATAGATCACATATTCATTCAGCTGAACTTTCAGAAGCCTTTTGAGTAGATTTTATTAACGTAAAATCTCTGAACTTGCTTCATTTTGTTTCCTGTCTTTGTGTGTCTTTTATACTGTAAATTCTATTAACAGTACATCACTGATTAATAATACATTTTGGTAGTCCAACAAACAAAAACAAGGCTCACACTAGTTCCTTACCCCACCACCATTTACGGTTATGGCACCAGTCCATAACTTTCACGTAATGTTCTTAGTACACCAGTGCGATCATTTGTTCAAGTTCTTCCACTCAATTCCTGCCTTCCTAAGTCTCCCCACTCCTGCTTTTTAACGGTGGCACATTATTCTTCTTTTTCCTCAAGGTAGGCTTTCACCCGCTTCCGCATGTAGAATGCAGTGAGGGCACAGCAGCACGTTGTGAAGACGAAGAGAGCCGCAGCGTCATGAGCCAAGTCACCGTGCAGGCGCTCGTACAAGGGCCTTCGCTCAACGTAGTCCATGCGCACAGCCTCAATCTGCATCAGTGTGCACAACACGAGAAACACGTGAAAGATCTGGTGGCCCTGGCCGATAAAGTCGCAGCGCCCAGGGAACCAGCACTCTGGATGAGGGTATGAGAAGAAGAAGGCACTGACCAGAAAGAAGATGATCTGATAAAAGTGGAAAGTTACAGCTGGGTCAGCGCAACCCTGCTGTGAATTGTAGCAAGTGTAAATGCGATGTATCACAGGGCTGATATCTAAGCAGTAGGCGAGGGCCGAGGGTACCATCTGACAAAACTTGTGGCCGAACCTGCGAAGGCGTCGGCTGGCATACTTGCCATAGCAGCAACCAGCGCATGAGAGCCATGCCATAAAAGCAGCAGTGGGCAAGAAGAAGCCTCGAATGTAAGAATGCCATGTTTCCTCCACCGCGTAGTAGAAATGCACCAGTGCGCTGCCGTACTGGTACACAGCTACGCCTACATAATCCAGGAAGTAGAAGGTGTAATTGGAGAGCTCAGACTTGGCAGAGAGCAGGTGGGCAAGAGTGCTGCAGGCCAGATAGGTGAATGCAGTCAGGAGACCGATGAAGAGCGGCTGCGCATGTGGGTCACGCAGGAAGTCCACAGTCTCTGACACTTCCCGGATCTTGACGAGTATGATGAGCGAGGCTAGCAAGTGCGTCCAAACATTTAGAGTCTCGTTATGGCGCTGAAAGAGCGAGAGCAAGTAATAGCGCCAGCTGTGGTCAGGTGCCCTGTACCCCGTGTGAATGTGCGACTCTCTGAAGACAAGGGGCACGTCGCTGATGCTCACAGTGCAGGGCAATGTGGGAAAGGCAGATTCGAGCAGCTGGGGGATCTGACGCAGTTGCTGCACATTTATAAACAAACGGCCAATCTGCTCCATCACCACGGTCGCCATGGTGAAGATGAATGAAGCTGAACACTCTGGGATCTGTAGTGTGTAAAAACAAAAAACATCATGGTGAACTCTTATACTTGTTTCTGTTTGTCTTTTAAGTATTAAACAGTATTCAGTGTTCTAAATATTATTTGTGTAGCACTTTTAACACTAGACATTGTCTCAAAGCAGATTTTACAGTAAAGTGCCTGCCAACGAGGATCCTTATTTTTTAATTTTTTAATTTAATTTTAATTACTTTATTAATCCCCGGAGGGAAATTGATTCACTGCATTTAAACCGTATGTGACATGTCCCATAGCAGGGGGCTGCCGTTATTACAGCGCCCGGGTAGCAGTGCTTGGGGGCGGCACCTTGCTCAGGGTACCTCAGTGGTACCTGCTGGCCGTGGAAATTTCACGTGAGCCAATGCAGATCTAGTTCAGAGAAAATGTTTGCTGTACCACATAATTTGCAAGTCATCCTATAACAAGTGATCATCAACATCCTGTGGTGCTCCTCGTTTCCAGATGTTTATGCGAAATATTGTTGTCTAATCACAAACTGCAATTTTGCATATGTTTTTTTTTTCTCACTAAAGCTTCAGCATAGGCAGTCATGAACTGCATTCGTCATGTCTTGAGGTGTGTTTACTGTACATTTTCTTGGAAATAATTATCCTACAACGTAGCATTCCTTTCTCCTACCAGCTGGCTTAGATGGTCTACCAGTTTGACCAGCGCGGCCTGTAAATTATATCAGACATCCTGGAGTGGTTTGATTCATCATTTTCAGTAAATCTATCTTTATGCAATCTGGCCTCATGCAAAAGTTTGGACAAATGTGGTTGATATAAACCCTATCCAAGCCCCTAACACTAAACATAGCCTTCGTAGCATTTCATACAAACTCAGGAAAAATTTGCAAGTGTAAAGCCTGTCTTTGTTTCGGTTAATACTTGTTACAATGTCCAAGATAATCCCAATAAAAACCTCGGGTGAATTCTATAACAGCGTGAGATGGCACGTGTTCTTCATGTTTTATTATATGATGGAAGTTCCACTAACCTAGACCGGCGAATGACGCAACTTACTACAGTACATTGCTCACGTGATTAGTCAGCTCGAAATAGTTTTCATCGAAGTGAGCCTGAGATAGTAAGGATATTTTTCTGCCCGCTGTCAGCAACACGTTCGTAACTGTTCTCCCACGTTAGGCCTATTCCTACACGGCCCTCGAATTTATCCGAGGCTTTCAGACGAGTTATGTTGTCCCCTGCCGTCTTCTCTTCTCTGACTGTAAATCAGCTGCCAAGTTCAAACTCACAACCCATGAAGTCTTATACAGTCAGTAGGCCATTTATCTGCAACAGCAAAGTCTGTCTGAAATTCATCTTATCCTGGACAGTAAAGAAAAAAAAAAAGATTTAGATTACCAAAGTAGAAACTAGTAAAATGAATCAAATAAGACAAAATCATGTAGGACATGGTGTAATCATTGGAGAAGGGTTGAACAGCTAGTGGTGTAACTGGCAGCTTCATGTGATGAAACTCGCCTGTTAAAGGGACAAAGGCAGTGTAGAAGTGTCTGTATATTAAAAATCCTGAAGACTGTGAGTGTGAATCTGACAGCAGGCCACTCTCCTCCTCCTCCTCCTCCTCCTCCACATCCTCGAGCAGGAAAGCTACAGCTACAGGCTCAATTATAGAAAAACCCGGAGAATGTTCTAGCTTTCTAACGCACTTTACCGGATAAACAAATGAGGAAAAACACTGCAACATTAAAAAAAAAAAAAAAAGGAAAAAAAAAAAAAACGATAGCCTTTTAGATGTTGCAGCTCGTCTGGTGACAATTCAGTTTGTTCCTTACTCTTTCAGTAAACACTTACCCTTTTACTGAGGGGAAAAACAAAACAAATCGTGCTCCTTTTTTTTTTTTTTATCAATGAATATGGATGATTAACATTAGGCAGACTGTAACACTCATCGGTACAGGAGATAACTTACCTTTTCAAGAGCCAATTAGCGAAAACGGATTCATGCACGACCTTTTACACGCTTTTGTCAAGACCCGAAACATAAACATAACGAAAGCGAAGTATTTGTTAATGATTCTTTTCTTTTTTTTTTTTTTTTTAGCGGGTGAGGCTCCTGTCAGCACCCTTACGGAACCAGACAACCGAGAGATACAGACCGAAAGAAAGACAAGCGGCTCAGCCAATCAGAACAGCGAGCTCTGACTAGCGCAGCGTGCGGCGTCACTAGTCCACCAATGGGAGAGAAGTGCAGCCTTTGGGTCTGGGTTACAGTGTGTGATGAGGGTGAAACGGACCCGCCCACTTCCTAATAACCTCGCCTTCAGAGCTAGATAGGCAAAAAAAAATCAGCCAGTGCGGAAGGCGTTTTTTGTTTTTTTTTTGTTTTTTTTTTTTAAAGTTGTCATGGGACAGGTATGATATGAATTCACTGGTAATTAAAGGACTGTCAACGTGTGGCAATGAACTCATTAAATGTGTCGAAGTCTAACACAGAAGTGATTATTTGTGACATATGCACAATAGACCTATAGTGACAGTGGAGGGCTACATTAAATTATTATTATTATTATTATTATTATTATTATTATTATTATTATTATTGTTCTTCTTCTTCTTCTTCTTCTTCTTCTTCTCGCCCCCCCCCCCCCCCCCCCCCCCCTTAAAATACAGACAATTTTCTAGGAGATCCTCATTTTTAAAGAAGTATTTCCTTTTTGTAGACCTGCAATTGAAACAGGTGTTTCTAATGTGTATTTTGTCCCTTTAGGTTTGGGACTAGTGTGTGAATGTCCTCTCTTTACCCACACAGGGGCGGATATAGTTAACAATGTGGCTTTGTAGGCCTGTGTGTGTGTGTGTGTGTGTGTGTGAATAGAGCTCCTTCATCATACACTGAGACACAGCAGGTCTATGCAGCATTCCTCCAATTTCTTTTCCCACTGTAACAATGCCATTTATGATACTGCAGCTATTGCACAAGATCTTAAGCCTTGTTCACTTTGAGGCTGTTTTGACATAGGTTGTTCAGACAGATATTGTGGTTATGGCTTAAAGCTCGTGCTATTATCTCTCACATAATTTGAATGGCGACAGCTGTCTTGGTCCTTTTCCTGACACCAGAATCATGCAAGAGGAAATGACTGAAATCAGTAGCAGAAGTACTTATCTGTTCAAAACATCAAGCATGTCACAACATTTGAATAACCAAACTTGCACTTAAATCACACACAAAATCATTTTTTTTAATTCTTCATGCTGGAAATGGACAGTGCTAGAAAGGAGTGCATGTAATTGCAAAAGGATTAAGTCATTTTACATTACTAAATTGAACAAATTGTCCTATTTAGACAAAAAAAAAAGTGGCCTAGGTGGTAATGTAAAACCTTATTAAATGTCATACTTTTTTGTAGTCATAACAGGAGATACAAGGGAAAGATTTATTGTCTTGGAATTTGGATTTGGAGTTTTGGGAGCAGTTTGTAAAAAAAAAAAGAATAAAAAAAAACCTTTAAAAACGAAAGTGTATTTACATTGTGGAGACATACAACTTCTTTTATTCAAGACAGTCAAATGAGCTCGGATTTGCTTTGCATGGGTATAAGCTGATCAAAAACCCTCATTCAGTTGATATTTCGGTTGCAGATCACGTCTTCCCCAGCAAATTCTTAGAAAAAAATTCCAAGAATGAAAAAAGTGCTGTGCCTTCAGACGGGGCCACTAGGTGTCAGACTAGACCTGACTGCCCAACATTACTGTTCTAAGTGATCTTTTTTGGTTCCATTCTTTAGAGATAAAGTATATTCAATAGAAAGTGTGTTTATGAATATCAAATTCAGGTCATATTGTCTGAATCATTTAATGATGGCATCCGACATCACCCTTCTCCACACCCTCAAGTAGGAAAGCTATACAGTAGCTACAGGCTGAATTACTGGGGAATGTTCTAGCTAATGCACTTTTTTTTTACCAGATAAACAGATAAGGAAAACACTGCACCATGCAACAAAAAAAAAAAAAGACAGTCTTTTAGATGTACGGTTCCTCTGATGACAATTCACTTTGTTCTTTACTCATTCACATACACAACAGACTAGATCTTACTGCCCGATATTACTAGAAATGTTCACGCATGTTTTAAGTGAATATATTTTTTGGTTCTACTCTTTAGAGATAAAGAACATCCGATACAGAAAGTGTGTCTATGAATAGCAAATACAGGTCATAATGTCAATGCACAAATTTGTCCGCAGTATGATCAGTACGGATCTGTGTTTCTCCAAAAATATTAACACGTTTACCAGTGGCAAGGTAAATGCAGGAATGTGCTTGTTAACCAGATGGAAGGGGTTACACAGACAAGCACGGAAATTATTTGTTTATAAATGAACATCTACAAAAAAAGGGCAGATCTAAACTGTTCAACTCTAAAACATAAGCAACTGTGCATTTTTTTTTTAAGCTCAAAGAACGGCAGTTTTGACATACACAGGTACAAGTCAACTTGCACTATGCAATAAACAAAGCCAGAGACCTATGTGTAACACAGGCATGCTTCCAAATAGGATAAAAGACTGCTTATTTAACAGGCCAAAAGCTGCAAGTAGACAACTCTACAGGTGATGGAGAGATATATATAGTAGGTCTGAGCATGGGAAGATAAAAAGATCATGATGCACCTGCTTCTCCCCTAACCTTTAGCTAAAAAGTGTCAAACCAAACACATAATACTGGCCATATAATGGAGAAAAAATAAATCTTTGGATAAGTAAAAAAAAAAAAAATACAAAATAAAAATATATAGAACCAAGTAGCACAAAAGAAGAAAAAACCCTCAGTTCTCTTCACCCTCGCCTCCATCTTTTGTTTCTTTGTTCTTTCGGACTTCTTCAAGTTTCTTGTCCTATAATGAAATATTTAAAAAAAAAAAAAAAAACTCAGTGAATAATAGGATTAATTCCAAGCTTTGTAACTTATAAATGAGAAATTTCAGCCATGACGGCTTACCTTCTCCTTGAATTTCTCATTCATTGCTGCCATCTGTTTTGTTTTGTTTTCTTTGTTTGCTTCCATTTTCAGGTTGAGTTTCTCCTCTGCCATCTTGCTGAAGTTGTTGTTCTCCTCCATTGCCTTCTGGAGAACCTCCTTCTCATGTTCTCGCTTTTCAGCCAAGTGCTTCAGGACCTCCGCCTCATGATTCTGAAGAGCATTTATTTTTTTTAAATCATAATCACTACATCATACTGTATGTCCAGACGAGTCAGCAACTCGACGAAATATGAAGGACAAGCAGGAGAGTCAAAGAGCCCTTAAGGGTTACACAACGTATACAGTTCAGGAAGATGTTATTTGAATATTTACAGTATATGTGACTAATATGAGACTAATTAAAACACTCTCTCCTGCAACACCCTATTTATGCATAAACAAATTTGTATTTACAATCATGTTATTACTTTACGTCTCTCCTCTGCTGCATCCAGTTTCTTTTGGATCTCATCCAAAGACACCTCCTTCTTTTTGGGGGTGGACAGAGGGAACTCTCCCTTGGCTTCTGGTGCCGAGGGGCTCAGAATGACCTCAAATGCTTGTCCAGAAGCACGTTTGTCCAGCTCCTTAACATGAATATCTGTGAATGATAAGACAGTTATGAAACTAATAACGGTACATGATGCCCCATGTACACAATGACTTCATTAAGATGAAATAAATTGAATGGCTTGTTTGCCAGATTACCTCCAGAGGACGCCATTGCACTCTTAAACGTGAGGGCTTCAAATACCTACGGGATACAAGCAAATAAAAAATATATATA
>JAOVYU010000056.1:18161015-18173609 GCA_025674565.1 Synodontis membranacea | reverse complement strand
CATTGTCAAAGCTATTAATCAGTTTATTCGTTATCGAGTTCTTTTAGGTATTACTTCAGGGAAACATCAATAGAAAATTCAGGAATTAAAAGCTTTAAATAGCCAAAATATTTTGTAACCGTGTATCTAATGGTGGACTAGTTGGATTGTGTTTGTTTAAAAAAAAGGGGGGGGGGGTCTGTGAAATGTATTTTGCATTTTAAGGGGTCTCTTGCTGTGAAAAGTTTGAGGACCATTGTGTTTTGGTATCCCCGCCTATCTCTCTCTCTCTCAGTGGAAGGCAGGCTGGCAGAGTGGCATGTTAAATGCTGTGTGCTGTGTCTGAGTGTGCATTGCTCACTCCCACCCCTCCCTTTCCTAAAGCACACCAGCACCCTTCTAATTACATTTCATTGGCATGGCTCGATGCATATCATTTGCTACAGCACTGTGGGGCAGCTAGCACTTCTGCTCCAGTGGAGCTGAGCTTTCAGGAATATTGAATATGATGGTACTCTGTAATAATGTTAGACATTCCAACGCGCTGCATTCTGAAGTCCCCGGATGACACTCACCAAAGGTCAAGCATAAGATTCAGTCCTTGGCTTTATAGCCATGTTAGATCTGAGTGAGCTTGAATGCATGCCCACTGCTTCAGTTTCTTGGACCAGCCAATCTTTGATATGAGATGGAGATATTGACTGATGAAATGTGGCCAAGTAGTTTCCCTTGTGTGTGACTAGACAGTGACTAGTTTCTTACTGTGAGGATGATGCTTTCATATTTTTAGCTCTGACTGTGGCCTTGCTTCATGCATCACCCACCCTCCTGCTTCTCCTTTCCATGCACTCTCTCACTTTCTGCAAATATCACTGCTGTGTGGTACTGACAATACAGCCGTTACATTCCTGATTCCCACAATTCCCTGAACATTATGCTGTAGAATCCTTTCACCCACAACAGATAGTTTAGCTAGAGGCATGTTTGGGTATAAAATATTTAAGCTTTCATAATGCTGATAAAAAAGTATTTTCAGCAATGTGTTTTTCTTCAAAGATGGTTTCCTCAGCAACTTGTTACTATGGCAATAGCATCAGCAGTTCCCTTCCTGGAGCCTGAGGTTGGGGGAGGGCCAAATATGCTACTATGACTTTTGGGTGGATACATTTGGGCCAACACTATACTCGGTATCTACGGCAACATGCAGTACAAGCCCAGTGTCAGTCGAATTGACTGAAGGGACAGAAAAATTCCACCTAATGTTCCTTATATTTAGATTAGAGCAGTTGTAGATCTGAAATAGCTATGTGATAATGAATCACAATTTGTTCTTGATCTTGTTTAGAGTGCTTGGATATTTAAAATGTAGCTCTGTGGTGCTCTATGATTTCCTACAATGAAAAAAAAAAGAAACACATGAATTACAAATGTTATAAACTGTCGTACTATTTTTCAATGTTCCTTTTTGACAGATAATTTGGATTTAGTTGAAGTTTTAATATTTTGTTAGAAGTTTTTAGCTTAAATATAATTTTATTTCACAAAAACTGCAGCAATTTCAGCTCACAAAAACATTTTAGTTGAGCCGTTTAATTCAGTGTAGGCTAAAGGTTTCAGTTTTGACTCCCATGAAGTTTCCCCCATGAAGTTCTTTTTTAGATTTCAAAAGCTAGCTGCCAGGTTCAAACCCTTCCTGCTGTAAAGTGACAGTGTTAACCAGTGCACCACCACGCCACCCCTCTGCGTCGCTTATCCACAATAAAGCATCTGAAGTATATTTCAAATTACTGATTTGTTTCAAATCTACTGGTTAGTTAAAAAGATCAGATTTTGATTTTGGCATGGAAGAGAAAAAAACTATTATTGTTATATTGAAATTTATATAATATTAAAAACGTTTCTAATATGAGGTCCTTTGTTTAAAAAAACAGTCAGGACTGTTTCAGAGACAGCCATACCTTTACAGGGCAGTCAAGCAAATCTTAAACAAGGTCCAATATAATCCATGTTGCGCTGAGGTTGGTGTGAAAGAACTTGAGTGGTCTACACAGAGCCCTGACTTCAACCCCACTGAACACCTTTGGGATGAACTGAAACGCCGACTGCACCCCAGGCCTCCTCACCCAACATTACTGCTGGACCTCAGTGACGCTCATGTGGTGAATGGACACAAATTCCCACAGACACGCTCCAACATCAAGTGGAACACCTTCCCAGAAAAATTATTATTATTATAACAGCAATGGGACTAAATCTGAACTGGGATGTTTAACAAAGCACATACAGTATGAGTGTGATGGTTAGGTGTCCACAAACTTTTGTCCATATAAGTGTAAGCACTGTGCTGTTTTGATTAAATTTTCTTAGTGCATTGTTACAATGTGATTGATACAAGTGCTGTTGCCTGAGTTCCTGACTGACTGCGGTCCAGCTGGAACAGAAGGTCAAGTTTCATTATGATACACAGGCAGGTTGAATGGGCAAGTTGCAGAATATGGGCAAGACAGGAGGGAAACAGTTAGGAGCTTGCTTGGAACTGAATGCGCATTCAGACAACAATGAGAGATTGAGTACAGGAAGCATATGTTTGGCAGTTCCATAAATGCTCCTATTTGTGAACAACAGTCACATTAAAGAACAGGGAATATTTGAGAGACACGCCAAGGCATTGCAGTTTGTTGCTGATTTGAACACTAGGGTTTGAGGGTCAGCTGAGCAGATGTTAAAGAAGTGCTCTTAACATGATTAAAGTGCCAAGCCAGAGGCAGAACAAATTGCTCTGTAAATGGGAAATAGAGTTTTATAGGGAGCTGTATTAAAAATGAATGAGGACTTTTCAATGAAGTCCTGAGTGTGAAAAATATGTATTAATAAGTATTTAATGTTACACTTTGTTTAAAAAAAAAACAAAACTGTGAACTAGCTTGTAGACTGTGAAATATGACACACGTGGACATGCATGTTGAACAGGAGCCCGAGAGACTTTAACAGAATGTTGAACATGCCTGGTCTTCATATCTATCAACTATAGTAAAAGATAAGAAGATATAAAGTGGCACCAAATCAAATCAGTGTGCTGTTATAGTTACCTCAGCAATCATCTCTCCGGCTATTCATCATACTGTATTACAGGAAACATGACTAGTAGCACGGCTGAATCACAGCTTCAGGGCCCCTGGCTTTTGATCCTCAAATTAGTGAATGTGTAGGGTTGTCCATGTTTTACTCAAGGTCTGGTTTCCTTCCACCTCCCCAAAACAGGTTCGTAATTGGATTGGCTATGGAAAATTGTCCCTAGGTTTGAACAAGTGAAGGAATGTCAGAATGTACTTCCCATCCAGGGTGTAGTCCCACCTCGTGCCTTATGTTCCTGGGACAATCTCTGGATCAACTATCCTGGAAAATGTGGTTACTGAAAGTGAGTGAGTGAAGACTAGGTGAACAAATGAATGAATGAATGAATGAATGAACAAGAAACTAGTTTAAATGATTTTAAATCATTGTTAGCCTATACTATTGCTTCAGTAGAGATTCGTTTTATTATTGGCTTTTTTTTTTGGTCTTGGGTTGGAACGTAAAACAAAAGGCTACATTGCTGGGACCCTTAGCGCCACCTGGTGGTAAGATTTAATAGCAACATACACATAACCCATCAAGAACCTAAGGCGCTCAGCATTGGCCTTAAGGAAAATTCCACCCTGAACCATATTAAATGCATTTTTGTTGAAATAATATGATGTGCATAACAATTCTGGTGCCAACTTGTGGGTTTGTGCTGTATTTTTTGTTCCTCTTGTAGGAAATTAGCAGGTGCCAACTTGCGCATTCAGACAACTGATGTAGCTGATGTAGCGTAAACTGGCACAGTTACCATGGAGTTTAACAGGAAAACCTTTTCAGACATCCCAAACAGAGCAGACAACAATCAGACTTCTTTGTAAGCACCGAAACAAGCGCACTTATTTACTTGCTGACATTTTTCCAGAGAAGTTCAATGTTATTTTAATGAGAAATCCAGCATAGAAGTAGAGGAGTAAACAAACGCTAGACTCTAGAGTTCCAGAATGGAGTACAGTTACATGCAGTTGTGCTGGGTTACAGCAGAGACTCGGCTCAGATAGTTACTGACCTACAAGATGACAAGCACAGTGGAGTTGATGGTGGTTTTAGCATGTATGTTGAATCTTTGGACATTTATCTGCAGAGTGTACAGTTGAGGAGGAAAGAGCTGAACAGACTAAAAGATGAAAGTGCTGCTGCATCAGCCTCTTTAAGTAGTTCAGCGATCTTGGTAATATAGGAAACTGAAGATCACAAGTTACACAAGAGTTACAGATTTGGCCTGCACAATCGATTTGAAAAGAAATGGTGTATTTAAGTCTCAAAGAACAAAAAAGCCTTAAATGAAAATTGGCATTAAACTACATCTAACATCATGGTTACAGTATTGCATAATTTTAAATCCAGTGTGTCCGAGCTGAGTGTCTGAAGAAGCAGTGGATAGGACATGAGTATGGCATTTATCATAATCACCAAACAGTATCGATGTCGACATTGTCATGCTTGACAGATTGGCATCTTAGTGTGACTGAACAGAATACAGTGTAATCCACATACTTTATGGCTTTATTGATGTGCGCTTTCACTTTCACTCACATTTATTAGTAATGTGGGTTATTGCCATTTAAAAAAAAAAAATCATATGTATATCAGGTTGGCACTGATAATATTTTTATACACACACATTTAACAATTTATTGTATACCTTAAGTAAGACAGCACTGCAAAATTCTTAGGACTATTATAAAGGGAGGAAATGTATAATATCCATAATACATCATGATTAACATCAACAGTCTTATCAGTGACATATTCTTCTTTAAAAACAGGAATAATAAGCCCCTGAACATTGTTAATATGGCATAACACAAAAAGACTATGGCTTTGGTAAAGCCATAGATGACAGATCGAATTGCTTAAATAACCAAACCTAAAGTTGACAAAAAATTTGAATACTCACAAAATATGAGCACAATAACTCTCAAGCAGAGAAAGAGTATAGTGGGGAAAAAAATCTTAGATCAAGTCCCCATGTTGCTGAATGTTATTAAGCTGGCTTATTGTGTTCCCTGTGTTAATAGTAAGTCATTAAACAGTTATTAAACTTGATAGCAGGAGGCTGGAGAATTGATAATACTATAACTCTATTTTATTGGCTAGTGTGTTAAGCACCTTTGCTAATTTTTCCTAATCAAAGTCTGGCAAGCAGTTTGAGCCACTGAAGTGTTTTCCAGTACATTACCTAATCTAATTGGCTTAGAGTCTTGACTTTATGCATAGTAAATTATCAATGTAGTGCTGGATTTAGTGTAATTACTAACTGATAAGTGATTTTTTCTTTAAAGATTTTGTGAATTTCATGGCTTTAGAATGCTGGATACAGGATAATGCTACATAATGCTCTGATGTATGTGTTTCTCTCTCTCTCTCTCTCTTTCTCTCTCTGAAACACACACACACGCACGCACACACACACACACACACACACTCTCTCTCTCGCTCTCATAAATACGACGGAGTATTAGGGCCACACAGGAATTATTATTTTTTTTTTTGCCATGACGAGATTAAAGTCGACATGACATTAAACTCGAAATTTCGAGAATAAAGTTGAAATCAATGCCGACTTTAATCTCGACGTGTCGACTTTAATCACGACGTGTCGACTTTAAACTCAAAATGTCGAGAATAAAGTTGAAATGAGTTAGAACAGAATCTGAACTAAAAAAATCTGAATTGATCTGAACCGATTAATTGGCCGACGACTCAACATGCCTCGTGTAGATGATTTGGTCCAAATGTACTTCAGAATCGGGTTTAGCAATAAAGAAATCCTCGCTGTGTTAGCGCAGCACCACAATGTGATAATTAGTGTAAGGACACTGAAAAGGTTGTGCCGAAAACTTCGTTTGTCCAGAAGGAGCCATCATACAAACTTGGAAGACGTGGCCACATTCTTGCAAACAGAAATTGTTGGAAATGGGCAGATATCGGATATCGATGGTTACACCTGCGTGCAATACAGAGAGGTTATGTTGTAGCCTATCGCAAAATACAATAAGACAACTGGTCAAGTTGCTTGATCCTGCAGGTGTGGAGCAAAGGCGTGCGAGGTGTCTGAGGCGCAGGCAATATCGCAGCAAAGGTCCCAATGCGCTCTGGCATATGGATGGACACGATAAGCTAGATGTCGACTTTATTCTCAACATTTCGAGTTTAATGTCGACATGTCGACTTTAATCTCGTCATGGCAAAAAAAAAAATAATAATCAGGTGTGGCCCTAATACTCCGTCATACATAAACATACAGATTGTAACAAAGACATGAAATCTCTTACTGAACTATTTTTTAAGTACTTTACTATCACACAATACAAATGCACTCTTCACAATAGGTGTGGGAATATACAAAACTCATAAAAGAACAGCATCAGGTCAAACAACAAGTAAAATTCATTAAAGCACTCGTTAGTGGTGTCCTCCCATGATTTGGTTTGTCTATTGGCAAAAATTCAGAGTTGCTCTTTTGTGTTTGCTCTCTTTCAACGTTCAGCTCTGTCTTTGGACATACTCATTGCACTGTCCTCTATAAGACCTGCTTTTCATGTCCTTTCTCCTGTCCACTGCTTGCTTTCCATTCCGTAACAGTCTGAAGACTCCGAAGCCCAGTGGAAGAAATCTGCATTTCTGCAGGGAGGACAGTAGTGATGCCACAGCTTCATCTCTGAGCTAAAGGCTTGGCACACACTGCTCTCGTCTACGAGCCTTCCTTCCCCTCTGGACTCTCTGTGGGTGTAGGGGGCTCGTCTGTGCTAGGAGACTGAGCTCCTGCAGGCCCATCTTAGAAAGAGAGAAAAGAATAGAATGGGGGAGGTGTACTGTTTTCAAGCATTTATTTCTAGAAAGAAGAAAAATGATTTGGTAGCACAATAAGACCACAAACACAAAAGAATATACAGTAAATGAGCTTAAATATTCTGCTGAATATTTAAGGACAGAAAGGACAGAAACTAGCGGCTCACTTTTGTTACGTTACAAGAACAGCCTCAGTGCTGTTATTCTATGCAGGGCTGGCATCATTAAAAATTTATTGTGAGGGGGCAGAGAATTTTGAAATCAGTGTTTTGCACTACTGTTTGAAGAAATCATCTTTAAATTCAAAATATACATGTCCCTGTATGTATAAGCTCAAAGCATGTTATTCTTTTTATGCATGAGACGTGTCACCAAAAAAACGTGTCCAGTGGGGGAAAGTTGACTGTCAAAAAATGACCCACATATCGTTTTTCCAATTTTGCCATAAATACATCCATTTTTCTATAATGTATCAGTCTCCAAAGTATTAAAAGTTTAAACAGCCTATAATGTGACTAAATATAACAACAATTTTTTTGCTATGCATCAATGTCAATTTACAAATCTAAGTTTGCAGCTGATCTTCACCAAACTTGATTTTCTGTAAAGATCATTATAACTTTAACATTTTTGCTTTTTTTTTTTTTTAAACATAATCCACTTTAAATTTAGAATATCCAATAAAACATTTCATTTTTTTTCACCAACTGGACACCTTTTCTATTTATTTGTCCTCATTTTCTTGAAGGTGCCAAAAATTCTGGTCACTGTAAATGCTTTAGCATTTTTTTTTTTGTCTAAAACGCAATCTGCTAAAATAAAAAGATCAATGACAACAATGCTGATATTTGCACTATGTGTTTATCTCTTTCTTTAGGTTCATTGCTTTTACCAGTGAGGGACAGTTCAGCCAGTTTGAGTGACAGGTCAGGGGGGACTCCGGCAGGAGAACCCAAGATATCAGGCAGTGCATTGCGGCGGCCAGATCGGCCTGATGAGGCGAAGTCCAACACTGGCTCCAGCTCTGTCATCTCTAAGAAAGGGGGGGGAAAGACAGGAAGAAAGAAAATGTTAGAGCAGAAATGTTAGAAGAAAAAAATACACTGCCAATAAATGGCACATTTTCCTTTTTCACTGTCCCTATAATCTGCAGTCCTGACCTGTCACCAGAGGGAGACAGACCACCTGAAATATTACATACTAGTATCCTGTCACTTTCCCCTTAACATTCCTTTCCTGCAGGCCCAGGAAAAGCTCCTTTTATTCGATTGCATAACATTGTTCACTAAACAGACCTTTTCTAACATAGTATAACGTAGTTTAATGTATGTTAATCACCCTCTGCCTACTGTCTCTGTCATGGAGTGGTAACCATGGCAACAACATGAAATCACCTATTGGCTACTGCATGGCAACAGGTAATCTCTTTTGACAAATTGCTCCCGGGTTGCAGTTTGGTTCCATTTTCTCCATCGGCCGTGTTTTATTTTTGTCGCTTTAGCCTGGACTACAGCCTTTGTGCTCCGTTTCAGCTATAGCTCATTAAAGTAATCCCTGCTTTCCCAGTTCAGTCATAAATGCCAGACACTGTGAAGTATGTTCATGTTTCTCTTTGTACACTCTCATCCCAAGCTGCAACCAGAAACAGCAACCAAATACTCACTAATACCAAACAGGGACACTGGGTGAAGGTGAACATTGATGATATTAATAGAAGGTTGTAAGAATTAATGATTAATTGCTCAGCTAATGATATTATCCTAGTGTTTCCCAATACAGGGGTCAGACATGCTGCATTTCTGCTTAGTGCTGCTTAGAGAAAGAAAATGTCCCATCCTTAAGGACTAGTGTTATTTTGTATGTTATTTTGCACAAAACTGGAAACTATGGAGAAAGAAGGTTGAGTATTGTGAGATTTAATTGTGAGATTTACTTCTTCTTTACACCTGTCGTGTAAGAGGTGTTTAGGACCATAATAGAATGTTACGCTATATAAAAAGCCTCAATAAGGATTAATATTCATCTTCCTACCTACCTCAAGTACCAATCTGAATATACTGGCATACATTATATAAGCATTTTTAATAAGCTGCTATTCTGTGCCCTACTGGAATTGTCACACATTTCAAGTATGCATATTGAGTGCTGGAATCACTAAATTATTTCACAGGGTTTAAACAGGGCCAGTCACGAAATATGCAATATGAGGTGTGTGTGTGTGTGTGTGTGTGTGTCCCTGTACACATACACAATCTCATACACAGCTCTCACACCATCATTCCCTCCCTCTTTCTCTCTGACCTTTTCTACAGTTTCATCTCTGTTTGATTATAACACAACATTAACTACAGTCCATGTGGTTTCAGAAGAGTACAGTATAATATATTGGCTAGTACACAAACTCTATATCCGTTCCCTATAACTTCGTCTATATTCCCTTTTTGGTTAGTTTATGATTCTGTTTCTATGGGTTAAACTCTAATGTGGCACTATGCCACTGTTTACCTCTTCCGCTAGTGCTCCCTCATGCGTTAATATGAATTTCACGTCAGATTCATAACTTAAAAACGTATAACCTCTTCCAGGATAGTCAGATTGCATATATTTATAACATAAATAAAAAGAAACTTTGAAATACAAAGGTGTACGTCTTCTTTAGTAAAACTGAAGGGAAATTAATTGTATGTACATCATTAAGAGTACTTCCTAGACGACCTCTTTTCAGATTTAACTTTATTAGGTCACTGTATCACATGATGAATAATTCAATAATTAGCAAAATTATGAAAAACGTTTGTCTTTCAATCATCATCCTCATGGCTTTTCTCTTCAGTTTCTCTTTCTGTTTCTCCTCCCAATATATCTTTTCCTGCAGCCTATATGCTGTCTTGCTGTGATTCAGGAAGCTTTCTAATCCATTTTGTATGAAGCCGGAGGATTACGGAGCAGACGATGTTGCAGTGTGAATCCCCTGCTCTGTAGAAGAAACTGACACACTCTTCCTCATCCTTCCTTCCTTTCCTCTACTACAGCAAAAGATACGTTATTAGAAATGCATACCGTGTGTGTTTGTCCTATGCAAATAGAGGGATCCATAAACCAGCACTACTACAAGCACTGTTGCTCCTAAATAAAAAGGAAGGTACAGAAAAAAGATTAATTGACAACTTATCAGAGTAAGAGATGACTCTGTGGGCCTGAGATGATTAATTAGAAAAATAAAAAAGAATACTGTTATCAATAAAATATAAGGCACACAGCTTATAAATCAAAAACTACAACTGGCAAAGAATTCAAATAATTCTTGTTATCGTGTTAGTCTATATTAGAGTGTGTTTATTAAACTGGAGTAAGTGAGCAATGTCTTGCATTCCCCCTCAAAAACTTGTCATTCATTTCCATTCTGAAAAAAGTACTGAAGCTTGTTGAAGTGCACTTGATGTTCTAATGAAAGGAATCATTTAAATATGAAAATGTTGGCTTTATGGACTTTGTTCTTCTCACATAGCTAGAACGTAATTTGACTTAACACAAAGGCAACATTCTGTAGGGATCATCCTGAATCAAGAGACAGAGGCTGTGCTAAAGTAAGGTGAATATGTTATAACCTAGATGCAACATTTCAAATACATATCATAAGCATGCTACTAACTGCAATAGAATATTTCAATATTTCCCAAATCCCCAAATCACACGTAAATTCTGAAATTTCCATGAACGGGACCCAACTAAAATTAAGCTCATCTGATAAACTAATACATATTTAGACCTTACACCTGATCTTTGCAGGATAATAGCCAAGGCAAAGTTAGAAAGTAAATAAAGGCAATTTATTGATATAATTTCTGTAGGTATGGTTTCTTATGGTAGTAATGTCAAACTATATCATAGGCAGAAAAACAACATTTTCCTGCTATTTTTAGTCACAGCAATATCTGATATCTGATTTTTGCAGGCCTCCTTACATATTTTGTCCAATATCTATTATATTTATATTAGGTGCCCTTCGCTAATAGGACGAATGTTTGATATATAAGATACATAAACATTGTTGAATATATTTGTATGGGTCTTTTTTTAAGATTGCTGTTTTATATTTGAGCATGTATCGCCTTTTTTCACTTTTTTCAAAAGTGACTGTTAAGAGTCTTGCTAAAGGACTGGGGCAGTGGCAGCTTGGTGGTGCTGGGATTTGAAATCACAACCTTCTGATCAGTACCCCATAATATTAACTACTGAACCACCACTTGTCTATTTCAGCGAAGCAACAGTGACCTCAAGACACACAGGATTGAACTCAGGGCCCTGGTAATGCAAAGCTACCTGCTGCTCCATTGTGCCACTATCACTGCTTACAAAAAAAAATTAATCCATCATTTATATCATGCACAACATGTTTTCTTGGCACGTCCACATTAAAAGGTCTAAAGCAGGACATCACACAGACAGTTTATCTATCTTATATATCAAACATCTGTCATATTAGCCAAGGGCACTTAATATAAATATAATAGATATCTGTTTGGACAAAATATGTAAGGAGACCTGGAAAAAAACAGATATCAGGTCTCGCTGTACCTAAAAACAGCCAGAAAATCTTTATTGATATAGTTTGACATAACTACTTTAAGAAACCATACCTACTGCATATTTCACAGATATTATTTCACTAAATTGCCTTTATTCACTTTCTAACATTCCCTTGGCTATCGTCCTGCAAAGATCAGGTGTAGGGAGCCAGTTTAACAAACATGGAGGTTAAAACAGACACTCTGCCTAAATAATGTATGTATAAACCCTTCAGGTTAAATATATTTTCCCCACACAGTGAACATCATGCTTTCAGAACGTTGTTGTATTGCTACATGCCAAACTGAAACGGAAATATAAGGCTAAGCAGTCAGATACTGACTGTCAAATTGTACTCGACTTGACTTGTGATTGAGACGCATGTAAAACAGGACAATCTTTCAGTTCAGAGATTGTAGTTTTCAGAACTGTGTATAGTAGAATATGTCCAAAGATCCCCATAGGAAGGCAAGCCAACGCATGTACAAGCTACAGAAAGATTAGTCTCCATCACATCGATCAGTACAGATGTCAGGTACAGATGCCGGGCCATGTCTCAAATAGGCTCCGAAATAACTGAAATGAAAAGGCTTCATTTTGTATCATGGTATCTGCTCTTACAGCACACTGAGAGTGTTTGTGTTTCTCTGCCTAATGAGCAAAACCACTTATCCTGATGCTCATCGTCTGTTTCAGAGTGTGTCCACACACGCAGTCTCAGGGAGAGCGCTGCAAAAGATGTAAGGGCTGTGACAAACCCTAGATGACATGGTGGAGGTAAACACAGAGCACAGAGGCCTCAGGAGCCAGATCTCTTCAAGTGTCCTCGCTTGACCATCAACAAATCCAGCATGGCCTTGTTTGTCGTTCTAAATCATACAAAGGACAGCACACAATCTATATGCCCTAACTGGAAGCGACACTGGATCACAGGAGTACAGCAGTCCTACAGACAGAGCGTGTATTCATTTAGTCAATTGTTGCTATTATTAGACCTTCAATAGACTAAGCCTGTACAAACTACTAAATGCCGTGCACAGCGTGTACACTCCTTGTTTTATACTTACTATACTATCAGTATAATCAGACATCCATAGTGCAAATTTTGTGTTTTGTACTCTCATTCATATA
>JAOVYU010000056.1:18100235-18122275 GCA_025674565.1 Synodontis membranacea | reverse complement strand
CACACAAGGAGACAGAGAGAGAGACAAGGAGACAGGGAGAGAGCGACAAAGAATTTAGTGGCAGACGCACTGCTTCAGAATTCAGCTCTGTCTGAATGACAACCACAGGGACATTATGGAGAACACCTTTGTCAGATCTAATTATATGCCAATCATTCTGCTTCTTATTTATACATAGATGCGTGGTATATTTTCCATATATTACGTGAGCCTATAAGGTTCATAGGTTTGTAACCCTAGGTTCACACTAGCGAGTAACAAGTTGCTCGTGTCGCTTGTAGTTCGCATTTTTTGATATATATATATAGTGAATGCTGCTTAAGGGCATGCAATTTGCACTATTTTTGTTAGTCCTGATCAGAAATGATGGTAGCCATAATGTATAATCTAAAGTGCACAATGTAATTTATACACACGACATTTATGTGATATGTGCTTGGCTTCATGTTAGCTTGTTGGCAGATTAGCAAAGAAAGTTGATATATGTACACTCACCAGAGAGACCAATAATCTAATACTTCCTTCCTGTATTTGTATTTTTAATTCTCAATAAATGAGATTTATACACTGCGTGACTGAAAAATTCTGAAACCGTTCCTGTTGATAATGAAAGGAGCATGGTGTGGTCATGTGCATGCAGCAGTATTCCTTGTGAAGTGCTGTTACACACGTTTTTTGTGACAACATGCACATGCACATTTTGCACAGAGAGCAAACATCAAATTCTGTCTCAAAACAGTCGGGAAATTGGCAACGTTTCGAGTAACATTTGCACTTGAAGAGGGGCAGATGTCAGGGAGGTCAGAACATTCTGACGCACAGTGTGAGTGCGCTCGATTTTTTTTTTTTGGACATTTAAGGGTTCTTGAAGCATTTCAAGGGTCTTCGGTGCTGACTTTGACAGAATTCGATGTTTGCTCTCCGCTTGAGTTTGAGGAATGTCGTCACAGAAATGCATGTAGCGGAGGTCCCAATGTTGAAGCACAACATCATGTAGCATACTGGCTCGTGCATGACTGTGCCACATTCTGTACACTAGCAAAAAGGAACGGTCTTGGAATTGTTGTACAGAAAATGTTGTACTGTTGCTTTGGCTAAAAAGATTAAAAAAAAAAAAAAAAAAAACACCATGTCTCACAAGTACATTATAGTGTGATCGTTGCTTTGTCGCTTGCTAGTGTGAACATAAGGTGCTGTCATAGATGGTGTAAACAAGCCAGTCTTTAATTCCAGCATCTCTCAGCCTGTAAACTCTGACACAGCCTTGCTGTCGGCCAGTGTGATACACATTCGGTCACTACAGTTGTTCTCATTAAGCTCCCCTGGGTTTAGTTCTCACTGACACCATGAGTGTGAAGGAACAGAGATGGATAACTGTGTGTGTGTGTGTGTGTGTGTGTGTTGGTCGCAAGAATTTTTGACTGTCTGATATTAAAATGATTAATTGCACTGTTGTAATCTTTATTCCATTACATGCTGTGGGTTAATTTGGCTTTACAGAATGCATGTGAAAAGAAGCAGATGCGTCGTATCAAACGCTGACTCGCACATATTTATCCCTTTTTCCTCTTACAATATGCACAAGCGAAGAGTGATTTTTTTTTTTTTATTCTTTAACCCGACGACTTGATGAAGCGACTTCTGTCCAAATAGTAATCAGTCAACACGACACATTTCTGAAGACTGGGCAGATTTCTCCGCACTAACGTTCTCCATATTCTCGTGTTTTACCTCCGAAGAAATGATTTCTGAGTAGAAGGAAGGAGAAAAGGAAAAGGGCAGAGAGTGGGAAGGGAAAGGCCCTGACCCCCACCAGTATTTCAGCCCCATACTGGAGGAAGAGTTTATGAAACTATAGCAGAGAGAAAGAAAGCCAATAGCTTCTCTTTTAGATTTACTGCGCTGAGCCTCTGAGATTATTGAATATGAGTCAGAGCTGGAGGCCCTAGGATATCAAATATTGTGGTCTGGGATAACCTGAATTCTCAATCTCATCCTCAAGCTCGTTTGCTCTTTATATGCTTTTTTGGATTTGAAACTTTTTAGTCTATTTTTAACCCGTCATTGTTTTCATTTTAATTCTCCTTAGCAATTGTATCGGTTTTGCAACGTTTTAATCAAATCTTTTGCTTTTTAAAATCTTTGTAAAGGTGAGATTTGGTTAAAAATCATCACGTACAAAATTTACGTCATTTTTGAATTTGGTGCATCATCACAATCACAAACAAGCAAACAAGTTCTTGAAAAATAGTAGCTGACCTTATGTGATAATGTATGGCAGGCTAGTTTCATAATTAAATGCATCAATACAGATTTACTCTGATATTAAAATAATGTAGTTAAAAAAAAAAAAAAACTTGCAAAAATCCTTATCCTCCTGAGCCAGTAATTAATCAAATTACTGATACACAATTTCCTAACAAAAATAAAAAATAAGGCAAACAAAAAAAGCATTGTGGTAGAATTGATCACGGTGCTCCATATTGTATTGTCATATGGCTCAGCAAAAACTCAACAAGTTGCTGGCAAACGTTTTGGCTATGCGATGTGGTGTTCTGTTCTCTTATGGCGGGTAAAAGAAATCGTCTGAATCTGGCTACCCTCTATTTTCTCTTTATACTGTACTTATCTATGAGGTGACTGAGTGCAGTAGAAGGAGAGTTAAAAAAGGATAAAGGCATGATTGGATTTAATTTTGCTCATTTCCCTCAAGGATTCCACAGACCCGAGTGTTCCTTATTCTGAAAGGGTTGCCAGTCATCTATGTATGTAAATGAATCCTTCTAGCATAAGTCCATTCTACTGTC
Source organism: Synodontis membranacea (assembly GCA_025674565.1). Taxonomy (NCBI): domain Eukaryota; kingdom Metazoa; phylum Chordata; class Actinopteri; order Siluriformes; family Mochokidae; genus Synodontis; species Synodontis membranacea. The sequence goes on along the minus strand of JAOVYU010000056.1, from coordinate 18,119,468 downwards.
TACCAGATCATGCTGCCATGTGTAATGCAGAACAGCTAGCGCACACTGTAGTTACAGTACTGAGGGGCTTCACAACACCATGACGTATTGCATTTAGACAAACATGCATACCAAATGAACATTTTTGTTTGTTTGTTTTGTAAAAGTCTGTTTTTTTTTTTTTGTTTTTTTTTGTTCTAATAGTCCGTCAGAAAATCTGCTTGCCCCAGTCACCATGGTTAGTGGTTTGTCCATGAAGTGTGCAAAATCACTTGTATATATCCAGTGTTTCCATTCCTTGTCTTTCTCTTTGAGCAGCCAAGATGTGCAGTAATTAAAACACTATGACAGCTTTTGTTCAAGCCACGCCACTGTAATGGTGGATGTCACTGTGTGATGTGAATAATCTAGGAGGTGGCTCAGTGGCCATTCACTGGTTCTAATCAGAGCTTCCTCTAAAAAAGCCTATCTGATGCAGCCTTAGACACGATGCCCAAGGGTGAATGGCACAGCTGTGTTACTATGAGCTCTGGAAGCCTTTTTCATGATGATAAACACACACACTTGCACATTATGTCAGAGTCAGCGTCAGAGCTCTACTTTGGTGGGGTAAAAAAAAAAAAAAAGTGAGATATGTAAAGTGAGTAGAGTGTTGCTTTTGTCTATCTTTCAAACATCTGCTAAATCTCCACAGCAGCATGGTGAGCTAGGTGATGTAGATACACAGGTTGGGTGTATTGGCCTGGTGTGGTCCCCTCAGGACCAGCTGATTTTACCTCCCATATGGTGCTTTTGAGTGTCATCAAGTCTCAATAATGAGAAGTAAGATAATTGTTAAAAATATTCAGTTTGCCATGGTAAAGTTGGTTTTGTATTCATTATTCAAATCATATTCACTTCTGATGCACGCCGCACTTAAACCGAGCCGTCAGTAACACAATCCACAGTCATGTCTACACTCATGTCCATCCATCCATTTTCTATACAGTCGACCCTCGCCACTTCGCGGTTTCACTCTATCACGTTTTTTTTCAAATACAGTATATTCATTAAAAAGTTGATCGAGACAGTGAAAATGCTGGTTGGACTCAGTTGTCTTGAGTCAATTATTTTTAACTTTTTTACAATAAAAATGTGGGTGTTATTTCATGTCTAGAGGGCTCTAATGTTAAAAACCATATTTAGAATGTCGTAAACAGGTTTTCTATGCTCTAACTAAATACTACTTCGTGGAAATTTACTTATCGCGGTAGAGTCTGGAACGGATTAACCATGATAAACGAGGGTTTACTGTACTACGCGTATCTGTCCCCGGGAACCTGGAACCAATCCCAGCTGACTTCAGACGAGAGGTGATGTACCCCCAAACAGACTATCACAGGGCTAACCCAGACAAACACAATAATGTCTGCTCCTTTCTGTTTTCATTCATCCTTTGAACTGTGATTGGACATGACGAACCAACTTTAATCAGCATTTTGAGTTTTAGTTTCTCTCCTCTAGGAGTCTTGTTGCTATCCGAACTTGCTGCCACTATTGAGAGCAATTAACCTACACAGAAACCTTATTTATATATTGTTTCATCTCCCTACTTTCTTTATTCAAGCAGTTATTACTGCCCACAAGCTTTTTCCAGTTAGTGCTCATTTGAGATCTTCACTTGTGTCTCTCTCACTTTCACTAACAGCCTTGTCTTGATCAGAGATGTGATGGAGCCTGTTCTGAGAACACAGGGCATGAGGCACAAGTACACTGTGGATGGGATGCCAGTCCATTGCAGGGTGCCACACACACATACACATATACTCATACACTCATTCACCCCTAGGGGCAATTTGTTTAAGTCACTCCACCTACTGACATGTTTTTGAGTGGCGGGAGGAAACCAGAGAACCCAGAGGAAACCCACATAGACAGGAGAACATGGGAAATTCCACAAAGACAGTCAGCCAAGCTCAGGATTAACCCAGGACATTTGAACATTTGAGATCTTAGTAAATCAGAACAAAGCAAAAGTAAAACTAGAAGCAGATGCTTCAGAGTATCAGTAATATAAGAAATAATATTAAAATAAGTAAAAATAGTCAGTTGTTTATTAAACGCATGGGCACCACGAGGGCGAATCAGTTGAACCTATAGATCAAATTCTAATCAGTGATTAACCAAGCAGTCACTTTTCTGTTAACAGTCCCAGTGTTCTGTGCCGTAATGATGACAGTCATTTTTCCTGCTGTCACTGGGACTGTTCCAGTCATCTTTTCACTGGTTCCTGTTTGGGCCAGTTCTTGTTTTTGAATATTCAATACATAAACACATTTATGCAGTTATACCGATCTAGGTCCTTTCCAGTCTTGCTTGTATCTAATAAAATAAATGAAGCATTTTTCAATCCACTTGTACCTATTGTATAAGTATCCCAATTGTAGAGTATCCAAAATGAACCAAGGCTTCACCTTTTTAAAAATTGTGTTGGGTTGAATTTTGGTATTTACTTAATGAGTCATAGATTACACGCCGCTTGTTCTACTCGTAAATGTAGTGCTCTAAACCAGGATTTCCCCCAGTGCAGTCTGACTTTTATGAGACGGAAATAGTAAAGTGACGTCTTTTGAAACAATAGTTTTGGGAAAAAAAAAAAAGACCCCCTTAACAGAGATTTTTTAATGTACATAATTCAGCTGTTCAAATATTAAGCTCCTTATTTTATGTGTGCAATAGTATCTTGGCCATAGAGCTTTTTATTCCTGATGTTTCCAGTGACAGAATGCATTAGGTTCAAGATGACGTTATTTATAGACCTACTAAGCTTTTGAGGTTTGGATAAAATCCATTGAATTCAAGTGACCAGTTGAACAGACTCATGACTGTAAGAACTATATAATAGCTCTGATAATGGTAGGTTGTGATTTCCACCACTATAACCAAATAATAAAAATCGCAGACCCCTGAATATTCTTCACATTGATAATTCCATGGCTCTGGAGTCACTTCCACATTCATTCACTCCACAAAAAATACTTGGCCTGTTGTCCAGTTACCCAGATAAGGCGACCAATCATCGCCTATCTCTGGAAAGCGCTGTATTAAATTTTCATACTTATACATTTTTGTTGAGAGGATTTGCAGCATGAAGCTCCTATTTTGTTTCCTCGTTATTTAAGCTTCGACTATCAGATGTGATTTTCATTGCTGTTTTTGATTTCCCATTCTATGAAGTGCCTTATGTCTAAAAGCCCATGTTTCATTAATAAAGTGACTCATTGTGTCCTATTTGGACAGGTTCTGAGTAAGTGATCAGTTATAGAGTCCATACAGGGGAAATGTGTTCTCCAGCACTTTCATTAGAGACATGCCCTCAAGGGACTTCAGTGAGCTCTCGGAAAGTCTTGGACTCGGGCAGAAGGACTAGAGGGGAAGAAGGTTTGTAGGAGAACTGCAGGGAGAGGGGGGGGCTTGGACGTTCTATGCAGGGTCAGATTTCCCTTCAGCAGATTTTTATGAGCTGATGACAGCTGCCAGAGCAGGGTACCAATCCCCCTGGCAAGGGTCATGTGACCTCAGATTTACTTATTTCCAAGAGTTGTAATTTCACATTGACGCTTGTGGCGTGGTGTGCAGATATAAAGTTTGCCTGTCAGCATGCATAAAAAGAACACGTTAATTCATTGGTTCTGTTGCATGGCCTCGTTATCATCCCAGCCTCAATCATCCATTGAGATGCCCAATTTATGTGTTCTATAAGTTGAATTATAGAGCGGAACTGGTGTTAAGTGTCTGTGTGGTGTTTCCTGTGTGCACATCCCCATGCTGTGTGTGTGTATGCACGCACGCGCGTGCGTGTGTGTGTGTGNNNGGGGGGGGGGATGGGGGGGGGGGCTGTATTTGTGGGTGTGTGTCTGGATCCCTGGTGTCCATTCTGACCTGATTTTAGATCAGTGGCGAGTTAGCGCCTGCTCCTCTGACACACTTCTTTCCATGTGATGGAGGAAAGTGGGCCACTTGCATTTGTAACCGAGAGCCCCCCCATGATCCCTTAGCACATCCCCAGTACATTATTACTGCCATATTAAGTGTCACAGTGAGCTGGGTATCTTCTGGATATTGCTGAAGCACTTCTCTCTGCCCCAAGAGTGTACATCACTCCATTCAGTCTTTTATTCTGCTTACTTGGGAGCTATGGACCAAAGAAGTGACCCGCTTGCACTTTGTCTGCTGGACCTAGCAGTTTGTTGCCAAGCAGTATGTAGGTGTTGACACTGGCTAGATCCCCAGTGAAGTCCTGTTTATTTCAGCATTTCAGCAGTGTGTTCCCTGTAGCTTACCTCATGCGACTTGCTGTGAAATTGCAGAAGAACGTAAAGCCAAAACAAACTTTTAGCACAGCTAGAACTGTATGGTGGGTGGAGCAAGCATCGTGTGATGTTTCGTCTATAGAATACAGTGATGGTGGTTTTTATGCAGTCAAATAATAAAGAGAAACCACTATGATTCTCTAGTCCTGCTACAGTAACGCTATAATATTAATTTATCTTGCGGTAATATTGTTTGTAAGCGTGTGTTGTGCTCCCAGAGTATCATAATAGAGCACAGGAATAGTGTAGTCCCTGTGCTTTGCAGTCTCTCTTTACCAGCATGCTGTAATAGTGAGCCAGGAGACCTGCAGGAGAACAGAAATAACCTCTTCTGTCAGAGGAAGCCTTGCTGTGAAAACATAGTTGACTTGTAAGCGCACGAATATAAAGCTGAGCCACCCATATGTTTTATTGTGGAATTGACTTAAGGTTTGTTGTAAAGTTTATGTAACAAGAGCTATGGGACTTTCTGGAGAATGTAGATTGCTATTCTCTAATATTGTCCTCTGACATCTTATTATCTATGCAGTGTAATTGATAGCATTGCCGTCTCGGAGCTCCAGGGTCCCTGGTTCGATCCTGAGCTTGAGTTACTTTCTGTGAGGAGCTTTTCATGTTCTCCCCATGTGTGGATGAGTTTCCTCTGGGTCCCCGATTTTGCTTGCACCTTTCAAAAACTGCACATACAGTAGGTGGATATGCTAAGTTGTCCAGAGGTGTGAATGTATGTGCGTGTTTGTGAAAGCGTGCGTGTGCGTGTGTGCGCGCGCATGCATGCGTGCATGGTGCCCTGCAATGGACTGGTGTCCCATCCTGGGTGAATTCTCCCGCCTTGTGCTGAGGGCTTAAATCGGTTACTGCAGATGAATGAATCAATGAATAAAACTGAGACATGATTACTGAAAACTGAGTTACAATCATTACTAGTCTGCATGAATTTCTGCATGAATTGCTCCATTGAGGTGATATTAACTCTATCAACATAAAAAATAAAGACAGTGTCATTTAATAACCAGCACAATCTTTTAGTTATTAATCATATGTTAATCATATGACTTATTAATCATATGTTTTTAAACAATCAAGGAAACAGATGGACCTCGTGTAAGAGATGCCATGTGTACCTACATGACATCATGGAAGATTACATGTAGACCCATATTTAAGCTACTCATCGACACTTGTAAACCATTCAAAGCTTGCTTCGTCGCAACATGCTAGCCACTTCTGCAGAATGTCACTCAGGGACCAAAAGGCAAGCTCTCCGTCATGTGTATGAATGGAGGTGCTTGTAGGCAATGGTGGAGGTGACGGAGGATAAATTGACTTTGGTGTTGAGTATGCTTCCCACTTAGCAGGGCCTCTGAGTGCCCAGCAGGGTGGGGTGTTTTGCGGTTGGAAGCTGGCTCACATCCTGCAGCCTGTTCTTGTTTTTTTGTATACGGTTGAGTAGTGCTGCATGTTCACCCTCTGCTAACCCTTGTGTTTCGTATAGAGCGGAGGTGTGTGCTGAGGCCTGTTTATGGAACGTATTGAATTAGCACTTTCATTAGAAAAGCCCCAGTGTCTCGTGGCCTGCTCTTCACCTGACACTTGGCCCTTAAGCTTGATGCCAATGGAGTCGCAGGAGATTTTTACAAACCATTAGATTTAGAACTATGTTATAAATAATGCAGTTCTATAGAATATGTAATAACGCTTAATATAGTGTCAGTATTCATTACTATTTGTATATTTGAATAACGAAAGGCTATTGCTATTATTATTATTAGTATTATTAGTATTATTATTATTATAATTATTATTATTATATGGTCATATACTGTACAGTGGTAATGCATGTTTTTAATATTTACAGAGATTTGAGCGTTATATTTACTATGCCAGTGCAAGAAAGCACAGAACTGAATGTCCCATGCCCTAACATGCTTATGCTGAGTTGGTTTAGCTGTAAAATTATCTTTATGCTTATGATATGTGAAATCCAGTACATGAACCTGACTAATCTGAGAGTCAGCTAAGAGCAACTGTTGGTGCCATTCCCTAACACGTACAGTGCCCTCCACAATTAGTGGCACCCCTTTTAAAGACTAACAATAAGGCTTAGAAAAAAAAGGAAATTCCCTTAGTCATCCATCAACAAGGGAAACATGAGAGAACACACAAACCAAATGAGAAAGAAGTGTGTTGACCTTCATAAGTCATGGAATGGTTTTTACAAAAAAAAAATAGGTACTTGGCTGAAATTGCCAATTTCTCCTGTCAGCAATAATAAAAAAGTGGACATCAACTGGAACAGTTACAAGCTTGTCTGGAAGAAGACACAAGTTTATTTTTTGCCCCGTGTACAGTGAGAGGCAAAAAAAAAAATCCCCAAATATCACAAGAATTACAAGAAAAAGTAAAATCTTGGGTTTACCGAGTCTGCAAAACCACCATCAGACATCACCAGATTATTTAGAGGTATGCCCGAAAAAAAAAGGCTTTTATTTGTCAGTGATGCACAGACGCTAGTGCATGGACTTTGTGAAACTTTACTACAACTGACTGGAACAATGTTCTATTGTCTGATGAAACAAAAATGGAGCTTTTTGGCAATAACCACTCCAGGTGGGTTTGGAGTAAAAAGAAGGATGGCTATAATGAAAAGAATCTTATCCCAACTGTAAAATTGTAGAGGCTCTGTGGTGATGTTGGGCTCTTTTTCCTACAAAGGCCTTAAAAACCTTGTTAGTGTACACTGTCTCATGGATAAAAATCGACCTGTCTTTGCCAGGAAACTAAAACTGGGTTGTCATTGGCTCTTCCAGCAGGACAATGATCTGAAGCATATTTTCAAAGAAACGCAGAAATGGTTAACTGACAACAGGATCAAGCTTCTGCCATGGCCATCTCAGAGCTGAGCCTCAAGTGAGTGCACAAGAGAGGGCCTAGGACCGTGGATCATCTGGAGAGATGCTGTAAAGAGGAATGGTCTCAGATGCTCTGCTGTGTATTCTCCAACCTTATAAAACATTATTGGAGAAAACTGCTGTTTTATTGGCAAACGGAGGTTGTACAAAGTATTAAATGCAGATGTGAAGTAATTCTGGCACGTGTTTTTGTGAAAATAATTATTTCTTCATACTTTTTTTTTTTTTTTTTCCCCTGAATAAGCATATTTTAATTAAAGGTTGGACTGTTCTCATTTTTTCAATGTGAGATAAAGCTACAACACCAAAAGGTGGATTTTTTTTTTTTAACCTTTTTTCCTCATCTTTACAAGGGGTGCAAATAATAGTGGAGGGCACTATACAGACATCAGCGTAGCAGTGTAGATAAGATGAGCATGCACCTTGTCTCCTTGTTATTGTCCTTTCCCTTTCTGATATATAATAATTAAATGATGTGCTATGTGTTTTAGTGACAGATCATTCTGTGGATTGGGCAGTTATTCACAATAATGTACTGTGATTTATTATTTGGTTTTAGGCCTATAATTTCTACTAATCGCAACTATACAGTAAGTATAATGCTTTTCAGTGGGGGTAACGGACAGTAGTTGCAAGAATGTTGGGCCCTTAATATGGGGACACACGGGTTAAAAGCGATTCAGAACACAAGCCGTAGAGTTATAGAGGATAGATCGGCTTTGACAAGATTCTTGGATTGGAAACTCATAGGTTTTTCAAAAAGCAGGCGGCAGTTCTTTCGAACATGCAGCCCACATTGTGTGAAACCAGACTCTGTGGAACACACCCCCTCGCTTCATGCGTTTTCTTGTGTCACACCAGCTACCTGCCTCTGTGACCACTTCCTAAATATGTAGGTCATGCCTTTGTTGATTGAGGGAATGGTGTAGCGTTGTTGCTTTGTGGTTTCCTTTGAGTTTCATCTGCCACACAGTGACAGCAAAATGAGTGGGTTTAAAGAGATCCGTGGGTGGTTTCTAAATATGGAACTTCCTCTTTCTATTAATATCTTGTTTCTTCTCGAGGATGACACATCACGCTCTTTTTTTTTTTTTTTTTTTTTTTTTTTTTCACTTCCTTCTTCTAACCCTCTGACTTTTGCCTCATATACTCAGATTCTTATGATAGCCGTCATGACGGTTAGTAGTTTCTATCTGACTTTTTCATACCAAACACGGTTTCTTTTTTTCTCATCTCCGCTCCAGTGCTCTCTCTCCACTTTGCTCTCATATTATTCCTCCATCTGGCTCTTCAGGTTAGCCTCATTATTTTCATAGTCAGAGCTTTTCTTGGCCTTCATAATCAATAGGGCATCAGAGGAGAGAGATTTTTTTTCCCCCCTCTAAATAACATTTTCAACTAAACATGAACTCGTGCTGCCTCTTGCTTGAGTTGCGGCTGCACAGATGATTTATTGTCATATTAGCCTATGCCAATGATGTTCATAAATCAAATTCACACTTACTATACTCTGAGGTTCTCCAGAGGTATAAGGAGTTGAGATGAAGGACAGCGAGATTCTCTCACAGTTCTTAAACTGAACTCTGAATGAACCACAATAATGATTAAACAAAACTGTTCATCTGTCTTTTTTATTATTATTATTATTATTATTATTATTATTATTATTTCAGAATACAACTGCCCTGCCGTACCCTGGAGAATGTAAGAGAATAAGACTTGGATTTAATGCCATGCAGGGAGATCTCAGAAAGGAGGTCTGTCAGAGCTTTACGAGATCAGATGTCGGGTCCAAAGAAGAAATGTATTGATCTCCTATAAAAGAAAACAAAGGACTCGCCTCAAGAAGTCCATTAGGAGACGGCTCAGTGAAGCTTACTGTATGAGTGGGTGTATCTGTGCATGGCAATTTCCTAGTCATGTTCTGAATGTTCTGTTCTTTCTGGTCTTTGTTGTACCGGAAGGAAAGCGTTCTCGGTACTGGAGTAAGGCAATAGGGTGAGCCTTTTTCAGATATGTCAGTCACTGTCTGGTAACACCTGATAAACAGCGTGACCCGAATGCTGATTCGAGCTGAAGAGTGTGGATTTTTAACAGGCCTGTTTCTGTCACAAGCCTCCCCTAGACTCTATTGACTCTGCTCTTCTGTGCTTATACGCATGAAATCCCCATGCAAATGTTTTCCTAAGAAAGCTCCATTTTTACCTTTAACACTTTTTACAGATCCCTGGGTTTTCTGGGAAACCAGCACAAAAATATATTCCATCTGTGTGCCTGTCTGCAGAGTCCAAGACCAATAATTTAGTCTAAATTACAGTTCAGCATTCTGCCAAAACAACATAAACGTCCCTCATAAAACTTGATACGAACATTTGGCAAGCCGAGCCTGTCGCCCCCTTTCAGAGCATGCATAACCAAGTTACATGCCCAACAATGCTATCAAAACATTTAATCACAAGTTGCGGATCATTCTGTCGCCACACAATGAAGAGTAATTATGTAGAAGTGTCCTGTTGTTTGGGGAAAAAAAGAGGGTCATAAGTGAAATTGTTGTTGGCTGGAATGCAGGAGATCGAGTGTGGTGGGTCAGTTATGATTCCCCTGCCCACAATGAAAGGGAGTGTGAATAGGTTGTGGAGGTTGCTACTTCTTCAGGTGTTGATGTTTATTCTTTCAGGATGGGGTCTATTTTTGCTTTCCACACAACCACCCTCAGGCCACGCATTTGAGTGAGACTGTGTGGCGACGTGAGAGGAGACAAAGGACTCCTGTATCTTGTGGGCTCTGAAAACAAGCCCCCAACACACCCTCTGTCAGGGAACACAAACAGTAGAGAGACTAGGCTATTGTATGGAGGCTGGGAGAATATGCAACCCTGCTTGCCTCTGTAGTTAGCACAATTATTAAACAGCCCAATATACAACTCCGTTTCTTTGAGGATTAACTATTTTGACAGGCTTGTGATGTAGCATGACAGCCTGAGAGGGTAATGACTTTCTGGCACTACACAGAGATTTGATGCATTTTGATGCAGAGATTGATGCTCTTATGCAAGTGTTTCCTAATATATCCTAAAACAGTTTACTGTGTCTGGCTCCACAGATCAGCGTAGAGTTAATGACCACTATAAAGCCAAAGCAGGCTCAAACTTTCTTTTTTTCTTAGTACTGACACCGAGTTATCTTGGATCAAGTAGTAGTGGGTAGCAGTGGAGAAGAGCAGGTTTGGTACCATTTCTGTAGAGCTGAAATTAAAGTACATTTCATTTCATTCATTTCATCGGAATCCCTTGTTGTCAGTCGCTGATCATGATCCAGAGCAGTATGCTGGGTTGAAAGCTGTCATTTTCACTCACCTAGGTTTGTTCTGTAGAGATTTCCAGATTCTCACTTAGCCTGTGATGGCAGCCGTTTGCCTCTAACCATGAAATCCAGGTGCTGAGTTTCCCATTTAAGATGTTTTGTCAGTTATAGTGTAGGAAGATGCTGTACGTATTTCCATCTCTAGATCATTTCATAGAGCATAGGTTGCTTTGTGCTTTGCTTCCATTACCGTCATAAGTTGCGATAGCTGCAATTTCTTGATCATCACAGCAACATTATTTCACTAGGTTTGCGTCATATTGTCACATAAATCAAATATGTTGGGCTATTGGATATAAATGAACATTATATCAGTGCATCCCTACTCTGGATAATGGATTGCATAAACAGATGCATAAGAGCAGATCAGGGAATCCCTAAGGAACAGAAGTCATTAGGAGGTGAGACGGGCGTCGCAGAATGTTACCCCGTCTTCTTGTGCACAGCGAGTGAGCACTCAGCTGCTGCAACATCTGGGGGGGGGGGGGTTGTTTGGAAGCCATCTGACCATCTCTGACTGATGCCCCAACATCTGGCTTCTCCAGCAGTCATACCAACTGTTTTTCCTGGAAGGTCTAAATAAGAGAACAGAGCAAATATTAGTCTTTTTTAATTGGTTAATAAGTGCACTTATTTAGTTATCTAGCTGATAATATCTCTTGTACACAGTACCTTGCAAACAGTAAATGTGAATAGAATAACCACAGGACATTAACAAGGTGGCATTTTGCTGCTGCCAGTCAATTCACTTACATGATTTATTGCAATCACCGTCTGTCACCACATTCACTTGAGGCATTTCCACAGTGCATTTCTTATAAGACAGCTGAAGTCAAAATGCATCATCACTGATGCACTCGGAAACAGAAAGCAGTTATTCGATAGCCACGTTCTTGCCACTGTATTTCTGAGATCAATGCCAGAACTTATCGTATTATGGAAAAATAAATCACCTGCAACATGTAGGGTACAGTGCTTCATATCACTTCTAATGGTGAGAAAGAAGGGGTTTCTGAGGGATGATCCATCTAACGCTACAGTCTGCCATGCCTGTGTGCGAACAGCTTCATCCTGTCGTTCACGCCAACACAGCCCCTGTTGTCTTTCTGCAACCCCATCTCTTGTTGGAAAAACAGAAGACAAAGGTGACGGAAGTCCGAATTCCCCTCGCAGAGGAGTACAGTATGGCCGATGCGCGGTGTGTGGTCCCGGCAGGGTGATGCCGATGACCACAGAGATCTCATTCAGCCGCACACAATACGGTCACTGCCACAGGGCATGCACAATGGGGTGCACAATGTCCTGCACACAGCTGACCATTATCAGCAACAACACACTCTTTGAGCATGGTTTATAGAGATGGAGATGTAGAGGGAGAGGAGGGAACCAGTGCACACACAGAGAACAAGAGCTTGTGAATATAAACATTTGGTGATGCCGAAGGCCAACAGTTACTACTGAGGATACACAACCTGTGATTTTGCACCAAAACTAGTCGAGTAAGGTCACTCAGTGGTCAAGCCGTGAGCGCAAGCTACTTGGGTAACATAACTAGACTCAGCTTAGCCGCAAGTATGTGTCTAGCACCAAGTCAATAATGCACAAATGCACAAAATGTTTAAATTAACTTGGCATTAAGCTAAGGATGGGATGTGAGAGGTTTACTAATTTACTTTACTGTCTTGTTTTATGTGAATTGCTCCTGTAATACTACAATTTCCCCTCTGGGGATTAATAAAGTACTCTGTCTGTCTGTCTGCCTAATACTGAGATAAAGTTTGGCCTGAGTGATAATTTGCAGTATGAATGCTGTTGCAGATTCATCTTAGTTTATACATATTAATGGAACGAAGGTATTAATTTACTTGAAATGGATGTCTGAAGGGCACCGTAGTGGCACAGCAGAGAGCCTCGCCACCTCACAGCTCCAGGGACCTCAGTCTGATTCTGAGCTCAGGTCACTGTATGTGTAGCGTTTCGCATATTCTTTGGGGTCTCCAGTTTCCTCCCACCACCCAGTATATCAGTAGGTGGACTGGCTGTGCCAAGTTGCATCTAGGTGTGAATAATTGTATGAATGTAAGTATGCATGGTGCCCTTTGATGGACTAGTGTTCCATCCTGGGGGTTTCCCACTTTGTTCCCTGTGCTCCCAGTATGGGCTCTGGATCTAGCACAACCCCAAGATAAAGCGTCTATTGAAGATAAACGAGTGAATGTAAAAAGTGTGCTTTTTTTTTTTATCCACCTCTACACATGGGCTAATGGATAGGCCTGTGCATCTGACTTAATATAAGCTTTATTTTATCCAGGCAGTGCGAGTCAGGTATCAGAGGTGGACCACATTTCCTTCTCATTTTAGATCTTGTGAAAAGCGTTTGGACATGTTTCAAGTGCTCTTCATATTGGTAAACAGGGAGGAAATTTCTTCTGTCCTGTTCTTTTCAGTTCACTGGGAAATCCCCATTTGATGCATATTTTTAGAGCCAGCACCGTTTTCCAAAGAATGGCCTAGAATTTCCTACAACAATCTATTCTGTTCTTGTGTAGTTATTTCAGCCAACACTGTTATATGCAGTAGCTGTTTCAGTTACATAAATACACATAGGAAAAAAGCATTTTGAATATTTGTCATCAACAGCTCGTCATTGGCAAGTTTTCTTATCCCTTTGCACCTGAGAGGTAACACTGGTGGGCCACTCCAGTTGGGCCAATGCATGGGCCTAAAAAAAAGCCTTAAAGAAGGCTAAAAGGGCTTAAAGGGCTTAAAGGGTTAACAAACAGGTAGTTCATTCGTTTTTAACCCTGTGGATGCCTTTCTATAGTCTCACTCTGTATTAACTGATGTTAAGCTAACCTACTTACTGAGTTAGAGTGCAGCCACGTTTGGGTTTATTGTCTCTCAAATGTAGTAAACTGTTTGAACGGCTTATTATTTTTTATTTCGTAACATCAGCACTGAAGTAAGTACAGTATTGGTGATTACGTTAACTTGTGTAGATAGAACTGATTCCATGCCACGTACAACTAGGCATCCAAGCAGTGTTTAATTTAATAATAATAATAATTATTATTATTGTTATTATTGTTGTTGTTGTTGTTGTTGTTGTTTTTAGATAACTGGCATCTTCATCTTTCTTGTTTCTTCTTCATCCTCTTTTTTCTTCTTCCTCTCTTAGGTTACGGTGTTTACTTTCACGGTCTACTCAAGTAGTGCTTGGTCTCAAATTAATGTCTCAATGTAATGATGATAATTCAGCCATTAATACTCCACTTGCGTTGACCTTCATAAATCTGGTCACTGTTGGTATGATGGTAGGAGGATCTTGTACAGTGATTTGGTTTGGAGTTTTGGGTTTTTGTCCTCTTGTGTCCTCTTATGTAGTTTTCGCTACATGGAAAGCTCCTTGTGGCAGCTTCACTGCCTTGTAAAATACATGCTCATGCTAGACAAGTTGAAGACCAGGTCAATATTAGTCAAGTAGCTTTTACGTGTTATTGTTGTTGGCGACGAAACTGCAATAAACCCACGCCAGTCTGAAAAACAGGATCTGATGAACACACTCAAAAGTTCCGTGTTTATGAAGTACTAGGCAACTCGACATTGCCCCTAGGTGTGATGAGCGTGTGAACGTGTGTGTTCATGGTGCACTGCCATGGACCAACGTCCCATCATGCCCAGTTTTCTCGACATAGGCTCCGAATCCACTGCAGCCATGACCAGAATAAAGTGTTTACTGAAGATGAATGAATTGAGTGGAAGGCTTGAGACATACCTACATGAAAACAGAATGAATTAAAAAAAAATTTTGATACGGTAACTATAATCATATAATGCAATTATATAATTATACCAACAGATCTAGAATATTTTCACTCTGTCAGAGTCGTATAATGTTCACTGAGCTATGCTGTTAGGGCTAACTAGCTTCTCACGTCAATATAATGTAAATGTTTGTCACCTGAATGACACAAAATAAAGAATGGGATAATTTGACTAATGTCTCTAGCCTAGATAATATTGTAATATAATATGAATAAAATATCTATTGCATACACAGAGCTGTCAGTTCGCAATAAACAGAACGATTAAACATTTCAGTTCAATTTGATAGCATAGCACTTTTATTAATAGACCTCGTCACATAGCGGAATTACAGATCTCTGGTTGTAGATTTATATTTAGGTCCGTAATGAGCAAGCTAGAGGCAAGATTGGCGAGGAAAGCTGCGTGACATGACACGAGGAAGAAACCTCTGGAGGAACCAGACTCAAAAGGGAATCCGTCCTCTTCTATGTAACACCGGAGAGTGGGATTATAAATGAAAATGGGCGAGTGAAGGCAAGCAGTACTAAGTGTATTGAAAGGATATTCGGCATGCGCATTTTTGCTGGGGTGCTGGAATGAGCAAAGCACAAAGTTTATGATTACAGCAGTTATTATGTACAAATCTACAGTGTCTACATGAGCGTATACACCCGTCGCAAAGGTCTTGGGTGTGAACTGGTTTTTGGGAAGTGCAGAACTTTAGGGTGTTTACATGTGGAACCATCCACAGCAGCCGGAGCAGCTTACTTTATTGTAATTGCTTCAGATTTATTACAAGGCTGCTGTTGTAATTTTAACAGCCAGTGCATTTGTGCAAGGACAGGCTTCGGTAGAACTAATGTAGAACCATTCCCTCCAACATTCAGCTCAGATGTGTGTGTACTTAAGCTGAGCTGTGGCTGTCAGCAGAGGCCAAAAAATTGCCCGCAGTGCTCCGTAAGAATGGTGCTTTGCATCAATGACGGTGTGTGTCCTTGTTTTACACCTTATTTTCCTCACTCGCGCTCTCTTACTCTTTCTCTCTCTCTCTCTCCCCCTCCTTCCCTCCTCACTTATTTCACAGAAATACACCCACTCAAATGCAAACATTCATATCCGCTGTATCACTTGGTGGCTCTCATTCATGCTGTAGCTGTGAGGAGCAGGAGGACTCGGGTGGAGGATTGCACTGCCTTCTGGCGCTCCTCTTCTGCACACTATTGTGTTTGAACAGCTGACGCAAAGCGGAATTACAAGACTGTTTTACTGTGAGTACTTTAATGTATTTGAAATAAAGAGGAGCAGAGGTGGTTTCTACACTGGGTAATCGCGTTTATGTGTAATTACTTCTGTAAATGGGTGTTGAGTTACAGAGAAAGTAGTCCATGACACAGCATTACTTGGGTGAACTCTCATGGCATAACTGCTCGATGTGAAATTTGTGTGCCAGTGTACTAGTCAGTTACTGATCCGTGGACTCGAAGGTATGCGTAGTATCTCGTTCTGTCGTTTCTCATGTTGTATTCCCAGCCTGGTTTGGAAAATGTAGCTGGTGCGACCAGTTAGAATGCTGCGCTCCTGAACGTGGAGGTGGCCTAGTGCTAGACTTTCATAACCCAGGAAATGCACACTTGCTCAAACACAAATATCGATCTGAAATTTCTTTCTTTTGCGATATTTTTTTTGCAATATTTCAACGTAATAGATTTTTTTGACGGCCACATTAACATGGTACCTGTTGACGTAATGATCCTCCCTCTGAGTTATGGAAACTGTAGACCGTGTTGTGTGTTCCAGTCCTAGCTTTGCAGCTGCAAAGTCCTTATTGTCTGTGGCTGCCAGCGTGAGTCTCGTTCTCTAAATCAGGGAAAAGATTATGAAGTGCAGATAAAGGGCACTTCTGAAAAGCAGAGAGACTCACTCATTAACACTGATTTGTTTCTAGAAGGTTAAGCGAGGAGAGTGTAGAGAGGTGACCGTAAGGAGAAACTAAAGAGGCTTCAAAGCTCCGCTGAAGGATGACTAACCTTATCAAAGCACTCCGTGGTGGCTGAGGAGGCGGCTATGTGCGTTCGTTAGGGTGCAGCAGGGTGTCTGATTCATACACGTTCTCACTGGCAGCGGCTGCATTTCATTCACTTCCTGATGTGGGTAGATTCTTTCGTCAGTGTCACACTCGAAAAGGCAGGGAGCAGGCGATTGACGGGACCATGCCGAAAGTTGCTGTGGGCGTCTTGGCAGTGAAAGCGGCTTCGGTTGTTCCGAAGAATAAATGAAACCAACACTGCTTGTAAATTAGAAGAATTCTTATCCTTCCTGAATGCATCTTCATGCGTGGCTTGTTTCGCAGAACATGGCCAAAGCTAGCTCGTTACCCAATAGTCATAGTGTTTTGTTTTGCTTTTTTTTTACTTGCAATCCAGGCATATTGTAAAAAAAAAAAAAAAAAAAAAACATTTTGTTTGTTTAATATTGCTTAATGTATCACTTATTGTATAGTAGCTCCTGGTACAAGAGAAAATTCATTTCTCGACCATGATGTTCCAAGCTTTCCTGGAACAATTTCACATCACATTTTCATAGCAGTGCTGCAGTGTAAAATAATTTTCCAGTATTTTTTCCTCCCTTCAGGTTCATTTGCCTGTCTGACTTGAGCATTATTAGTATTTTATCATCCAAGATCCAACTTGCTTAAGTTTTTTTTTTTTTTTTGTCTACACCTTCGTTAGAGCTTACCATCAGATTTAGCACGCATTTGAAGAGTTGGTACAATGCAGGATGCCGGTAGGGTATGTTCAGTGAATATCCATCACAAGGTGTAAGCCTATATTTCTATTTCCCGTTGTGTGATATTGGTTACATTAAAAGACCTGGGTGGATCGCGACACTGAGACTTTTTACTTCAGTATAAATGAATGCATATGGCCGGCTTTCAAGCTGTATAATTATGTTCATGTGTGTTGGAACTTGTAAATCTGTCTGAAAAATTAAGCAACGGTCCTTATTGAGGATATTGACCATTTTAGTAAGGTCCTTCAGGGTAGTGATGTTTTTTGCCACCATGATGGCACTGATGTCCCTGCCAGTATGGGCAGGTGGTGAGCTGTGACTTTGACTCCTGTAGTGTGGCATTTAAAAGGGTAGGCCAGTGCTGCCGGTTTATTTTGAATGAACATGTTGAACGCTCGGCAAGGGGTAGGTGGGGTCGTGAGACAGTGCCACTCACGTGCCGAGGTCAGTCTGATTGCCCACTTCCTGCTGCCAGCATGTTGCTGTACTCCGAGAGGATGCTGGAAGACAAATTTAGAGCACCAGCTCACCCTCCATCTGCCACGGCTAGCTGTAGGCCTGTCTCTATGGGAACCGCCGCCAGGCTGCCAGGAGTGAAAATAGGAAGAGAGACAGCACAGTTTATATATAAAACTATTTGTTATGAATAGTCGGGCTTCTACATAAAAATGGAAGCAAGGTCAGTGACATATCACAGTGACATGTTTCAGTATAATCAAACAGTGTGATCAATAAAAATGTATCAAATATTGTACATTTTTATATGTACATTAGTTCCACGTTGATGACATCAGCTCTAAAACACCCAGGCTTCACATCGCGAAACTATCATCAACAAAATCCAACTGCATCCACGCAGGCAAGATGTTAATATCAGGCATGAAGGTAAAGCTGAATTATACAGAGCTGGCATTCGCTGCTTCTCTCACTGGATAGGCAGCAGAAAACAGTGGCATGTGTTTGATAAAGAGCATAATGCTTAGAGAAAAACAAGAAGCTTTGGGATACAGAAATATATTTTTACCAGAATCAACATTAAAATCTTGGCGGTCTGCCTGAGAAGTTCCTGTTGGGTTAGAAAGCAACCTAAACCTAAATATACATTGCGCAAACCTTCAGTCAGTCGAGCATGTGGCAGCAGTGCAGTGCATAGAGTCAAGCATATACAGGTTAGGAGCTTCTGTTAATCTTCACATAAGAAAATGACTTTTTTTTTTCGGTGACTTTGACGGTGGCATTTTGTTTGGTGCCAGATGGGCTGGTTTTAGTATTTCAGAAACTGCCGATCTCCTGGGGTCGTCATGCACAACTGTCTCTAGGGTTTATACAGAATAGTGTGAAAAACAAACATCCAGTGAGCAGCAGTTCTGTGGGCAGAAACGCCTTGTTGATGAGAGAGGTCAGAAGAGAATGGTCAGACTGGTGTGAGCGAACAGGCTGTAGTGACTCTGATAACCACTGGTTAAACTGCGGTGAGCAGAAAAGACTCAGAGAATATACATGGTGAACCATAAGGTCGATGGGCTACAACAGCAGAAAACATGGGTTTCTACCAAGAACAGTCAAGAACAGGTATCTGAGGCTACAGTGGACACAGACTAACCAAAGACTTTACAGATTTGGAAAAGACCAGGTGACTCTCTCTCTCTCTCTCTCTCTCTCTCTCTCTCTCTCTCTCTCTCTCTCTATATATATATATATATATACTTAAAACAAAATGAATCTTTTATCCTTTCAGAAAATATAAACATTTTATCAAGATATGGCCATGGGGGCGTGCGCTCACTTCCGGCATATGCATTCCAGAGGGGGGCGTGGCGCGTGCTCCACGCTGACATGACAACAGACTACGTCAGACATGACGTAACTCTACTGATTACTGATAGGCTGTCACCCCGGGGAAAAAACCAATCAGAAAAGGGGGAAAAAACATCCACTTTCACTTTCAGTTTCCAAAAAAAATACTACTCAAGTGAAGTACAGATACTCAAAAACTCTACTCAAGTACAGTACTCAAGTAAATCTACTTTG